>JAVKLA010000093.1:40146385-40207343 GCA_034782735.1 Sagittarius serpentarius
GTTTCTTCCTTTCTGTTCTATGAAACTGTTCTTATCTCAACCCACGAGCTTTACTTTATTTTCCGATTCTCTCCCCCGTCCCACCGGGTGCGGGGGAAGTGAGTGAGCGGCTGCGTGGGGCTGAGTTGCCGGCTGGGGTTACACCACGGCGGGGGGAAGCCGAGGCTGTGGAGGGAGGGTGACGGCTGCTTGCCCTCCACCCCAGGCAGTGGTGGCATTGCCTCCTCCTCCTCCTCCTCCTCCTCGACAGGTTTGCGCTGCCGGTGCTCGCAGGAAGAGGAGCCAGGGGGATGTGAAGGCAAGGGGCTGCTGCTGGTAAGTCGGAGTCAAGGTGTGGAGCCATTGCTTTTAACACAGATTTTGCCAAAAATAGGTGTGAAATAAGCTGCTGCTAAAAGACTGCAAGGCAGATCTCTTACTGACACAATGCAGTATTGCCTCAGGGCAGAGAGTTCCCTGATAGTTTCTTTGATTTTGGTCTAAGGGATTGGGTTTCTTTGATGATTGACCGAATATTGGTTCTAAAGCTGTTTACTTAGCTGCTGCTTACAAGTTTTATGAGTAATGCCACGGCTTTTCTGTATGCGTTTTTTGATGTATGGGAAGATGACAAGGAGACGTTCCGCCGCCTCGACGATGGCCGTTGCTGCAGTCCAGCTCCAGCAGAGCCAAGTGCGGAGGGGCTGAACCCATGAAGGCCACTTCTTGCCTCTGACAGCCCGGCACAGCCTCTGCTGCAGGCTGGCCATAGCTCGTGTGCTGGGTGTGACTTAAATCCTCTTTATTTCTGCCTTATTATTTTTTCTTAATGTGAATAGAGTGTCGCTTTTACAGAAACACTTGATACTAAGATGTGGTGATGACGAGGTGATCTTATCAGGACTATGGAAATGACACGTGTGGAATGTTAAAAACATTACCTGTTTAGAGAAGTCTAACAGACTATTACAGATCTTTGCTGGAGGAAGTTACGTATTAAAGTTGCTTTATTTTATTATTTACACCTCCTTGAACCGGCCTGCCTGGAATTGCTTTGCTGCCTTTTCCTTTTTGCCCTGGTAAACGCTCATCTGCTACAAAAGCCCAAACGTCCAGTTTTGATAAAACTGCTATGCCAAGACGTGTCTCAATTTCAGGATGACATTCACGTTGAAGATACGAGAGTGCAAAAATAGCAGTGTGGTCAGATCGTTCATCTTGGACGTGGGAAATGTCACCTGTACGCTGCTTCGCCTCAACCTGGCAGATCACAGGGAGAGATTCAAGCCCCTGCCACCAAATGAAAGTCCCGATCGTTTGGTAACAGGCAATACTAGTGTATGCTCTCGTTTTGTAAAAAATATGATAAACCTTGCTTTTACTTGCACTGGCAACTTTGCTGGAATCCCAAGTCAGTCTTTGGTTGGAAAAGATTGTTCACCTCTACTCTCCATTTCCCTTTGTATTATCCAGGAAGACCCGTTTCCTTTTTACGCAAGCATCCAGAATCATCCAGAGTTTCAAGATGCATTTACATCGAGTTAAATGAGCCAGCTGAGGTTGTATAAGACTTTAATTTGACTGATCTATGTTAAGTATCTTTGCAGGACCGAAACGATCTCTGCAAAGCTGCCGTTAGTAATTTCATGCTTGTCATGAACTTTGAACACTCTTCTCTGAACCAAAGTACAGCTCAGCCAGGACAACTTGAGCTGATGCTCCTCAAACAGCTGCAAGACCTGGCAGACAGCAGAGTGTATGCTTTTTCCATTTCAAACAACGCATTAGTTTGTTCCAGAACTTTAAAAAAAAAAAAAAAAAGTTAGAAAACAACATCTTGCACAGAAACAAGATGCTTACTTATTTTCTGACAGAGTGGAGAAGCCTTTGGGGGATCTTGAAAGCTTCTACAGCCAGAAGGCATGTGTGAGGTGCAGCAGGACGACAGTCTTGCAGCAGGAGGAGAGGCTCGTAGCTTCTCCACATGACAGAGTCTGGCAGTCTAAGTCAGTAATCATTATGTTTAAATAACTGTTGTAGCAAGTAGGAAGGGAAGCATAAAACCTTGGAGATTAAATTCGAGTATCTGTGATTTTTAAAAAAATATATTTAAATGAGAGTTTTCACAAGAATTTCTGCTCTTTACCCTGCACTAATAATGAGGAACATGGCTGCTGTTGTGTGGGGGAGGATTGCGGCAGGACTTCAGAGGCTAGCATCCTTCCTGCGAGCCCTTCCACCAGTTTCCTTCTGTGGGAAGAGCTACATTTTGGTCTCATATTGGCTGATATTCCCCCTCCCGCGCTTTGCTGATTTATTAGTTTTTCTGTTCCCGCTCTCTGTCTGACAACGCCACAGGGGCACGGATCAGGGAAAAACATGCCGACTGCTGAGATCCTGCGGCGCGTGAACAGATGCTCTGTCGATCGGCGCGGCGCTGAGCGAGCTGTCCGGCAAGGTCTGTACCTGGGCTCTACTGATACTGCTCCCTCCAAACCAGTATAACCGGGCAGGTCCTGGTTAATAGTATTTGTGTTAATTTAATGTAGCGGAAGCACATATGTGACCTCGATCGGGTCCCTGTTGCCATAGGATGTATAAACTTACAGGAGTTTCTTCTTGCCCATAATACTGCGTGGAACTTACTTCCTCCGCAGCACCGTACTGGCGGTGGGAAAGCGTTAGATATACATCTGGACGTTGTGAATGCATTGCCTTTCTAAAAGCGCAACCACATAAACTTTTCTGTTTCATGTTATAAACCATCCATTAGCGTCCTCTCCTAATTAGGGACTTTTTTTAAGCCTTTCTTGCTAATACTTGACCTTTTATTCCGGAGAATTTACAGAAAAACGGTAACAGTTTCTAGGTTTTATTTCCAGATTATAGATTTAGCACATCCAGGTATAAGGCTATGTGTGCATCTGTATTAAGATAACGCTTTTTACTGATAAAAATCAAAGTTCACAGATACGTTTACAAACAATAGCACAGATACTCATTATCTTCATATCGCTGTCATTCTAGTCACCATTAATTGGCATAAAAGGTAGGATGTCATCGTCACCAATGACCACTTCATTTACAGTTGTGAATGACAGGGAAGATGAGACTATTGACAGGGCTGACAGTGAACTCGGGAAGGAGGGTGTCTTAAGTGGAGAGATCAGGAGTCCAATTTTTGTCACTTCAAGTTAGAATTTGCATGGCGACATTCAGGTACAGGCGTCAAAGAGAGAGTGAAAGGCAAAGCTGAATGAAAGGAGACAAATTGCGACCAGAGAGGCAGATCTGAGAGTCATTTGTATAAAAATGGACGTTAAACTGTCTATGCGGATAAGGTGCTCAGCCATCGACCTCGTTGTCAGGAGAAGTAGGAGGTCCGTCGTAGGGTGTTCTGCAGAAGAGAAAGAGGGCAAAGGAGGAAGGGGATAACTGAAGGAGAAGAGTAAGAGAAGCAGAAATTTCCAGAAAGGCTCACAAGTCCTGGGGTTTAGTCAAAGGATGAGCAGAGGCTGCTGAAACAGGGTTGAAAGAAAGATGAAAATTGTTGGCGGAATTAGAGAAGTGGCTTTCATTTCCCTGAGAAAGGAGGTCTTCTCAGTGGTGTACTGCAGGATTGTCCTGCCTTGAGCCTTTCTGGGCTATGTTTCAGATGAACTAACAGGCAAATGTATCCTGCAGTCTTATAATCTGAGAGAAAAAGCTTCAAAACGTTGCTCTGGGTGGATTAGTCAACCTCCAGAGATCCCTTCCAACCTCAGTTATTGCATGACTCTTACAGATACCAATAATATAAGTGTATGGTAAGGCTATTGGAAATACTCCGCAGCTTCTGAGCCATATTCATACAGATCTCTTATTTTTCGTTTGTTGATTTTTTAAGGAAAACTTATCTTTCAGTGAAGGAAAAGGTTACATCTGTAGTATATCATACCAAAGAGGGTTCAGGAAAGGTGCTTTAACGTACTGTCAAAAGATAATCTGTGTTGCCCGTCACAGCACAAAGGTGAGGGGTGAGGAATTACTATTGTGCTAATTGTACAGGTAGGGAAATGGAGTGAAGAAAGCGAGAAGCTCAAGGTCACATCGAAAGTCTGTGACTGAGCTGGAAATAGAATCAAGGCTCTTTACTCCAATCAATACATTCATAATGTCAATGACCATCTCGCTTACCTTTTTCCCTTGCACATTACCTCAGTGAGGAACTTGCTACTTTGTTAAAAAGCTTCTGAGATTAATCAGTACTGCTGAAAACATAACGGCAGTCGCAACGGTACCGTTCTTGCAATTATAGTTCAATTCTCTCTAAAACGAGGATGATGAGTGGTGCTGATGGCGTTAAGGAGACGCTCTGTGAGGAGGCAGGGTGTGATCGAGTCGTATCGCATGCTCTCTCGCCTTTAAACGGTCTTGCCTGGCCCTAGGAAAGTCAGCAGAGAGCAGGTGATGTATTTCTGATTGCTGCCTTTTGGTTTTGCAAAATAACTCCTAAAGCCAATTTGGAATTGTTACAGGACCATCACTTACGGTGGAGATGCTGCCAGCGCGAACAAACAATAGCATCTATGATAATAAATGATTTTAAAGGATCCGTTTTGCACCGCTTCCAATCTAGCAGGAGAGAAAAACAAATGAGTTGACAGATTTACTGCTGAGCAAAAGTTATTGGTAAGTAGTTGAATTCACAGTGCTCGTTTCTTTTTGCAATGCATTTTACATCAAGTCTCATTTTTGACTTCCCGAGTCAGAAGAGCCTCTTTCTCTCACTGGCGCTGAGTGAAAACTCTACAGTTACAGCCTAGCAATGTTAGAGTAGGGCTTCTCATGCATTATCACATTATTTTTGCTATCAGTTCAAGGAAATGGACACTTGATTCATCTTCTCGCATATATTGATTCAATCCTCCTTTTAATTTAGCACTGGAGAAGGCTATTAGCCTCCATTCACATTTACAATAAGACAATATAACCTGATAGCTGTTCTCTCAATCCATTATGGAAGAGGGATAAAATAGTTTTGTTTCTCTACGTAAGGATCTATTGACTTATTCTCCTCAGCCGCATTTATAGCAGTTGCTGTCCTCAGTACTCTATGTCTTAATAGCGTTTCACCTAGGTGGAGTATTGATGGAAGTTCCCTCTGAAGAGCAGAGACAAAGGCATGGGTAATGCCTTTCGCTCTAAAAAGGAATCCAGCTTTTCCCCTTGAACTTCTATTAACTGTATTAAGGACCGTGCAAAACAAACACCACCTCCATCATCGTCGTTAATTGTTCTTTTACAATTCTCAAACTGCAAACCTGAGTAAGTCTTCTCCTGGCAGCATCCCTCACTCCATCAGCATCGCCCGAGGTCGCTCTAGGCCGGCCTTCAGCCACATCGCCCACATCCGAGCTCCAGCACAGCTCACTGTCTGCACAGCAGATGCTCGATCAGACCATCCAGACTGACTTGTGAACTTGAGAACTGCTCATTTATGTCATGTATTACTGCAAGCCTGTCTTGTCTCACCCCAGCACAGAGCTGTTGCCTTAGGCAGCTCCGTGGCATCTGCTCCAGCACGCTTCCTCCGTGCCCCTGCTCCGTTCCTGGCCTCATTGCTCTCCGATTAGTCACACCAAGATCTTTAAAGAAGCAATTCCTAGGCACGTGTTCAAGAACCCTTTTCTTTCATTCAGAAACCAGTGATTTTCTTTTGATTCTTACTTCGGGACACTATGCCCTGCTGCTGTAACGGCAAGCCCTGATGGGGTGGAGAGGTAGTTTCACTATTTAAAAGCAGGAGGGAGGAAGAGAGGGGAAAATCTCGGAGGTTTTGCCAAAAGAGTATTAAACCCAAGTGTATTCTGCCATGCTACACGCAGAAGCGTGGGTTGCCCCTCCATTTCAGCCTGTGCGGAAGCCCGGTGGGGTGATCAGGAGTAAGCGTATTCTGCAAGAGAAAAGCCAGTGCATGGGGGTGGATGCATTTCACTTCTGCAGCTTCACCCGTTCCTGCGTCTGACGGGGAGCTCGAACATGCTGCTGGGTCTTTGTCGGCCCTTTTACGCTCAATTACCAAAAATGCACAACAGCCAGTAACAAACATTACATCCATCTGTACCCTCCTATGCCTACCCATAAACCAATTATTAATTTGGAAAGTGGAAGATGAGAGACACACGGTGGAAATTTTTCTTTTTTTAAATATTGCCCCAGACCTGCCTTTACTTGTAACAGAGTGGCAGCAATCCATTTCCTATTTATTTCTATTTATATTTCCTATACAGAATAAAATATATAAAAAATTACTAAGATTTTTTTATGTTGCTAGGAAAGGCAAAGTTTTTATTTTGTGTAATAATACACTTTTTCTTTAAAAAAAATTAATATAAGGTATTAAAAAGTCACGATTCTAATTGTTCTTGCCATGGAAAAGGTACGACTGATTTAAATTAATACATAGGAGACTTGTTTTGTTCCGCAGTAACTACTACTGTTCTTTGAAAGGCCGTTCTTTTTTTGAGCTCCTTATCTGAAAAGGTTTACCATGTCTTCATGCAAGTACTTGTCATGCTTTAGAACAATCACAAGCAGCAAAAAGTCAGAATTGTCAGTTCAGAAGACACTGCTTGTTCCACTGGGTAAAACTGAGAAAGCAACGCTGGCAAACGATCTTTAGGAAAAAAAAAACACAAAAAAACCCAAAAAAAAAACCCCCACCCGATGGAAACAGCAGCGGAATGAAGATAAAAAGGGTTGCAGGCTTTATTCTCATTGAAGGTTGGCAACGGGAAATCTGTTGGAGGAGAAGAAGAATATCTGATAGGTCATCTGTTGTGTAATGAAGAATAGAAGACAGAAGACAAGCTAGGAGAAGCAAGGTGATTCCAAACCTCAGAGGAATGTAAGATCTTGTGAGAGAAACATGAAAGCAATACCTTTATAAACTGACCAAATTTAATTTACTATCAACGAGCCTTGTAAGACTGCAAGCTGACAAAATCCATTTATAATGTTACGGGTAAGGCTGAAGTCATACATTTTTCTCCTGTGGAATCATTTTATTATGTATTCTTTTCTTTTTTGGGCAGGTTTTCTGATTAAAAATTACCACTAAGATGTCAAATATTTCCTTGTCCTCTGATATCTGGGCTTAGTTACCCAATAACATATTCTGCCTATCCATCTTCTTTAGTCACAATAAAACGTGTTTTCAAAGGACGAACAAAAGCAGATAAATATGCCGTCATTTAATATGCACGGTTTTCTGCAAAATGTCCATATTGTTCTGCTCTGTATGTTCCTTGAGAGACACTGGAGTTGTCAGTATGTTTTGTTGCAATATTTTAAATGCTTGGCCTCATGATCAATGAGCATCATAGCAAACGCGTTCGTGATTTCAAGTGGAAAGTCAGGAAATGCTCTGCATGAGGTCGTGGTCGCTTTTCTTTTAATTTATGACACTTTGAGACATGCAAAACCTGGATTCTTTAAGCTGGGAAGACATTCGGATAGGATGTGGTAAGAGCAGATTGGCATTGCACTAGGGGAACGCTTTGGGTACCAACATCCCCCGGCCAGGCTGTGCTCTCCCTTGCTGCGTGGAGAAGGAGAAAATGGTTTCTAACTTGATTTTCAAATTCAGTGGTGGCCACTAAGTGACTCGCTCATGTCAGTATGTTTCTGAGGTCATTTTTACAGGCCCGGTAGGAATCTTCGCTCTCCACGAACGGAGCGGTTTGCCTTGGGATGAGACCCCGAGTTTTGTGGTTACGAGGTTTAGTTCAGGAGGAGGAAGAAATGACTGAGTCCCACCAGCTTTTCAGGCGTGGGATTGATCAGCAGGACTGCTCTCCGGTCTTCCACACCATGGAAAGGAGGTGGGGTTGGAGTGCTTCATGCTTCCGTGGATCTCGGCATTTCTCTGCAGGCAAAACGGGTGAAGAAAGCAGAGGAGAGGGGAAAGCTTCCCCTCTCAGACAACAACAGGCTTTGGAGAACTGTGTCTTGTTTTAACCCTGACTTAAAGGGGCAGAGCTGCAGTAGGAGAAGTCCCTCCTCCTCGATCATGGGAAAAAATGGCTAGAAAACGTAGGGTTAATTTTAGAGAGAGAGTAAGCTGAGCGGGAGGTTCACCATGGCACTGCTGGAGGGCTGATCTTTAGCACCATAGAGTGACCTCCCTGCAGAGACTCAACTGCAACTTGGGAGACACTGCAGCAAAAGGCAAATCCACTTCTATATGATGGCATCTAGAAAAATGTCAGTGTTGTGATGTCATCGTGGCATAGTCAACTGAAAAGTAAGAATGAGTTAAAAACCAGTATAACAGAGTTATATTGTAACACTGTATTACAGTTACAGTTCTTCGCCAGAATCATTTCTCAACCCATCATGAGGAGCAGCTCTGTGTGTGGACACAATGATTTTATCTCATCTTGGTTTAGAAATCTAATAGAAAAACGGCTGTATTAGGCTAAACCACTTGATTCTGCTATGCAGTTTTAAATGCAGTAAAGTAAGAAGATTATGTTACCTCCCCCTTCCCCCTAAATCAGGATTAAACTTGCATTTTCAGGTTTTTGTGCCAACAAAATCCCCAAATTGCTGAGCTCAAATTCTCTGACCTCAAGCCAGAGGCCAGAAGTAGCGAGGTGCTTCAGAAACGGCCATGGCCATATTATGTATGTGGAAGAATGAGGACTTTTTCTAAACTATCAGTGCACTGTTCCTCCTGCCATTGGAAGAGCAAGTTTCTTATCTCTATTACCGTTGTGCTTTCTCAGTGTGGTCCATGTCGCCTTGTGTCTCGCATGCTTGTATTAGAATCGGAAAATTTCACCTGCAGCATAGCATGCATCTATTAAAATCTGTGCCAACGTGCTCACATTATTTTTAAGGGAATGTAAGTTTTCCTTCATAAAATTCCAGTGGGCAATGAATTAAAAATGACAACTCTATATACAGTGAAAACAAGAAAATAAAATATACAAAACATTGCTAATGATCAGTTCTTGAAAAATTTACCAGACACATACTACCCAGGGAGCTAAACTCATTAGCAGAGACTGATACGAAAGCTGAGATACTCCAGGATGAGGTTCAGACACAACATATTCAAATGAAATCTCTTTAGCAAAATTGTTTTGTTTCCTTCACAGAAATATTTGGCAACAGCATATCTTCCTTTAAAAAAAAAAAATAAAAAAAAAATATATATATCTGGGAGGTTACAGCATCTCATTAATCAGCCGTCCTGATGTTTACGTGCTCAGGAGCTCTTCCCTCCTTGGGGAAGGCAGAGGAGTTCCTAATGATGGGTCGGAGATTGTCCCTGTTTTATCAGGGGGTCCCAGCACCGCTCTGCTCGGCCGCAGCCCGGCCCCGCGTCCCCCGGGTGATCCTGCACATCGCCTTCTCTCCCGGCGGAGCCGAAGGGGAGTTACGGAGCCGGGGCGCGCTGCAAAGTGACACAGGCCATCTCTACAGTGCCAAGCACGCTGTCAGCACTCAATAAATTGTAATAATTAATAGTATCTGGATGACCTCACTCGATGACTGCATGACATTGGATATATTGGATGACAGTATACGCCAATCCATTAACTTAACAGAGCTGCGTACGTACTATGTGTGGCACTTGAATGCTGACACCTTCCAGAAACAGACAATGGTTTCACACCTCATTTGCAAACTAAAGGAGATATGAAATGAATTAAACTTCCTGCAAACACTCAGGAGGCTTACAAAGAGTGCTATCTCTAAGTCTACTGTACTATTTGCATAAAAGAATTCAGTATCAATGTAATTATTAATGATAATTCTAAAGTAGTTGTGCTGCTTCAGGATTTTTCAGATTAAGAATGTAATGAATTAGTAATAAAATCCTAACACAAATTTATTCCTAAATACAATTTCCTTTCTGGTTGTGAATCTCCTTGTATTTATTATAAAAGATGTACTTGTTGAAATAGCTTTTCTCCGGCGGCATGGTTTAAAGATGCGTGTCTTCGACAAAGTCAAATTTCTATTAGCAAACCGCTTTAGAAAAAGTCTGCCTTTTCTTTAAGCAGAAAGAGGATTTGACTGATGTGTCCTTGCATGCCGTAACAATAAATGTCTTATAAATACCCACCTCACCCCAGCCTTACCCTACGTGCAGCGCAAGCAGTGGCAGCGTGCGGCTGGCGGCGCGGAGAAGGGGGAAGACTGAGATCTCGAGCTGCTCCTCTCCCCTAATGAAGCTCATTAGCCTGCAGCAGGACCCGGCCTAATAACCATGCCTAAGTGAGAAAGTCAGGCCTGTTTGCTCTTGATTGCACCCCTTTGCTGGCTGCCTTCGTGCTCCCAATGTAAATCCTCCACCTTCTGAACTGCCTGCACTTACCCCCCTAATCGTTAACACATACCTTTTTATTTGTTCCCTTTGCATGCCGTTAAGTCTGCGTGACACCGCACATCTGCGCCTCAGCACGCCTTTTCTGCAGACCAGTGAGTCATTAGGAGAGATAAGATGAGTCCCAGATGTTGAAGAAACATGGTAGCACTTCGTGGATTGCAACTGGGACAAATAAAAGCCAACGTTTTTAACATTTATTGGGCACCACAAGGTAAGCAAGTTCATTTAGTTACATGGAGGTGGTGACACCTTTTAATTTCTTTTTTTTTTTTTTTCCCCAAAGCCCATCTCCTGAAATTATTTTCTCTTGAAATAGGCTTGAACTAATTTTCAACCAGTCAAGGTTGAAGCCTAGCTGCAAGTAAGAAAACCTTCTATTTTCTTGTCTCATCTTTTCTCCTCTCATTGGTCTCTCTCCGGGAGGCAGCGCCTGAGCCTGGGACACTGCTGGTACAAATGCTGGTACAAATTTAGTACTTGCTGAGTTGTCAATTTTGGTGAAAGATGTGTTTGTCCTAGGAAATTATAGGGCTTTGTCATCAGCTCTAGAGCAGGTGACAATTTTGTGTTGGTAAATTTAGATCATTTTTTGTCTGTTTTTATGGTCTGTAAAATTAGAAAAAGCAAAATTTAATTAATCTGGTTGGTGCAGTAAAATCTGGATGTTGTTTTCATTCAAAACAGAGGTCTGCTTCCTTATTTAATATCCAGATGGGAACATACCTTCCTGGTTTGACAGTGACATCTGGCTCCGAGCCCTGGTTTCCCATCTCTCCAGGGGATGTGGTCACACCGTACCCACCAGTCCTCAGCAGGACCCGACCACCAAGCCCAGTCCTTCCAGGGAGGGTGATGGAGCTGAAATTTTCTGTCATTTTCTTTAGATTAGAAAAATCCCCGTGCATTATATACCCAATTTTGGCACCCTATCCTGTGCTAACTCCCGGTCACAAAGTAAAAGCTAAATCCTGTGCTCCCATCGCAGTGATCCCCCAGGTGACAAAAACCCGAACTCTGCCACGGGTGAATATGTTAGCATCTTCCTGCTGCGGCAAGGCTCGCACTTAAATGGGTGAAACATTGCTAAAATATTGATTACTTGGCACGATAAAAATCCCGGAGGAAAAAGTACTTTTGTCCTGGAACACTCCCAGAGAAATTTTGCGCTGACAGGATTGTTTAATGATATTACCATGAAAAAGAATTGATGTTTGCTGAAAATGAAGATGTGCTCTTACTCCATTCTCAACTTTGGCCTCCAGAGAACTAATTTACCAAGACATACTTTTTCTTGTATTTAAGACCACTGGAGCACACACTTTACATTAGACATCCTGATCTGTGTTAATGATGGCTCTGGTAAAATTTTCATATATGAATGTATTTTTCCCAGTGATCCAATTTTCTGTTCAGATTATATTAGCATATTTAATGTGAATAATAGTGGATTCCTGTTTGTTTCAAGCTACTGCAGGAGCTCTGGAAAAGTGGACTTGCTTTTTCTCTAAGTTACCTCCAGAAGTGAGAGCTACTGGATGTGGTACATCCTAAGCGCAGGCACAAGAGATTGCTCTAACACAGCGCTGTATTTTAGTCTTATAACTGAAAGGTTAATCGTCTTTGAAATTGTTTGCACATGGGCAGAGCTGCAAGTCCACATGCTTATTTTACTTTCCTTTCAAGCTGAAGTGTGTGGAGAATCAAAACGTCCAAATTGTTTGTTTCAGGTTCGTGGCTGTAAATGGCTTGTTACTACCACCAGTAGTCTTCCTGAAGGAAACAGTCTTAGAGCAGCTTTAACTTACACCATGGAGAGTGGAAAAGCAAGATTAGTGGCTAACTTTATTCTAGCACTGCTTAACCATTTGGAACTCTTTTGAAATGCTATTTCTAAAAACAAGAACAACGACGAAAGCCTATTTTGTCCCCAGGTGTGGGATCCCCGCTGGCTGCAGTCCGGGAACATCTGGGCATGGGTCTGCACCCGTCACGAACCTCAATGTAAAACCCTCAGGGAGAGATCCTAGGTAAACCCAGCGGTCACTCTTAGACGTGGAAAGGCTTGAGAGTTCAGACATAAAGCCTCGGAATGTTTTAGATCTGGGAAAAGAAGTTATGTTATTTGTTGTAAGAACAAGTAAGTTCTATAAGTTCCCTGAATTTTGCTTCATTAATTGTAGAAAATACTAAGGTAATCTTGAATTTGCTTTATGAAGTACTAAAACTGAAAAAATTTTGGGCAAATTACTGTAATGTTTGGTTAATGATTAGTTAAAAGCTCTGTCAAGGAGTAACACTGCGGGTACCCAGGATCTGAGTTTCGAGTAAGGGATGCACAACCATGTCAGCATGAAGACCATGATGGACGGCTGTCACAGCTCTGACCCGTCCTCCCAAGGGAGTGAACGGGAAGAGAAGTAATACTTGCTATTTCCTCCTGAGATCTCTTGCAAGAGCCCTGGCACTCCTCCACACTGCTCTGCAACCTTGGCAGACGTCACGGAGGAGAGTGCTAATGCCCCAACACGGGAGAAATCGACTTTCCTGTGTTATCCCAAGGAGGAGGCAGGGACTGTCCTGCCAAGCTGAGACTCAGGCTCTGGGACAGCTGCTCCTACCTTGGTGTTGTTTGCTAAGTCATTATTTAAGTTGAGCTGTGTGGGAAACTGTGAAGCAGGAAGTTATTCCTTGTAAATTTGTATTTTAGTATGTGTTTTCTCAACTAGCGTCTCTTTAAAATTCTCACTGTGAAAAGTGCTGCAAGTTTAGTATTTGAAAAGACTCTTTTTTTTTTTTTTTTTTTTAATCCTTAAGTTTTTGCTTCGTGGAAAACAGTTTTCAGACTACCCTGGTTGCCTGCCTTAACCAGGCATTTTGGTTTAGCACAGCACTCGTGAGTTTTCATGGTAATCTCCAGCCGCTGAATCCAGCACTGCCAGGGATGTTTCAGCAGGGTGGTGGGTAGGGCTGATTTAGGAACTGATGCTGTACTGCGCTGAGCGCTCCTGCATGTTCTTGGACATGCTTTTCTCTGTTCTCTTTCATGTGTTTGGTACCTCCTTGGGTCAGACACTGTTTGGCTCATCCACACTTGGTCTGGTTTGGAATTGAATCATGACCCTACAAATATTAAATCACCGTGTTGCGTAAGAACGATGTGAAATGCTGGACCTTGTCTCCGTCTTGATTGTTTGCAGATGTTGGGGATGTCCTGAAGAAACAGTCAGTGTCTTGACTCATCCTAAAAAATGTTCAACATCTGTGTGAGCACTTGAAAATGTGATATATATCAGGTAATTAGCACCACATGCCTCTCCCCTCCCATTCATATTTATTGATTTATTTATTTTCTCTTACTAAGATAACGTAAGAATTAAGCTGTTCAGTACGTAAAATCTTCCGGTTTTTCAGCCTGTACAACGCATTCTTACTTCTGCCTGTTGCGAGACTTCTCTGTTTATCAGAGTGTTGTTTCACCTTTTTGTTCTAAGCAGTCCTTCCACTCGCAAAATAGCTCCATTATCCGTGCATTTGCCTGTTTGCTGTAATGAAGATGACTGGATTCATAATAGTCTATTAAATGGTCTATTAAATAATGTAGTTGCTGGAGGGACCCTGGTAATCCTGTGTGGAGTGGCAGGGTAATAATTCTGCGATTCAGATGTTGCATGGTTTTCCTTTCTATTACAGCTGTTTGAAACGTTTTCTTGAGAGTTTTCATAAATCTTTCTACTTCTCAGCTGGCCTGCAGCCAGGATGGAACCACTTGTTTTACTAGAACCTGAGATATTCAGCAGATGGGGCAAGTTCTTTACTGTCAGAACTGTTAGTCCATCATTGAGTTTAATGACTACTGCCCTACAAGACACAGAAAATACTCTGGCTGGACCGGCCACCTGGCCGAAGCTAAAATCATGGTTTTGATTACAGGAGTTATAAATCTGGATTAACTTTGGTGAACAAAGGTGTGTATGCACTTTTCTGAATGTGACAGCTGGACCGGTCTAATGGTCTACTAACCTTGGTCTGTGAATGTCTACCAGCAGCTATTATTTGTATTGTAGTTTCAACCAAAATTGGATCTCCGTATATCGGGTTCCTTAAGAGCCTACAGAGAGACCATCTCAGTGCTGCTAAGGTTTTATCTTCAAACACAGAAGTGATGCACTGTTTTATAAGGTTTTAATTAATGCACAGACTGCGTAAGCAACTTGCCTACGACACCAATGAAACCTATGTTGAAGTAGAGCCTGAAAAGTATGTTTCTTGACTCATGCTCTAATACTTGAAGATCAAGACTTAATTTCCCTTCAAGAACTTGATCCCAAAGGTATGTGAATGGTCCTGCTGAGGTTACGGTTTAAGCATTTTTCTGAGCTGGGGATGAACTCACTGCCTCGTCATTTGTGGTGGTGCTAATTGTTAGACATCGCTGCACTTATATCATTTAAAATGTGTACTCTACTAAGATATTTTTGGAAAGCTTTTTCTATTTTTTTTCCACAAAGAGAACAGTTTTCCTTTTTCCTCTGTTTTTCAGCTTTTCTCCTCCACCACAGAAATATTGCACTTACATTCTGATTTATGCATTATTACCCCAAATCTTCATAATGATGTAGCGCCATAGGAAGTCTGTGCCATGATCATTTTTTTGGGGACAGGTGCTCATTCTTCATTAGAAGATAGACTTTTACTCTGATGTGATCGATAGCGAACAGTATTAAATCCCAACACTCCTTCTCTTTCCTGTTCCATCGAAGTACAAGTAACCATCGTGCCTTAAAAACACTTCAAATGAAATGACAGCAACCATGAAGGCAGCGTCGTTTCCAGTGTTGCTGTTGTATGAGTTTTTACTGGTGTGAGTGTGTTCTATATCACTAACACTTAGCCAATTATTTTGTTCTTTGCCCTTTGAACTGAGCAGGAGAGCGCGTTTCTGCTTTGGTCATATTTTCATTCATTTAAAGCTTGACTGGATGCTGTCTTTCTGTCTTACGGTCTTTCTGGACTCAGAGCTGCTCAGAAGACCACTGCACTCTCAGGGTAAGAACTTCTTTCCATCCCAGTTTTGGCTTGCTGTGAGCGACTCCGTCCTCTCGTTGTGTGGGGAAGAAGAATGACAGGGGTGTTTGCGGTATGCTTTTCCCATGGTTGGATGGTCTGATAGCATTGTTTCCTTTTGCCGTCGGGTTGTATTCTGTACTTTTATATTCCAGAGATAAGCTGATTCCAGAACAGACATGACATTTCTTTTCTAGATGAACCGCCTGTCAATGTTTGAACTCTTAGGTCTCGTTTCTGTGGTATTCCTTACCCAGGGACTCTGGTGGTGTTGGGCTACTGGAAGAGCTGAGACCCTGCGGATGACCATCCTCCACCCTCTGCATTTTCTTATGGTCCCGATTCCTTCGTTCACCGTAATTTTGCTTGTTATCTGAAAATCAGTGTACCTTCTAAAACTACTACGTTGCTTTCTTCCCCTCTCACCTGCCCTGAGAAATTATTGGATATTTCTCTGAGAGCTCTGTACGTTAAGATCTTGTTTTTGCGTATGCTTTGTAATGCTGTTTCAACACTTAATTTGCTCTAGTGCTTTTGCTGTGGCACCTCAGTACACTCCATTTATTCTGCAGCATCCTTTTTTTTTTTTTTTAGTACATTCAAAACTTCCTGGTGAACTTAAAATTCAAACTACTGCTGACTCTAGGGACCAGAAACCTTCACAGGCATTGCAATTCTGTCCTGTCCTGGGAGCCCATTAAATTGCTAATAGAGATGTATGTTCAGAGCACAAAAGCTCAAAACTGAACATCTTGGAGTGGTGTCTTCAGAATTTGAGGTCAACGCTCTTTCTTGCTCACTGCATATCAGCCCAGCACAATCCACTCCTCTTTAGTGAGGCGGTTCACACTGCGCATTGGTTGAAGCCGTGACATCATCCTTCTGCCAGGGACTTTAAAATTACTTATTTTGGCCATTGTACTTGAAAAAATCCAGCGTAGCCAGAGAATGAGATCGTGTGTTAGGAGCCAGGAAATTGTTTTATTCTGTGGTTAGCATATGGTGGGACTTAATTCTGAAAAAATGTTGGCTTGACTTAAATTGGTTACCTGCAATTTGTTCGCAGTATTGTTTCAGCTGAAAATCACATTTCCCTGTGTTATCAACCACCTATAATCATCCTATGGATTTGAACTGCAGTCGCTCTAGTCACTTCCCGAAGCTCACTGTCTATCTGCGAATGAATTATTTGGCACGATTAGGTGCAGCTGGTGCAACTGTCGGAAAGGGTGGCTTTTGAAAGACTATTCAAGATGGTTTTGATAAATTCAAAGTTTGAGAGTTTTATTTTCTTTCCATTAAAAACCTGTGAAATAGAAGACCGTTCATATGTTGTAGGAGGAATTCCTTTACGGTGTTGAGAGATGGCAGATGGAAAAACAGGAATCCTACGTTTCAGCGGTACGCTGCGTGTTATCCATGTTAATGTTCTGCTTCCCATCTTCAACAAATCTCTGAATTTAGAGATGAGACAGCGGTAAGATTACAACCCGTATCATGATCTGCGTTGGTGGTTGCTTTCCGTTCTTTCTTCTGTATGTGTGCAACTACATTTCCCAGGCTCATCTGCGCATTTTCACCAACCATTTTTCCTGCCAGTTTGGAGATACAGGTGGAGTGTTTAACTTCCAGCTTTGCTCTTTTGTGGCACATTGTATTTCTGGGCACTGTTGGCGTTTTGAGCCAGTGGTCTGTTGTTGGCGTCGGGGTGCTGCTATCTCCTGCAGTATGGTGTTTGGGGATGCGGAGCGGGTGTTCAGAGACCTTTTCTGGTGAGATGTCTGTTGTGTGCCCCTCTCTGACTGCAGCAGAAACTGCTCTGAGTTGCTGTAAGGTTTTCCGCACCGGCCGCTCTCAAGGATGGAGGCAGTGGACAAGCTGAACGTAACAGATGTTCTTGTTGCTTTTGCTGACATTCAAAATCTGCCTTTTCTGGTGTAACATAATTTTTGTGTCAGCTGAAGAGATGAGATCCTTATTTCCCTGAACATCTCAAATGGATATGAAAGCAATATTTTGCTTTGTCTGATTTATGGGTATGTGTTGCCGTTGCCAGTAGATTATCTGGACTGATAATGGATTTTTACTTGACGTTGTGGAGACTTGTTACAGATGTATGTTTCTTTCTCTTATCTTCTTCCAGAAGATTTGTACGTTCTGGCAGACAGGACAAGCTTTCATTTTGGGTTAGGAAGAGAACAGAGAGATGTTACGCTACTGTTTGCATGAGCCACCAGAACTGTGTCAACTTTCCTTGGGCTTGCCGCTTGTTTAGGATTTGTTTCTCTCCTCCAGTCCCTGGGAGGGAACTTTTATTGCCATTGCAGATCTTGACACTGGTTCACTCACTCCCATACCAGTTCGCCTTGCTTGCGTTGCCGGCATTTAGTAAAGCTCTATATAGGTCGGAAAGTTTTGTCAGCTCGTTTTTTAGGTCGTGTTTGGCATCAAACACTGGCTAAGAGACACCCTGCAGTTTCTTTTTATTTATTTCTTTGTGCCAGCCTTTCATGCCAACGGGTTTTTGGCTGCCCCCAAAGTCGGTGCGGGGGCATTCGCCAAGGGTGCAGACCCTGGCCAGGGCAGAGCTCTCCCCCATCCCCACCCCACAGCTGGGTTCCTGCACCTCTTCCCGCTTCTGCGAGTTTCAAAAGCGGTGAAATATGGTAAATTTACGTCCCAGAGTTGCTCTTTATGTAACGCCGTGTGACGGGAGCTGGTGATTCGCTTTACGCATGTGCCAGCAGGATCTGACCTTTTGTGGTAAACCTGCACGTGCGGGGCGGCCCTGCGCAAAGCCACGGGCTGCTGTGCGGGCACCCGACCCCGGCCTTGCGCTAGCCGGGGAGTTAGAGGGGCTCGGAAGGGCGAATCCCCGGCGATCGGCTTTGCCCGCGTGCTCTGAGGTCCGCTCAAAGCAGACCTCCTGGGTGCAAGAGACGGTCGTCGATTCGGCAAAGGCTCACGCAGGACCTCACCCTGGGGTTGCCCGGACAGCAAGGCGCGACCCCAGGACTTTGTAAGCCGGGGTGGGCGAATAGATAAGCTGAGGGAGGTCTCTGTTCTTGCCGCAGGAGGGGATGTCCCCCGCTCGCAGGGGTAGGGCAGCAGGGGTTGCAGGGCCGGGCTGGGAGGTGGTGGTCCTTCCAACCCCGCTTGGGCGGCGCGGTGGGATCGTGCAGCTTTCCCAGCTTTCCACCCGATGGCAGCACGGCGGTGGATGTCGCACCGCACGGCCCTGCCTCTGCCACCGCCTCGCCTCGCACCGGCCAAGGAGCGGCTGGTTTTCCACAACCCCAAAAGAATTCCGCGCTGCTTTCCCCCCCCCCCCCCATCCTGTTGTCCAACCCTTTTGTTTAAATCCCTTGTTAAGGCATATATTTAGTAAATAATTCTCATAGTTAAGGCTTACGGGGAAATGCTGCAGCGTGTATAAAACAGACCTAAGGAATGCTCAGCGTGTGCTCAAAATATCCATTTTCTGAGTGGACGAAACTGGCTTTTAGAGTTTATACTTGTGCTATTGCAACTAAATTAAGTCCTGAAAGAGGATAATACAATGTACCATCATTTTAAAGTAATTTAATCATGAAAACTAAAAATTTGGAAGCAAACAGATATTTTACTTAATAGAAACCATCTGCACTGTACAGTAGGCAAATTGTATAAAAATGAATAAAACTGTCTCTGGAGGAAAATGACTCAGGCACCAGCTTATATAATGAAGATGTATATGTGCCTTTTAGCATTTGCATTGTCTATTAGACTAGGTAAATCGCAGCCCTAGTGTAAGTGAAACAGTTACAAATTTTATTACCGTCATATGACTGATGACAAAGGCAGGGATAGAAGCAATGCCTATTAGAGAGGGCTTGTTCCAGACCCTAAATAGCTTTGCGCTTTGGACTGGTCTGGGAACTAAAGCTTTACTGGGGGAAGGCGGGGGGTGTCGCTAGGACATTTTGGGCGGGTTGTTGCTTTTCCTGGGGAAGCCTTTTCCCTTGCTTGGGCTTTTCCCTGCTTGATTCAGGCCTGACTGGGGGGGAGTGGGGGGGGCGGTGCACAGGGGCAGGGTGGGGAGAGACTCATTTAGGATCGTCCGGAGAGGATTTCCTACTGGAATTTTATTTGGCAGAGCCGGGCGGGCGATCTTTAAACCGGTCCTTTACTCCTGCCGCCGCGCGGCAGAATGCGTGCGTTTGACGCAGAGATGCTTTTCTCCCTCACTGCGGGCGCGTCTCTTTTCCCCTGTTGTTGAAGGACGGATTTCAGTACTTTTCAAAATATTTATTCGTTCGCATTCAGCAGCTTTCCTAAATGATCGCAAATAATATGAATTATTCAATTTCAGGGCTGTAATAGCCTATGTCTGCTTTTAAAATGAAGTTTGTAAGACCCACTTTCAGTTGCTGAGATTTAACACTCGAAATAAATGTGCCCTGCGTGAAAAGCTTTGTACTATTTCTCCCAAATCCACAACTATCTGGTTAGAAAAGCAGGAATTTTCTGACACAACATTTTTTACAACAAAGGAAAATCCCACCCTCCCGGTGACATTTGTGCTCGTACTTTCTCAGCTGGCGTTATAAAGGATGGGTGTATGAGGGAAACCTGTGTAATGCAAAAGCAGATTGATTTTTGGTTTAGGAAGAGTAAGGAGGCAAAAGCAGAATCGGTTTCCACTTGCATATTAAGCATATTTGGCAACGAGAACATTTCGCATTAACAAATATGTAAAGTAAAAATACGTCCCAAAAGATTAAGACTTCTGTGAATTTACAACAAATTAGATGCAGTTTCCTACCCTGATATTCTCCCTTTCTGTTTTGCTTCATGTTATTGTAATATACAGGTCCACGTGCCTCACCTGCCCTGGTAACCAGGCCGAGCGGCGGGGAGCCATGGAGCTGCTATTTCACGCTCGGGAGCATAAGCCCCCAACAGCATTTTTGGTAAAATTTTTGTTTTTTTTTTTTTTTTTTTTTAAATGAGCATGGCTGTGTTTTTTTTTTGGTAAAAGTATCAGCCCCACCCCCGTGGTGTTTGAATTCAGAAGTTCTTTAAAAAAGAAGCAAACGCTTGGGATCCGGAGGCTGCTCTTTAGCAGAGCATAACGGTTTCAAGGCAGGCAGGCAGGTCAAATTTGGGGCCTGAATTGTTTAATGATGGATATATAAGGACAAGATGTTCTCTGGGGGCTTGATGCCACCCTCGTCAAGGCAATGTGAGTCATTCCGCTGACTTCAGTGCACCTAGATGAAAAACTCCCTGACAAAAAGACCCCAGATATTTAATTTAGCCCAGACCTGCTGCACTGAGAAGGAGTTAGGCCATCAGGTTCAGAGAAGGATCAGTGCCACGCCTTTAAACAGCTTGTTAACAGCATTTCATTAATTAACATCGGCTACTTTAGCAAAAAGGAAAGTGTCTTTGCTTGCCCATGACCATTCAGATCCGAAAAGGGGAGGAAAAAAAAAAGTAATCCTTACCTGTCATTTTTCTGTGTAAACGTAGCCCACTTTAGGAAAGCTCAGTTGTTTCCATTTTTTACTGGAAGATGTACGGAATTTAAAAACCTTACAGATTTTTAATGTTAGAAATATAATCTCTAGCATGTTACTAAACCACAGGCACAAATAGCAGTTTATCTTTTAATTTTTTTAATTTGGCGATTAAAATCACGTAAAACATGAAACTCTGGGATGCAAATAGCCCCGGAGTCCAAAAGCACAAAGGAAATGGCTTCAGGATGAAGACATTTATTTTCTTCTTGCTTCCCTGTAACATGTTTTATTTAGTTTCATGTGATTTGTGCCAGGACAAAGTGTGTTTTATAAACAAAAAAGGGAAAAGGTTAAACTGGTAATGAAGTGCAATGATAATAAAAAATAGCAGTGATTAAAAAAAAAAAAAAGAAGGGTGAAGAGTATTGCGAGTACAGAGTGGGTGAGTCAGTGGGACCCCAAAATAGTTTCAGTAGGCAACTAAAGGTCACTACGTTTGGCGGGGGAAGAGGAGGCTTCGGAACCATTTCTGTGTGTCCTGGGCTGACAGGCTGCCTCGGAAGCTGCCGGGATTTGGGCTCACAAGTCACTTGGGCCTTTTGGGAGGTTTATCCCCTGCTCTGGCGGTTGTGGTCCGGCGTTTGGTCAGATTTTTGCCCTCTGCCAAATCCCGCCGTCCCTGAGATGCTCTGTGTAGGAGGAATACCGAGAAAAACCGAGGAGTGGTCTTTTTTTTTTTCCGCAAGTGCAATATCCCCGTGTTGGGGTGGCCGGGGTTTGAATCCCTCACCCCTGGCTTTTGGGGGACGGGGCGTGGAAGCCCCGGCCGGGGGTTCGGCTGCGGCGTGGGGTCTGGCCACCCGGGGAGTGGGGCTGCGGGGGCAACCCCGACCCCGCTCCCACCCCGGGCCCACGGAGCGGGGACACCCAGTCCCTTATCCACACGATGGCACTCTTAAGCTTTCAAACAATTTCATCGAACTCTCCGCATTTAATGCGAAACCTATTTTTTCCCCTGCCAAAAGCAAAGGAGGAGTTGGGGAGAGGGGGGGACGGACACGACACAGCACACACAACTTGGAGTCCCCCTTGAAATCCGAATGTCCCAGGTTGTCCCCAGCCCACCCCACGCCGTGACCTTGTGGGCTGCACCCCAAATGCCACCGCCACCCTGGGCTGGGTCCGGCAATGACCAGGGCACCCGCCGCGCTCCCCGTTTTGCGGGAAGGGAGAGTGCTCAGTCCCTTGAGTGGCTGAAGGGCAACGGAGAGCGGCTGGAAATACTGGTTTAGATGCATCAAAAAACCTGTTAAAAAAAGCCCTTCTGCTTGGCGAGAAGGCCGCAAACACTGCAGCCCAAGAGCAAGCTCGTGTTTGGACATTTATGGGGGAAAAAGGTCATATTTTTTGTTTTGTAGCTTATTCTGCGCAGCCTAGGCTGTACAAAAGTCAGGAGTGCGGGCTGTTTTCTTGAACAGTTTTAGCTATCATGTTTGTTTGACAAACAAGAAATCTTTGCTATTAATCCGGCAACTTCTAGGAGCGCTAAATTTCCTCCATATTAAAGCGCGTGTGGGAGGGGAAGAAGATGGTGGGGAGGGGGGGCAGATCCTGTCCTGCTCAGTGCGGTTATTCCGATGGCTGCATCGCCCTGTCTGGGAGGTACGCGTGTGCCTGTCGGAAAAGTCAGCAAATCACTGCACACCAGCGCAGCCGTGGAAGCAATTTCTGCTCCTTTCTCCCCGCCTGCCAGGTGGGTTTGGGTATCGTGGTCAGGGGTCTGGAAGGATTTTCCGGGTCTGCAGCCTCACGGTACATGGTGGTTGCACAGGCAGCAGCTTGCCCTGGATTTGTGTACAGGTCGCTGACCTGATATGTTTTCCTGGCAGGGGAAAAAACCAAGACCTTGCTCCTGTGTTCCTTTCTTCACCTGAAAGTATCATCTACCTATTGGATACAGAGCTTCAAACTTCTCCATCAGGTCCTGACCACCGGCGCTTAATGTCACCGCTCCTGCTAGGGCAGCGTATGCCAACCCATTTTTCAAGGGAAGAGAGTTTCACATCACTGTTTCACTGGTGCAAAAAAAGGGCCATATCACCACCAGGCAGGGCAGCAGCTGAACCAGGAATGAAGCTCCGAGGGCCT
Source organism: Sagittarius serpentarius (assembly GCA_034782735.1). Lineage (NCBI taxonomy): Eukaryota > Metazoa > Chordata > Aves > Accipitriformes > Sagittariidae > Sagittarius > Sagittarius serpentarius. The sequence continues at coordinate 40,169,465 of JAVKLA010000093.1, forward strand.
TCGGCGCAGCCCCCGTGGCAGCTGTCCTCACATCAACCAGCCCATGCTGCCGGAGCCGGATTTAATCTTGCAAAACTGCGCGCAGCCCCTTATTAAAAACTAAGTAGCAACGGGTCGCCGCATCGCAAAATCAAGGGCAGCCACGGCCCATGTTGCAAAAAGGACAAATTTCTGACACCCCCCCCACCCCGCACGCCAAATGAGCCCTTTGCGGGGGTGCTTCCCAGGTACCAGCATAACGCGCATCCTAAAGCTACCAGCGTAACGCACATCCTAAAAGAACCAGCATAATGCATATCCTAAAGGTACGAGCCCATTAGGAGAGGGGCTAGTACCAGGTTGGGATCTCTGCAGGCAGAAGACCTCCTCCCCTGTTATTGGGGTGTCTGGTATATTGGTGAATATTGGGGTAGCGGGGGGAGTAGGCTGGGGATGGGACGCAAGGCGGTTTGGGGCAGGGGCAGGGCAGGAGCCGGGAGCAATGGGTCCCAGCCCCTACCTGCCCTTGGCTTCTCGTTGATTATTTCTGCGGCTCTCTGGGTGTCTGTGGGCTTGTGGGGTCCTGTTCTTACTATCACTCAGCACCCATGGGGGCACTTTTGAGAGTGGTTGGGGAGAGAGAGGTTTCAGCGCTGTGCTAGATTACATCTTTCGAAAATTGCCAAGCCGGGGTTAGAGGGCATTCTCAAGGGAGTGTCCAAAATCAACACGATTATCTTGATTATTAATATTTGCATTGGCAGAACTACTGTAGATTTGTGTGGAGAAACACAGTCCCTCCACTGCTTATTGCCGCACGTCTGCGGAGCCCGTTGAGCAGCAGCTGATTCATCTACATGGTGGACGATCTTTTTTTTTTTTTTTTCGCTTTTTCATAAATGTCAAGATAGTTTAATGTGCAATCTGTATTAGCGGCTGGCTAACAGCACCTCTTTAGGGTCAAATCCTAACAGTTGCCCCAGAATGAGATACAGTGAGCCCCAGGCAGATAGCCTGCAAAAATTGAGCCTTCAAAGGACAAGGAGGACCTGTGTTTTAGATGGGTGTGGGAGATTTGTGCATATGTGGCCTGCACTCCCCGGCATCATAGGCAGCTTAATTCTCTGTCTCTTCCATCTAAAACCAGTCAATTTTTGCTGAAACTTAGTCCTGGGTCACTTTTTTAGAAGCACCCCTGACCTTTACAAAACATTCCCTGGCATGCCAGAGGTTAAAAATAATTCTCTCATTGAATTCTTTAGCGCTTAATGAGACAAGAGCTTGTTTGTACAAACCAGGAAACAACCGTTTGGGCAGAGATCACTCACATGGTATGTTCTGCCTCATTCTTACTAAAGAAATTCCTTTGTTATGATTTTGGAGCACGAGCACGTCACGCGTCATCCCTGGCTCTTTTTTTTTTTTAAGTGTTATAGTGTATTCAATAGAAATATGATGGAGAGACCTATGCTGAGCTATTGCTACAGATGTATTTTTCTACTGATGTGCAGATACTGGGTTAAGTCCATTACTCATAAAACGTCACTTTGTTTCATCACCGAATACAACCTTGCTGTATTTTCTTGTTAACTGAAGCAAGAAATCGGGCTCTTTTGTACATATGTGTTAGATATGCTCTAACTTATTACAAGAAACAATAGCTATGTGCATAAGAAGAAGTTAGTGTTGTATCAATACCAAGTTATTTACAGTGCCTTTCTTTCCGCGTTAGCTAGAAAAGGGAAAGCGGCAGGGACTCTTCACTGCAATTACAAGATATCTCTTGAGGTCACCTGCATTTGTGGTTACATGTATTGCAAAGGGAGCATAATTGATTCCAGTTAGTTTTGGATTTGAGGAGCAAAAATGCAGAGGCTATTAATCTGGCGAATGTGAAATGTTTCGTGCGTACGTTGGTGTTTGCAAAGCTTTCCTCTGCTCCGCAAGTCTCGGTTGAAGAGGGTAGTTCATCAGTTGGTTTGGGGGGCAGAACTGATCTTTCCCTTATAAAAGGCAGAATGCTCAATGAATGGCAAAAGTGCTTTTAAAAGGGGCTTGTGGAACACTTTGAAAATATTAATTAGTGTGTTGAAGCATTCTGCATAGCATATCATAGTAAAACTGCTCCAGGGGGTTGCTTGGAATGAATTATTAATATGAATCCCTCTCTCCCTTATGCTTCACACCCTGATTTTATGGGACTTGGCGTGGGTTGGGGTGTCTATTAGATTCACTTATTGCCTGTTTAGTGGGAGTACTTTGTAGACTGCATCAAAAGGTCACTATTTTTTTTTTTGAATCCCAAATTTTAATCAATAAAAAGACTAGATTCCCCCAAACACGAAAGGAAAAAAAAGAAGCAAACTCAGCACAACACCATGATTAAAATCGTATCGTCGTTATGCAGTAGAGAATGGGAACATACCCGGACTGCTCAGGCCCTGTGGCACTGGGACCAAGCTCTTTGAGGCGCATCGCCACTCGGTTGTACTGGAATGTATGGCACGGCCACATGCAAATCTCACCTACACGCTTGTCCAGACGACTCTGAGAAGAGCATTTTCACTAAAACTGTGTTGTAACTTGTTCACGCTTCTTTCACGTGCATTTAGATGCCTTGTACCACAAGCAGCGGATTCATAAATTCACAAGGTACAGTTCTTTTTCCCCTTTTGGCTTTACAATATCACAAAGTTGAGCCTGTTAACCTAACAGTGAAAGAGAAAAGCTGTGCTTAAGAAAAAAATTGTTTTCCAGCTCAAGGTCTGTTTTGATGAAGTCCCTTGTGTACAAATATAAATAAATCCATAAAGTAATTTGACTTTTAATTCATACTGGGATTGCGGAAATATTTGTATTTTCATGGCTGCTTGACTGAATTACAAAGGGTTTTGAGAGTCCAGTTTTCATTCTTATAAGCAAAAGAAGTACGAAAGTGATGGTTTACAAAACAGTGGCACCTATAACAGAGTGATTCTCAAAAGACTAAGTTTTGTGCCCAAGCCCAATTTGTTATCTCTAGTCCATGAAGGCAGAGGGAGACTGAGCTTTGGGCTTGATGTGCTCTCGTTGCACATTCCGCGTTCCCAGTGTCTGCAGTATGCGCAGCAAACAAGTTGGCTGGGAGCGCTGAGAATGAAGGGAACGTAATATCAGGCGCTTTTCCCATAATGTCAAAAAAAAAAGCAAAAACCACATGAACAAGGAGTTCATTTCTGCGTCTGAAAATAGACGCTTAAAAATAGATCTGTGTGTCAGATTTGAAAGTCTAAGAATATGGTGCATTTAGGGTTTCTCTGCAAGAAGCAAAAGGCAAGAAGAAAGGGAAAGCTCCTCAAAACCAGCATTGGCATTCTTGAAGCATAAAGGTTTTAGTTTATTTATGGTGTTAAAAACTCCAGTTAGAGTCATCATTTTAAAAAGCAAATCACAGAGTGGTAAATGCCAAGGAGATTATTAATAATAGCTTTTTTTTTTTTTTAAATAAAAAAAGGTGAAAGACAGCATGTTATATTGGAGTCTAATAGATAGCATAAATCTCCACCATCTGCAGAAGTTTGACATGGAAGATTTTACTCTTTTGCTGTACTTCCCAAGAGTTCTGCCAGCGCAGGGTCTTAGCTGCAATTTCTTGTTGATGACAGCTTGCTGCAATTATGACAGAAACTAATCATTAGCATTAGCCATTTCTTACTTTTAAGAAAATGAACAGCTATTTCATTTGTTCAAAAAAAAGCAATCCTGAGAACCAGCTCTGGTTTAGGTGTTAAACTGGTGATGGATTTTTCTGAGGAAAGGATCGTCTTACGGTTTCTCAAGTTGTGAGTGTTATTGGCTCTATGTAACTGGTCTTTTTTTTTTCTTCTTTTTTTTTGTTCCAGAGGAGAAAGATTGCTAACTGATTAATATTTTAAACATGTAGACAACCTGCAGACCTTGCTCTCAGACTCAGATTTCTCCCTTATCCCCCCCAAAATGATTTCATTGCTAAAAACTCATTGTTAGAATTTCATACTCCCAGGTGAAGCACGATTATTTATTTACTTTATCTCACCAAAATTAAGGACAAATAATAATAGAAAGAGTTCAGCAAACAGTTAAAACAATATCACATGTTATCTCTGTGGAGTTTGGAAGATTTCAGCTTCTTGCTTAAAATTATGTGGGTCAACCTTATGATGTGGGCAATGAATAGGAAAATATGCTACATTTTAGGAACTGAATTTTATATGTCTTTAAAGAAAATGCTGGTGATGCTTAGTGCAGCAAAGTAGAAGATGCCAGTTTCAGCGTTTGTATGTGCACAAGGTACTGCAAAGCAAGTTGCAGTGTGCTGTTGCAGGCTCCTCTGGATAATTTATGGGGATTTGTTTTTATTTATTATTCAGATGAGGATTTAAATATTCCACAATCTCATTTGAAAGTGTAAGCTGAGAAACTGAAAGTTTGCTGTGAGATAAGAGAGATAAAGGAGCTGGGAAAGGAACTTTCAATGGCCCCTCCATCCTGGCCAAGCCCCAAATCCGTGATGGCTTTTTGTCGATCTAAAACCTAGGTGTGATTTGGACTGTGTGAGGGGCTTGTCACGGCTGCTCCAAAGGCTGGTGCGATGGTGTAGGCTCACGTTACGTCCCAGGGCTGCCTCCCTGAGTGTCATGAACCAGATTTAGCACCTGCTTATGTCGGTGCAAATCCAGAGTACTCCATCAACACCAGAAGAGCCACTCCAAAATTGCACTAGCAAAACTGGGAACACTGGTGCTTAAGCTGAAAAAAACATCTTGATACAGTTTTGTTCTGAGAAATTCTGCATTACTACTCTCCATAGGGCCCACTTCTCCTCCCATCACCTTTGTTTTTTCACTAGGGCTACTTGTGAAACCAGCCTTTAATTTTGATTGTTCGTTATTATTTTCATTTCCTCCCTCTCATCCCAAGTTTCTTCTGAATTGTGTGTTAGACTCTGCTCTTGCATCTGTGAAATGCTTATAGGAAATATAAAGTACAACAGACATGGCACATACGTACACCCGTTCATGTCAAAGGCAGCAGAATAAATTCTGCTTTACAAATCAAAAGGAAATAGAGGATTTCTGCATATTCAGAGCCCTGCCAAAGAACCACTTGCACAAAATATGCTGTGCATACTTTACAGGAGATACCTACAGAAAAACCTTTCCCTTGCCAGTGAACGCTAAGTAGATCTATGGTTCAGAAAAGGCAGGATGAAAGATGCTCTTAGCAATAAAGAGCAACACCCAAACAAATTAGAAAGTATTCAGATCTATAAAAACACATTTGTGGAAAAACTAATTCAGCATGTTAGATGTTCTCCATTTCTCTTGGTTTCTTGTGACTCTAATTCTGCCTTTCCTCCGGGTCCCTGGTGATCTTCAGTATCTAGTTATCAACTTTCCGCTTCCACTGAGATCAGGGACCCGTTTAGGTGCACTCAACCCGGGCCCACCTGAAATTTTTCATCTGTAAGCAGGCTGGATATGTGTTTGTTTTAGTGGTAAAATCTGCATCTTAAATATTTGCAGAGATACACGCGTCTGTTGTAAACCCACAGATGTGTGTCTCTACAGATATATATACTTCAGTGTGATATATTATGGTTCATAATTAAAATTTTATTGAATTTTAATATAAAAACAAATTCATACATTAAAAATTAAGTAGAGAACAAACATGTGTCGTATCAGGAGGATACAAGCTGTGGTACAGTAGGACAACAACATCTGACCCATAAAAACCACCCTGCTTTAGTTATAAAATACCTTTGTGGCTAGGAGATTAGTGTGATATATTATTGAGGTTCCAATATTTGGAAAAATAGTACCATTTTGTCACTTCCATTCATGAGTAAAGAAACAGCTTTTGAAGTCCCTTTATTAAACATTCGAAAGCAAATGGATTTAGACAGACAAGCATGGTCTCCCAACAAGCAGAGTAAGTATTATTTATGCTATATAGTTAACATTTTGAGCAGACTAAACGGTTTCTCACAGTGCCCAATACAGCACGTTCAGTTGGATGCTGGAACCGCTCGAGCTGGAATCGAGAAATAATGCAGCCTTTGCTTGCGATCCTTCCCTGGTCAAATCCCTCAAGGACATCAAGGTAAGTGCTGATGGTGCACAGGGTAACTTACTCTTCTTCGGACACGTGGTAAGTGTATCCTACGGCGCCCAGTATGAGAGGGGTCCGGAGTTCTTTACCAACATGATTTAATCTTCATATTACTGTTGCCTTTGAGGCCAAAATTGCAGTATGGAGAAAATGGATGACCCACCCTAGGTCAACAACAGTGATAACCAGATGACTGCTCTCTACCAGGTCTAACTCATGGGCATCACGTCATGCCCCCTTCACTGAAACCATTTTCCCTGTGCAGCAGCGCTGATAAAAAGCGAACCACAGCATAGGATGTATGCAAATACAAGAGAGGAAATAGTACTGAAATATTTGAATACTGTTACATAAAGGGGTGATGTGCCTTTGCCTTGAACGCTGTATTCATTTCCATTTCAAAAAAGGTACAGCTGAAGTATAAAAAGTTCATAGGCAGTTGATGGAAATGATTAAACAGAGGGCTAGATTTGTGCATGACGAGAGCCTGTCAAGATTGGAAGACGAATTTTGCGGCTAACAAGAATGAAAATGGTAAAGAGGTACCAAATAATGAACAGTGCTCAGGAAATTGTTGAGGATATCTTTCCCCCCCTGCCCCTTTCTGCTGATACAAGAGTACAGGAATGGCCAAAGGACGTGGCAGGGACCACATCTCAGGCTGAATGACAAGAGACAGACATTTTGCAGATGGGATGTAGGATTCATTGCCACAAGAGTTCAAGAAGTTTGGAGGGTCACGGGTTTAAAAAAGGAGCAATTAGAGATTTGGATAGCAATAGTTGCATTAGATAAGGTAAGGCTAAGGGGTGTGTAATCTCATTCTCCATTAGCTGCCGGGACTGAGGAAGGTGTTTCCCAGGGTTGCACAGTCCCTTTGCGGTGTCTCCTGAACCTTTTCCAAGGCTTTTGGAAGTTGTTGCCAGAGCTGGACGTGCCCCCTACCACCAGCCCTCTCATCTCCAGCACCATTATCCTCAAAGCAGAAAACATGCCCAGCTCTGTTTAAAAGTTAAAATTTAACTTCTAGATCAGTTCCACGGTCCCCTCTGCATCATCATTTTTTCCCTTTTATTTGAGAAAGTTCTGCACATCAGGTAATAGCAATATTTGGGAGCTTTACTGATGAACAGGCAAGCGTATCGTGACTGCAGACTCCAGGAATTCAGGGCAAGAGACTTTCTTGAGGACCACGTACAAGTGCACACACGTGCACACATGCCTGCACGAATACCCTGAACTTAGTGTGACTCTGCGCCTTCAACTTTTAACACACTTCCCCAATTAAGCTATTCAGGGCTCACACTTAAATAGCTGTCCACAGCTGCTGCAAATTGATTTATCCCCTGATGACAGTCAGAGCTGCTGACCAAACTGCTGGAGAGAAAGAGTTCTTTAATTTAGGTGTTGTTTTCTTTCTTACTTTTTTCCTTTTCACACTGACTTTAACTTACCTTTGCTTTACGATTAATTCAGGATTGCAAGGTCAGTGTATATTTCGGCTCCATCTGGCATAAATAATATTTGTTTCTGGCTTTTCTTAAATGGATCAATTAAATTTTATTGAAGTAGATGAAATTTTTTTTTTGTAAAAAAAAAAAGAGAGAAGGTTTTTCTAAGAGGACTGCTAAGACATCCCAATGTTACAGATTTTTTTTAAAGGCATTTTGTAATTTGTGCACCGAGAATTTACTGAAATGGTGGTTTTCAGATCGGAAATGGCATATTTATTCAGCCTATGAAAAGATGATGGCTTCTACCCGGTGAAAACGGTATTTTCCTCTACTCATACATTTACTTTGTTAATCTGCAAACTCAACAACACATCTCGGCATGCAGCTGGGTTATACACCATTTACAGTTTACATAAAATGTTGCAGCCCATCCAACATAAACCTGTGATGAAAGATTGTATTATACACAGATAATCTATAGCTCTCTCAAATGATCACTTTATGATTGTGCATACAAAGAACATACTCCTTGCTTATTTTTGGTTTGGAGAAAAAAAACCCCACCCTTCAGAAATGATTAATAGTAAGTGTCAGTAATTTGTTTTGGAGAGGGACTGTCTTTATGTTATCACATATCCCATTAACACTGGCAGGAGGATATTGATTATACACCAACTAACTATACTTGCAATTATTTCACTGGAGAGGAGCAACAAAAAGAAAGTAAAACCCCAAGTTTCAGATTTAGAGATTTACAGATATTTTTCTTGTGAGTCTACAGCAAAATAAAATATAGATAAAACAGAAAAAATAAAATTTCTGTGCTAATTTTATTAGATATTGTTTTGGTACAGCATATATTTAACATTTTTTTACTACCAGGCTGTGCAAAGAAAAACAAAAGTTCTGTGAACTCACAGTAATCCCCCAAACCTTCATAGTCAGGTGCTGGTATTTGTGTATGAAGATACGAAGGGTATTTTATTACATTTTTTTCAAGTTGCTCCAGGGCTGAAATCTGGATGCTCTCAGGCGGGGCGTGCAGCTTCTTCCTTCGGCAGCTGCCACAGACCGGTCCAGCTTTTGCGTGTCCGTGTGCGGCGCGTCTTGGCATAGGGAAAGGGAAAATCGTCATCCTTGCTGTGTCAGTGCTCTTCTTCTGACCTGATGTTTCACTCAACCTCCAGGAAAATTCGCCTCGCTGGCTCAGTCTTGGCTCCGGCTGTCTTAAATCAGGCCTGAGAAAAAGCCTGCTGAGCTATTTGAGAGCCTTAAAGAAAAACCTTATTGTTAATAGAAAATAACAACCTTTATACAGCACTTTTTATACCAGACTGTAAAATTTAATGGAGGGTTTTATCTTACTGTAGAAATTTGTTTTTTATAAAAATCCCAGGTAACATTATCATTTCTGTTCAGTTCTTCTTTTGAGGAATGTCTGCCTGAATTGACTCTATATTTTTATTCAGGTGCTTTCAGGAGCTGCACCTGTTGAACGCTACAGGACTCCTCCGAGGGCAAATTTAATTCCTCAGGGGGCTTGGAAAAATCTCAAACCTCCTCATGATGTTGAAGACTTTTGTTTTCTCACATCTAACCTAAGAGTGTATATTTTACGGGAACTTAGTGAAGAACACAGCCTCTGCCACTCTCTGACCTAAGGAGGATGGGGAGCTGCACCCCAGCCAGGGACTTTTGCGGGGCATGAAGCCTGTAGGGTCAAGCCATCTCCTTTGGCATCACACGGAGGGTAGCAGGAGCTGGCTGGAATAATCCCAGGGGATGGCCTATACGCTTGTGTGTTTTGCAACACTTTGAGGCTTTTTTGATGCTTGTAAGGACGAATGCAATTAGTTTTTCAATGATAAATAAATTAAAGATAGTTGATTTTGCCTTTCACACATTTGTTTTCTTCACTTTCATAAGGGACTGCAGCTTGTTTATGATTTTCTTAGAAGTTTGAGAGACCTACTCTCGCTTAGTGACAAATTCTCCCCTCTAGGCAGCATAAGAAGGAAAAAAAGGAGAAAAGGAAAGATAGTGGGAACCTGCAAATGGACAACGTGTCTGCAGGGAAGGGAAACCCCTCAGGACTCCCAGAAGTTTGCTTTGGTTTCTGGCTGTTTATTTACGTAATTAGAGCATGTAATTCCACAACAAGGCAAAGAGACATAAAAAGCAGCAACAAAGGAAGAAAAAAAATCACAGAAAAGCCAAACAGGTTGGTTATCAAGGACTAGAGTAAGGGTCTGGTGGAGCTTCAAGGCTGCAAGCTCAGGATGGCTTCGGCTCAGCAGCCGACAGTCACCATCCGGCCTCCGGCATGGATGGGACTTGTCATCTCCTGCTCAGGTACCCGAATCCTGGGTGGAGATTTCCTCCACCACCACCACTGCCTGCAGCTAAGAGAAGCTCCTGCCAGTCTGAGAGACTGTTGAGGACCGTCCTTTAGAGAGTGTCATCCAATGGTTTGCAATATAAGACTTGATAGTTGCCTTTATTTTGAACTTGGTAATTACTTAATACTTTGCAGCTTGGTGTTCATATCCATATAGACAAAGCTTTCCTTTTGTTTCAGAGTTTCAAGTAAATCAGAGAGGTTGGTCGAAGAAGGAAGGATAATACTGCCACCAACTTGGAGCTGCTAACAGGCTAGAAAAATAGTATTTGGAGAAAGTCTTTTGCTTCAGGACAGAAACAATCTGAAGAAAAAATGCTTAAAGTAGCAAGAGTGGGGCTGGGAGTTTGTACAAAAGGGAAAAAAAAAACCTTGTAAAAAAGCAAAATCCAAGTAAAAAGAAAAAAATACTCTGCATAGTCATATTAAAAGTGAGGTTATTACGGTCCAGGAAAAGTTTTGTTTTGAGAACTATACAGCTTAGGAGTGTAACAAAAATTACGACTGTTTTTCTAACTCCTCCTGAATGCATCACGCCACTTCTGCAGAAGGTCAGTCATCAGGAACTGATCCGGGATGATAGAGGTAGGTCCACGACACGGCTGTACAAATAATTTCAGTAACATTACATATGACCGGTGGGAATGAGGCTGTTCCAGCTTTCTGTCTCTGCACGTATTTCTATCATGCCCATCACTGCTGTATCTGGTGTGTGAGATCTAATCAAGCGCGTTGCATTAAAGCAAGGAAATAGGGTGAGCAACAGCCCAGCCAGCAGGTCATAGCCAGACAATCAGAGCAGCCCGGCTGCCCTGAACTGAGACTTGATAAACTGCAAGAAGTGGAGAAATGTCATTTTTGTTCCTTCCTAGGTAAAGCCTTTATCTGCGTGCGTGTGGGAGTGCACACAGCATTGAGCAGGTGGGGAAAGGGAGGAGAGCCCGAGCTCTTCCGCCCACCTGGGGCAGGAGGGATGGCCATGGCCCATCTCCTCCGAAACGCTCCCCCATCACCTCGCAGGGGAGTCTGCCGGGTCTGCAGAAGGACCCATGTGCTGGAGCTGATGTCTCCTCTTAACCACACTGCAGGAGACTGGGCAGCAAGGCAGGTAACCAACAAGAGGGACTGTGAGGAGATGTAATTAGAAATGACTTCCAAGCTGGGATTCTCCTGCTCCAAGAGGAGCGTGGGAGGGCTGGTTGGGCTAGGTTCTGCGGAAACAAATATTTCAAAGGTTGTGGAGAAAAGTCTTATAGGTGATGGTATGGAAAGTAAGCAAAGAGTAAGGCAGAAAATAAATTGGAATTGTCTGTCACCGAATGGTCCAAAATAATTGGAGTAGCAGGAACAAGACGACAGGCAACGGCAGACATTTGGACAACTGCTGATGTCTGCCTACTGAGAAAAAAAAGAAAAAAGATTTAAAGAAAGCAAAATACATGATTCTCATTGTCAAAGTGAAACCAGTCCCAGTGTGCTTAACGCAGGCTTCGAGTCCCCCCGACCCATCGTGAGAGAGGGAGGAAGGAGCTGCCGGCGTAGTTTGGGAAGTATGTGCAGGTACAGGACGGGACCGTGAGATGGAACCTGTGTCTGTTTGTCAGGCCTGTAGTGAGCACCTTGCCCGACATTAAGCAGAGACAATAAGTTTGTAATGACCTAAATTCATTTAAAAAAGAGAATTACTGATGTATATATTCAGGTCAATAGCACTTTCCCCAGGTTTCAATAATCAGATCAATTATCTGAATCCAATAAAATCTTATTAAAGAAATTCAGAATTATCTTTAAAATAGCTGGCCTTGTAGTCCCTGAGTAGGTTACAAAAACTGCTATGAAGAATTACTGTGACCTACTTTCTGGGCGGTACAGATATCATTATCATATCAGAGGTGCAGTCTGATAAGACTACATGACTTCCATCTCTTATTGAAGATAGTTTGGCAAAGAACTAGTACGAAACTTTAATCTAGGTCCCCAAATTAATTTTTTTCACAAAGATCAGCTGAAATTAAAAAAGCCAAAGCATTGCATGTGAAGAAGGATTTACTTAATGAATTGCGCAAGTTATAGCCAACAGCGTGATGAACGTTTTAAAGCGCACAGGGTGGGCACGAGTTATTGTTCTCGCAGATCACAAATGCTTGTTCAGCCCTTGACAGTGTAAGGCACAGCCACGCTGACCGGGGGGGCATTTACACCTCCTTCCCGCAAGTGTATATGAGTACCTGAATCACAAGGCAGAGGAGGAGCAGGACCGTGGCATTATTATGAGAGCTAATGGAAAACCTTTCAGCCTCGTCTCTGCCAGGTGAGATATTTGGTTACCGTATTGCTTCTGAGAAAAGAGCTCTGCTAAAATTTGGCTGGAAACTCTTCCTCGTTTTTGTAAGCTCTTCTCTGACAGGGCAGCACGTGCGGCTCTAGGCTGGGCAACGAGGCTGGGCTGGGCAGGACTCAGTGGCTCTGCAAGAGCATCTCTTTTTGTGTCTTTGATACCGCCGAAGTAAACCGCGCCTCCACGCTGGGTGCGTTCGAAAGAGTGGTGGCAGGTACCTGGGTGGCTGGCCTTACCTCCTTTCTGCCCTGTGCCGTGGCACGTGCTGCCAGCCGGCCCAGCTGTAGCTCGTTTTCGAAGATGCTACGCTCCCGTAAAAAGCGGTGCCGTTCCCACCACCAGTGTTAAGGAGCCTCTCCGAGCCACGCAGGCACAGAGTCCCCCTTTTCCAACAGGCAAAGCGTGAGGTTACAGCAAGGAAGGCGAAAGCAGCGTGCGAGGCCGGCACCGCCTCGTGCCGCCGGGGGACCGGTGGGGACGGCATCGCCAGCACCGCCGGATGCCTTCGCATCCCCTCCTGAGCCACGCAGCCTGCTCTTGCCCTCCTTGGCGCCGGCCGCACGTCGAGGCTTCGCCTTTCCCTCCTGGTAGAGCCGGGCAGCCCTCACCCCTCCGACCACCGCTTCGGGGGCCACCACGGCGCCGCCGGGATGAGGCAAAGCGGGGAGCGGCGGCGGGGCTGCGGGACGGCCGTGGGACCCCTTCCACTGCCGGAGCCGGCTGGAGCCGCGCGGGGGGACAGGGCGTTTTTATCAGTTAATTAGAAAGCCGAGCTGGCAGGAGCCCGGGCTGCCGGGCTGCTTTTTCCGCTTTGAGAGCGCACAGCAATAGCGGTCCCAGCTGCTGTAGGCTGGCCCCGCTCGCGCAGGCCAGCCAGCAGAGCCAGGCCCTCCTCCCTTCAAACCGGCTGGCTTTGATCTCCCCCATATCAAACCAGTTACAGCCTCGGTAGGGTGGTGGGAGGCAGCAGGCGCCGCGGTAGTTAGTGGTGGCATGTGGCTCAGGGCAGGCACCTTCTCTCCGTGCAGTGCAGTCAGCCTCCGATCTGCGGCGTGACATCAAGGCAGGTCCGACCGACTGGCGCTTTAATTAGGAGGCTGAAATTATAATATTATGTTAAAGAACAAAGAGTCTCCAAAGAAAAATATGTGCCGCATATCTGACAAAGATAAATTGGATTATTCAAAATATTCCTGATGAAATGTTACATTTTGCAACTAATTATCAATCTGTTTTATCTCCAGACCAGCTGGGCATTTTTGTGCATGCAAGACCTGCCTTACCAATGATCTTAAGATGTCACTGTAGCGTTTACATCTTTTATTTCAAGATTTAAATAACTAGGAAGTAGCTAATGTAATTCACTGCTGAGAAGAAAGGCTAGTTAGTTGAATGCTTTCCAAAGTGATCTTCTCCTAATGAACTTCCTTGGACTGTGAGTAATGAGGCTTTATTCAAATAAAGTTTAAGAAAGATTTCTATAATGTAATTTTAAAAGAAAGAGCAATATTTAATACATTTAAAATATCTTTATTAATCCTATACTGCCTCATGTAACATTAAAGCATTGTGAAAATTTGGTATTGTTCTTTCCGAATGCTACTTTTTCGAGATTAACAGGTTCTAGTTGCAATGGAGCTATAGAAATCAGGCAATTATCTCGTAAATGTTCAGTGATATCTTACAAATTACAGTCTGACATGATTACAGTGCCATTTTGTTGTAAAAGCATGTATTGTTTAAGTATATTTATATATCGTAGTAGTACATAACTCCCCTGATCCCTAGTCAGACAGTGTACCTACCTGCAAGCAGTGTGCTTTGCTAACTCTGTTATAGCTTGCCATTTGGGACAACTATGCCTAGATTAATCTACTGGAGGTGTCATTAAAATTTCCTTTTGTGTGTGATTTTGTGGTAGTTTTCAACTGGAATAAGAGAAAATACCTAACAGGTTCCCTTCAATAGCAGGCTTCTGCGATCTCTTGTGTTCTTGGGGACGTTATGAAGTTCTGCTGGAACTGTTCTGGCAAATACTGCTTTTATGGGACTGAAGTGGCAGGGTGGCCAAAAAAAAAAAATTTAAAAAAAAAAAAAAATAATTCTGACGTGAGGTTTGCTTGGCCAGTTGCTGGGAAGGGACAGCGATAAAAGTATTTGAGCAAACACCCCACCCCCCCCCCCCCAATTTTGGATTAACTAATGAAGTGTAATCGTTGGGCGTGGGCTGATCTCATCCTTCAAAAAGGTTGACTCCCACTGCATGTGGGAACCTGACTGACACACTGTGTAATCGTGTATTCCTGAAGCCAGCTTTATTTACAGCAAAGGATCAGCTCCAAAAGGACTACTGAATTCTAGAACTTTAATTTTTTTTCTTTTATCTCCCAGTAGTTAAATTTTGAACTCTATGTTCAGCTTGTCAGAGTTTTCCCAAAGTCGGAACTGAATAAGAAAGCAGGATTTGATCCCTTGGGATGGCTCTCTTGTTCCTCCAGATAATTCTTTCTGGTTATTGATGCTGGGGAAAATCCTGGTGGTCTTACTCGTGTAAATAGTCCCTGTCCCCACGGCGTAGCGAGTGGGGAGCAGATCTCAAAGAAGGCAGCCAGCAAGATGTATCTGTTCATCTGGGCTCCTTGGCTGCAAGGGAGGCTAGCAGCATCAGAGGATGGGAACTTCTGCTTCTAGTTGACTGGGGCTGGGATACAACTTGTTCCCTGGAGCCAGGGCAAAAAACGTGGAGAGTTCAGCCGGTGGCACATGGAATAATACCAAATCAGTTTGCTTGGCTCACCATTTTTTCTTCCCGTTTCTAAAAAGTAAATTGTGTCCCAACTACTAATCACGTTAACTGTTCGTAACAGCTTCCACTCCGTTATATAAACAAATGCTTCCTGCCTTTTTAATCAGGGTCTTCCTGAAGCTGCTCACTATGTCCTCTACCTTTCCGTGTGCTGTCAAGGCCTGATCCTGCAAAGAGCCATGCATCGCCTCAGAGGTGCTCGGCACACTCGCTTTCTCCTGAAACTGCTGCGAGTTAAGAGTGGACAGCATCTGGCAGGATTTGGCCCTTGCCTTGCACAAAAATCTCTTTCAGTTTGAATGTTTCATAATGTATGTTTAAATAGTCACAGCTAGCAAAGAACTTTGATGAGGCAAAGGGGTAATTGGATTTTCTTGTTCTATAATTAAAAAGGTATATATTACACCCACATTAATACCAAAAGAGTTCATCATGATCAATGTTATTACAATGAATACCAAAGGATTTAACAGTGATTGGCCACTTAGTTTAAAGGGTACCTGAAATCATTAAATTGTTTGCTGGAGGGCTTATGAAGGCCTATTGGATCGCTCGCGACTACATTTTTTTTTTACTACTGGCCTGCAATGTAAGGTTTACTCTTACAAAGCAGGAGCAACAGGGTGATAATTTTCCTTTATTATTCCCTTATTGACTTCCAGTTAATTTTAATCTTTGCATTAACTGACCTCTATTAAGCATGCCATGTAACTGATTACACTGTCAAGGTTGAGACCGGAAGACGACCTATTGCACCACGTCAATTGTCCTTCACAGAAGCCCTTACTGTTAATCAAGAGAGGAAGATTAAAGGAGATCAGAACTACCAGCCTGAAGTGCATTTTGCATTTGACTACACCTTTCTACCGGTGCATGTGTCTTGTCCTAGGGGAAAAAAAAAAAACAACATGGGGCAACGTAAGCTGTTAGGAGCAGCTTCTGCTCAAATCTCCGCAGAGAGAAGTTCTCAAGGTAAGGTTACATATGCAACCTTAGCTCTACCCTTATACATTTTAATATACCCGTAAAATCCTAAATTAAGTTATCTCATGCTGGTTTTGGACAAACACAACATACGTGTTTGCAATATTTTTGCAATATTAAGACACTCACATTTAATTTTGTTCAGTTCTACATAGGTTCTCTCAATGTGACTTGCTCACCTTAGGCCGTTGGATAGGTTATAGCTGACTCTTCAACAGCACACACATGTTTGTCCGGACTTTGAGTCAGCTACTCAGGTGGTGTTGGGCTTTGAGCAGGATGTGGGTCGGTAGAATTATTCGTGTTAAAGCAAGAACACTAATTTTTATCAGTTTGTGCATTTAAAACAGATTTTAGCAGGCCACCCTCCCACGTAAGTGCAACTCAGAGTGTGAGAATGAGAGATGCATTCAAGATCTGTGAATTTTTAAGGATGCCACCTTGTTGAAATCAAACCCAGTTTTTGTCACAGTGTTCAGGAACACGTTGTTTGGCTGAATGTTATTTTTCCGCCATATTTCGCCTTACTGCTCCCAGCTATTGCAGTGCTAGAGCGATTCTTACTGTCATGAAGAAAATGTGCAGTATGAACAAATGAAAGCAATACTGCTACCTCAGCTTGTTGTGGTCACGCTCATATTAATAACCGTAAGTGAAACTTAACAAGTTTGTAAACTTTTCATTTTTAAACAACACTCCGCTTCTAAGCAGACAATTGACTTCCTCTGTTTTTTGGCTTAGCTCACTGTCAGTCCACTTCCAAAAATACCTTCGCAATGTGAAAGAATTTTACTGAAGAAATTTGCAGATGCAGCAAGCAAAATAGATCGAAGCATGCATGAAAACATACTTTCAGTTCTAACATCTTCTCCGTGTGAATCATGATATCGAAAAATTGTCAGGTCCTCAGCAGAAAGGTGATCTATCAGTAATCAGAATACCTTCCTTTGGTTGTGTGCCCAAGCATTGCTGCCTTCTACCGGAACAGAAGAGCTGGCTTTGCAGGTATCTTGTCACTGACAAATGTTTTATTGACCTAGAGCTATTGTTTTGAGGGCTTTTAAAAAAACGTTCTTCAGCTTATACAAAACCCCATGTTTTTAGCTCTTCTGAAGGGTTTTCGCATTCATAATAATGGTATTTGTTACTCTTCGGCTCTTTGGAAACGCTTACTAGATCACAAGGCACAGGTAGCTGCTTTTGTTGCCTGTGTTGCAGGTGAGTGCATGAACACTTTCCTGGATGGAACCGGGAAACGTTACAGAGCATTAGAACCCGGAGGGATGATAAATAGACATGTCAGTATTTAACACTAACCAAGAGCATTTGAGACCAGATTGAACTAATTTTACTAGTAGTTAGTGTAATTAAATGTTTTCACCAGGATGGAAAGTCATGGTTTGATTTTGAAGTAATTTGCTTGACAAATATCAGATGTTAAAATAATTAAAGCTTAGCCATTTATGTTTAATCTCAAGTGGATCCATGAAAACAAGCCTCTAAATTATATCAGATTCATATATTAATTGACTCATGGATTTTAAGACCAACAGGGACTATTATGGTCATCCAGTCTGGCCTTCTGCATAAGCAGTCATGGAATTCCACCAAGTAATTCATGCATTCAACTGCTATTTTTAGAAGAAATCCATACCAACTGAAAAGCTTACAGTAACTTCATAGCCTTTGTAATCTTACTACATAGAAAATCTGTAGAAATACAGGCGCTCTAGGTGAGCATGGAAAGATAAGGTTTGCACAGGTACAACTTGTCACGGAGTTATTCCCCAAGGTTTTGCAGTCCTGTTGGAGTGATTTTTAATACTGCTAAAAGGGAAAGCATCAAATTGTCTTTCTGTTAGAGTCAAAATCAGGCTCTTTTTGTGCAATTCTGACAGAGATATAAAAATGAGCTTGGTTTCCAATCCACATGCTGTTTTGCTGGTTCACCCAATGTGGTGATATCTCTGTAGTATTATTTTTATAATATGTCAGTCACAGAACAACTTTGACTTGAAATACAGGTTTTGACTTTGTCCTTTGTCAGACACCTGTGTTACAAAGTACCGTAAACATTTTCACTGAATTACCATTAAATTCAAATTATTAGTTATAAAATGCAGTAGTATTAATTTATTCTTTTGATAAAACACCCCATTTTTCATGCGGTAAATCACAGTGACTCAAATTGGTTAAACCATGAATTACTTTGCACAGGTGCAATCTTGGCAAAAACTTAATTCTATTGCATTTGATTATCTTAACATATTTTGAAACTTTACAAAACAAAAATTCCAAAATTATTAGTGACAAAAATTCTGAAATTACTGTTGAAAGTTACATATATAGTGTGTCTAGAAAACATACATATGAATGCATGTAAAAAAAAATTACTGATTTCTCCCTGAATGCAATTATATTATATATTATGTTACTGTAGTGTAAAAATTTCACCTCCTCTATTCTAAGAGTCTTGTATACATGACTTCACCTTTGACAATCTACAGTTGTAAAAAACCAGTGTCCTTGAAGTTAAACAAGAAGATAAGTTGATGTTACAGTCAGAGACTCGGTAGGGTCAGATAATTGCTAGGTCAACGACTGCAGTCTAAAATGTTCTGAACTGGCTCTGAATATATCAAATTAATAAATACATTGGTAAGAAAAGAAAATTATGAATATAATCCTCTTTCTAGCTAAGGAATCCAGCAGGTGCTTTAACAAGTGAGATGATCTTTTTGGAAGACCTACTTCAAAATCTTAAAACCGTCTCTTCCCTTTTTTTCAGCATCCCCAGCCTAAACAAAGCTTCACAAGCTTGGACAGTTTGTTAAGCTTTCCTAGGGGCTTGTGGAGCTTAATTTCAGTGTAGGGGATCCCAAGAGCATTTAGCTTTTATAATCAATTCTACATGTACTAGCTTATTCTTAATATAAAAATGACTGGTTAGCACATAATAATGTCAGTTTATTGGGATTCAGGTCAATAGTAGTATTTGTTCTCTAGGTAGAAGAGTCACCCCCCAAACACTGTGACATTCATTAATTTGATCGTTGTGCTTTATGCATACAGGCTTAACAAAACGGGACTAAGCCAACTCAGAAATGCTTCTGCTGTATGTTTAAGCTCTGTTCTGAAACAATTTTATCATATAACGGCTGCTGTTTACTTTGATTAGACATAAAAGTTGCACAGCTTTTCAGATCTTTAAGGGAAATAGAGAATGATTTTTAAAAATATGTGTTTATGCATCTTTATGACTTAAATCACAGCGTATGTATTTGTATCTTTTAAGTCACTGAGCATCTGTTCTTCCTCTTCTAAGATGTGTAAACAAGTATGCCTTGGCTTTCCATAAACTATACCTTATTTTTACAAGTCTAACAGATGCACTGTGGTCAATTACAAGGCATCTTTAAGGCAGACAGCTCTGCTTGTTCTAATCAACTTGCTGTATGAACTGGATCACCAAGGGATTGGCAAGAGTCGGGAACAGCATTTAGCACTTTGCTGACCTTGAGGCCACCTTTTCAAAACTCCTTCTGGAACTAAGATTTTTTCCAGCCATTTTCAAGTGATTTCTTCCACTTTCTCCTGAGACTAAAACACTTGATTGACCCATGATGTTAAGCAAAGTTCTTTCCCTGGAAAAGAAAAATTTTTGGTAGTCCTAGACATGAAAATATTCATGAACTTTTTCTTAGTGGCTAGAAATAAAATCTTCAAAAAGTTTTCAACATATCTAACAACTGTCTAGACTACTTAACAACAGGTATTTTGTAATTTTTTCATTGTGAAGATACAGAAGCAAACATGCAAGCTTATCTATACATAGTCAGATACTGAATTTTAAATGTATGATTTTTAGCTGTATTTTAGCCTTGTAGATACTACAATTATATATGTGTGATAGCACTATGTCTCATTTGAGAGTTGCTAATAACTGGGAGATGGTTACTAAGAACTTCTGAAATTACATCAAGTAGAAAATTAAGGGGTGTGAGAAAACTTTTCTAAGAAATAAAAGCTTTTGTAGCCGAGTTCATAATAAATTATTTCTCAGTATTCTTTAGAAAGAATAATGGAGCTGAAGTTTGTACTGTGTGTATAGTGTTACTTGATAAATCTGGCTAATGGTACCTACATGAAAACATGCTTCCCCAAAGAGTTGTGATGACTGTATGCTAAATAAATTAACACAGGGAAAGGTTTGTTTTTTTTTTAATTTCTAAGAAATCACGGTTATGTCTTATATTCTTAAACTTCTTAGAATTTGTGTGGCATGAAAAAAGTAAAGGTCTCTCCGCTTTAAATTTAGAACTAGTCCATGCTGAATAAACAAAGTGGTAGAAATGACTCTCATGATCGATCTGTTTTCTAATAGTAAAATTAGAATTACCATTTTCCATAAAGGAAAATCAAGAAAAAGGAAAAAAAAAATATTTTCAAAGTATTCAAAAGTATTTTTCAAATATTCAAAAGTTCACATTATTTTGAGGCATTTTCCTATTAATTATTTTACCAAATGACAACATCAATCAATATAGAAAATATGTACCAAATAAGAAACTCTACAACAGTAATTGTTTCAGTAGTTGTACTATGGGTAATCACGTTTCACATTACCCTGCTAATTTACTCTCTCAGTTTATTAGACAGGAAGTTTTTCTGTTGAAATGTATCAAAAAATGCAACTTAATCACACTGAAGCACAATTTGTAACCCTGTTTTCTGAAATTCTGGATCTTGAAAGGTTAAACTTGCTCTGTAAATTTCCTCTGACTTCTCTTTAAAAACAGCCTCTGGCACAGAATTAGCTTTTGCTTGTTTTTCTGTGCAAAAAAACCCGGACCAAACACCGAACTAATCAAAGTTTAAGATGAACACTTGGAAAGAAGATATGTAGGGCTTCATTTCTTTTAAAACTTATATTTGGGACTCTGTGATTGTTTACTTTGAGTGGTTATCTTGGCTGGATGAATAACTGGTTGCTAGGTATTCATGGCCCCAAAGATCTAAAACCTATGGCTTGCCATTGGCCTCTGGGTACTAGTGAACTATGGTGTTAATTTTATTGGTCATAGGGATTTCCTCCTCCTGGTCACTTTTCTGTTGAAATAAACAGTGTAACACCTAGGACCCAGTTCAGACCTCGGCTGCACTGACAAGATCTCTTCTGCGGCACATAAAATGGGGCGTGGCGTGTACAGTACATGTAATTTAATTTTACAGGCTGAACACTTATTCTCTAATCCCCTTGCTCTGCTATGTCAGAAAGCAGGACTTGATGGTTTGTCTGGGTTTCTGTGTTACAGAGGTGATACTGGGTCAGTGAAACAAACAAACAGGTGAAAAAAAGGAAGCCGTGAAGTTGCAGAACTGTTATGCGCTACAGGCAAGTTCACTGTGGTTGAGAGAAAGATGAGTTTTATAGCTTAGGAGAAAATCCTATATGCACCCCAGCAATGGAATAGGATTCCAGTTTATGAACATGTGGTACAAAAATTTGTGTAGCCTTTGGTATGTTGGTTAATCTGGTTGCTGATCTATAAAATGAGAATATTGATTCTTATCTCTCACCATCTCCTGTGAGATTTTTAAGAGCATATATAAAGCACCTATAGATCAGTATACTCTACAGAGATGCTTTAGAAGTGCAAAGTGCTTTTAAATGGTGCAGATGTATGCTACGATGGGTTAGGTTTGAGGGTTAATTCACCTAACGATACTCCACTTTTTATGGAGAGGATGCTTGGGGCATTGCAAGACTGCCTTGCAATGGAGCTAGCAGTGTCTACTTGAAAACAGAGCTGGAAAAGTCAATTCAGCTAGTGCTCATGTTAAAGTGAAGATTGCATTGTTATAACTTTAGTTGTAATTCTGAGGACCGCTCTGGCTGAATGTAGACTGTATTAATGTGCATCAGTTATCCATACCCTGAGTCAGTCAATGACTGCATTGATCCAGTCCTGTGTTTTCTTTCAGAGGATGCTACAATGAGGCAATAGAAATCATTAGGACTTGTGATATTGAAATCCTCTTGGTGCCGGCAGACATGGAGCTCACATTTCACATACTGTTGCAGCGCCGCAAGAGCAGTCATGCCTAGAATTCCGAGGTAAAGTTTTTGTTTATATTTTTGCTGAGTAAAACTACACGGTTTTGTTCCTTTCTTTTGTACTTAGGTTATTGCACTGAGATCATGTCATGTGTGCATGATAAGTCATCCATTTCCTCATGGGTTGAATGTGACACTGGGTATGACATTATACTAGTTTCTTGGTTTAATGCTCGATTTCTACTTATTGGACCCATCGCCTTGGGTCCTAAAGAACATCCTTACTTCTCTCTACAGATTGAGAGTGCTGTAATGTATGTCAGATTAGCATTCGCAAACTTGATTACAATGTATATGCTTGAGCATATCTGAGACAAGCTGGAGCTTGCTGGTAAACTCCAAAGCTGCCTCTGAAGGCCTGGCACCGCTCTTCCAAAAAATTAGGAGCTCCAGGTTATACAGTTTCATCTTCTTGAGGACTCTGACATTCTTGACAGTTGTCACAAACATTTTAGTCTTAGCCAGGGTTTTTGAACCCTCACTTTTTCCAAGAAGCTTTTGCAAATGGCAAGTGTCTGGACACATAATAGGCTTCCAGAGTTGATATCGTGTTCCTTAATTGTGGTAATTTGGTCATTACGAAAATGTTTATGAGCCCTTCTACAGAGGGCCATGCAGAGGCACAGAGCAGAAAAGAGTTCTTTTTCCAGTCTAAGCAGAAAAAGTCTATTGCAAGAAGAAAATACAAAGAAATGATGTGATGCTTATTGGTTAACATAATACAGGGTAAGTTCAGCAATCTGCAGCCTCATTGTTGTCAAGTTCTTTAGAATATTCATAAAGGGAGAAGGTGAATAATGCTCTAGAAATGAAGAGTTAGAGACATGAATCAAACAACATTGAAAAAGCCGCAAGTTTAATTTGGAGAATATGGCTGAGGAAGAAATGGCAGAAGTGAAAACAGAGGAGAAATTTGAAGTGGAGAATGCTCGCCCAGTCATGCAAGTAACACACCCCACTAAATACACCAAGTAACATATGCTAATAAATCGGTGTGCAGGAAAGTGAGTTGTCAACAGGTCGTTCCAATTTTCAAATACGGTTTGTCCTTGCAGGTTTCCTTCACACCTCTCCTGATGGCTGCAGGATTAAAACTATAAAAAAGCAAGTCATAGAAACAAATTGAAAAATGCCAACCCTCCCTCTAGCTTCAAGCTTCCTTTTGAAAAACTGCTAAAAAAAAAAAAAAAATCTCCTAAGAAGAACATTGCTGACTCAAGGGATGGAAGAACTAGAGTATGGATGCTTTAGGAAATGTGTCAGGCTATTGGTAGGTTATGGAGCTGATTCAGCTAATCTAGATATATTAGGGGGCAGTCTCTATGGTCTACCCTGCCTGAAAACAGCAAATATGCCTTTAATTTCCTGCAGTGGACCTGAAGACATGTTACAAGGTGGCTTTTTCTAGATCATCCTGAGATAAAGAGAAGCTTCAAAAGAAAAGCTGTCTTCACGGTGACTCCACTGCAAAACCAAGGACTTTTCGATGAAGTTTTGTTAGCATGCTGTTAAGGAGCAAAATGTTATTGAAGGCGTCGTCATGCAGGTGAAACACTAACCCAAAATCTTGACCGTTTGTTACTACTAAAGACCCCTTGGCACTTTTCACAAGAGCAGAGGTGTGAGCCCTGGTGTCCTGGCCAAATTCCAGATGGGTAATTAAATTCTGCCTTCCTAAAATCCCCCCTGTAGTTGCAGCCGAGTACAGTATTCTTCATTTCCTCTCTGAAACTGCTGTACAGAATTGCTTTGTGCTGGTAAACAGCTGCCACATCTCACCCCAGGGGAATTGCTGCATTTCGGTACTGAAGCGTTCTCTCTCTCTCTCTCTCTCTCTCGTACAACAGGGTATTGCCCCGGAGCACCCGTGGGCATCCCTTCTCGCTGGCGGTGTTGGATGCAGTAAGTGTGCAAGGCACAGCAAGCCAAGCTCTCTCTCTGCAAAGCAGCCCCGGACCACGTTCCCCTCTCTTACTGCAATATTAGTAAGCCGTGCTCGAATTCAGGACTTCAGACTAAAAATACCTTGCTATTTCTAAAGAGCTGGGGAACTGGAGTGGTGTCGGTGCTGCTACCCTTGATTTCTAGATATTGGTCACACCTGGTAAATGGTTTCATTTTCTTTGCTGAGGAAGAAATCTTGAGTCCACTTCTACTGGGGCTTGTTAAGCCGTTGCCTTGGGGGCCAGTTGATCAGTTGTTAAGTAGTAAGCAGCTTTGGCAGTCAACAGGCACAGGATCCCCTGCAGCTACTCCAGCCTGCCTGTCCTATCGTTCTTTATAGAGGTAGCAGAGTATTGTCTTAGAAGTGCAATAATGATAAAATATAAACGGATATTGTTCGTTCAATTTTGCATGCGCTGGTATTTTCAAAAAGTGTGTGACATCCGTATGGACATACATACAGGTATTTACTTGTCGATAGCGGCTAAGAAAGTCCTGCTGAGAATTTTTCACAGAATTTTTTTGATGATAGATCAGGAACTCTAAGTGAAAAGACGACAGCCTAAGAATTGCGTGAGCTGTACCTGAATGCTCCTCAGCTGATCATCCTGGCTGTTATCAGCCAGCTTCAATTCACCATGAAAAACGATAAGAAAGTATGGCAGGGATTATAAGGTTTTTTTCTAGGCACTCCAGCAAAAATCACAGCCAGGCCACAGAGAGCCATTTTATCTGACAGCAAGGAAGTTCTTCAGTTGTAATGTCTTCTCTGAATTGTCATGTCAAATAGTGTATTCATATTTACTCTCTAAAGTGTTGTGACATACTTGCATGAAAGGTGTGATATGTTCTAAGTATCGGGAAAAGAAAGGCAGCTTTGTCATTTCTCTGTCTCAAAAATATTTCAGTGGTTGCAGAAATATCTGTTTTCTAATCCATGTGCACACTAAGAATTTTGTCCATCTGATTTTTACTTAGCTAAGTACACCGGGAATGATTCAAAGCACGCTCAACGGATTTCTACTTTTCACACGGCAGTAGGGTTTTTTAAAATGTATTTTATGCTGGGGTTATTTTGTTTGGTTTTTTGGTTGACTGAATTACCTATATTCCTTGAAATGGTGTTTAGTAATTCTCAGCGACTGCAGAGATGCCTACTGGGAAGTGGTCAACTGATCACAACAAACCCCACTGACTCCGGGCTCTCCTACTGCTTTAACTCAATTGCACTTTCTTATCCAAAGCCACATCTCTTAGGAAAATCCCAGAAATGCTGTTTGCTGTGAAGCATGGTTTTAATATTATCACAGCTATTTGAAAAGACAAAAGATTAGAAAGACTATTTGGTACTGAAGGAATAAACAGTTTCAAGGGATGGATTTACCGAAAACAAGACTCATATTTGCTGCTAATGTTTACTTCATAGCCTACCTTCAGCTAAAACTTTTCCCCCTTGATCCTGAACGTAAGTTCTATGGATATGAAAGGGGATATCCATTCTTCATCTGTGTCTTGATCTCCTACATTCCATAAATAATTACAGGGAAAATGGAAGCTTGAGAATTTTTTTTTTATTTTTGTCCTGTATCGATAATATATTGTTGGGATTCAAATCTCGTTAAAAAGTCAGATGGGGAAGTTCGGACATGCTAATTAAAAGGCAGATGGATTTTAAAGAAAGCTGGTTGCAAAAACCAAAGCCCATAGAGCTAATGCATAACAAAAACACTTGCACCCTTAGGAAGGACTGTGAACCTAGTTATGGTCTTGTAGCAAGAGATACGATAGAAGTAGGCCGTTCAGTCTAAACAGCTGATACTTGTCAGCCGTGTCATGACATATGATGGCGACTATAGTGTTACCCACACTTGCCGAGAAGAGATCAGGCAAGATTTTCAGAAGTGGCTAGTAATCGCCGCAGTTCAGTTTCTGCATGCCCAACGTGAAGTCCACAGGAATGATGGGTTAATCCCAATCCGTTCCGCACCGGGAAGGACAGGGTTTTAATGATGAATGCCACCTCCTGCAGGGTGGTACATGCCCAAGGCTTCTCAGTGTCTGCACACTTGTGCGTATTTGCTCTTGGTTCCTCCAAAAATGACCTCTCCTTCTCCTCTTCAGCCAGCTTACTCTACAAAAGCACTGATATCAAGTGGGTAGGAAGGAGCTGCAGGTAGAAGGTGGAAATACTTTAATAAGAAGGATTTGAAATTAGAACTGTGAATGGCACTTTATAGGCAGAGATCCTAATTTCTAGATTAGGACTGTTCTTTGCAGTTTTCTGCCTTCCTCTGTAGTGACTTTCTTCTGGAGCTGATTCTTTATTAGTGGAAACACCACAGCAGTCTGCTCCTTGCCCCACAGGAGACCTCCAGCAGATCTATTAATACTCCGCAGCCAGATCATTCAGACAGCATCTTCTTTCTTTGTTTGTTTCTCCCTCTGAGAGAAAACTTTCTTTTTCGTTTTTAACACAAAACCAAGCAAACAGGATTCTCTGGTTCTGTGACTTTGGCCCTACTGACGGCAGGAATCACAGCCTAGAAAGCAGCATCCTCTGCATGTTGGATCTTCAATACATCAAACGACAATGTTGGCATTGTTTTGAGAGGGTTAACTAAGATTAATGAGAAAAGAAACATGAAGCCATGGAGGATCAACATTACAAATCAATGACTGAATAAATTTAATGTGTATTCCAGCCGTACTTTACCTGGCATGAGGCTGATTCTTAAGAGTGTATCTTTTATGCTTCTAAACAACCCACTAAGACAGGAACACTGCTTCCGCTTTAATAATGCTTTATTTAAGGTTTATACAGTAGTCAATGTATTGATTTAGGAGGAATTTGTAGAATAAAAAAAGAATGCTTAATAAGGCACAAATAAACTCCTCCAGCTTTCTCCATTCCCCATCCTTAACATTTGCAAACTGTAACTTCAATATTTTAATTCTGGAAAACAAAGTCATTAGAAAACAAAACCAGACTTGCTGGTAGTCAACGTTAGTTTGAACGTTAGACTTTGCATGGATGAAGTAAGTTCCTTGAAAGGTGAACCCTTTAAATTGTATAGCTTTCCCTAACACCATTCAGTAACTTTTGAAAGCACCCCTTGTAGCAGCAGATGAAAAAAGAATGCATATTTTATTTATTTGTACCTGATTATTGCTTAAAGCTAGGAAATGCGACCTGTGTCTTTGTGAATTAGATTCTTTGTCGTTAAACTTCACAATGGAGGCGGCTTGCTTTGTTCCTTTAATCAAAATGCTATTACCCTTAAATTGCCTCTTAAAATTGCCATTTGTCTAGCAAATCTGACGAAGTCGCTTAACTCCCGATAATTACACGTATAAAGGCAGCGACAAAAGGAGACCTTTTACATGTCTGAACGGTTTCGCAGTCCAGCCTCATAATCAGATTCCAGAAATTGAACTTGCAGAAAGTTTGTGCTAGCCTTGTGGATTTTCATTTCAGATGTTGTCAACTCAAGGGCATTTGGACCAATCAATATCTGTCTGTCTTCTCGCACGGAGAAAGTTGGCTATTAGAAAAGAGAGGCTTACAGCAGGCTCAGCCAATACCATTAGCCCTAGCCTAAGGGCAGTTGTGTCCATGTGCCGGGGTAGGCACCTGCCCCCTCCCCTCCCCCACCATTAAGAAGGCCACTGGGGATGTCATTTGGACATAGCGGGCAAAGAGCACTTCTTTATTCTTTCTCTTTTTTACACCCAGACTTCACCAAAAATCAATACATCTGTTCTTTGCTTATTTTCAGAACTTTACTTCAATATAAGCAAGGACTTTCCTTCCAGCTACAAACTCCAGTAGCACCAAGTCAGGGATTTTGTGTGTGTGTGTGTGTGTATTTTTTATTTTCTTTTCTCTGTTCCAATTTGAGAAATAATTGGAAATAATATCCACGGTTTCTTCTCTTCCCTGCTAAAGATTTTTTAGAAGAAAGACCTTGATCTGCTGACTCTTTTCATGATTCAGCACTTGATTTTTCTCTCCTCGCTGTCCTTTTACTGCTAATGATTTTATATGATCAGGTAATAAAATGATATATTTCTTTGTTGTTCAATCAACAACGTTTTCTCCATACTGAACTAGGTTTTGCTATTTTCTGTGTCAACGCACTATTAGTGACACTGCTGTTGATAATTCTTTAAATATGAAACCATCACTCTTCAATTTTAGGCATAACAGCATTTCTGTATTGGGGAACCAGGTATGTATTTTGGGAAGGGATCAAGCCCATGCTCGAATGCTGTGAGATTATTTTTTGAAAGAAACATTTTTTAATTAATTCTTTCTCTGGAATAAGAAAACAAAGATAAATTAAGGGATGATTGAACTCTGTAACTCAATGACCAAACCAAGTGGCAGTTTGCCTAAGGGTGGAGCCTGGATGTTAAGAAACCTGCAAGAAATGCAGGTAAATTGTCACAGGAGGGCTATTCACTGGGAAGATGATGACAGAGGACAAAAGTAGAAATGGAGTTGATGTGGATGGAGATAAAAGCACTGTAAAGATGGTCCACCAAAAAAAAAGAAGAAACAGTTTGAAGGAAAAATCTAGGAATAAATCTTGAAGACAGAAAACTGTTGGTCAAAACTAGTGGAGGGAGCTAGTGGTAGTAATTTAATTTAACAGATCTGTTAACAGAGTTCATCACAATGAGCTTTGATAGATACACTAAATTTTGTCCTTTTGGCTATGAGAAGTCAAAATAGAAACAGTTCCTGAAAACAGGAGTATCTCATCCTCTGATCAAAAAGTCTGGTCATATAATGCAGTCCATTGAAGGCTCAAGTCCTGGAAGTCTCAGAGCTGAGATGACATTTAATATTTTGATCTTTAAGAAAATAAATTAATAGTTAATTATAACTATAATATATTATAACTATAATATAACTGTGTAATTATATTGTCCTCAAGCAATTTAGGAGCTTTGTTTAAATAAGAACCCTAAGATTTGTCTCAAGTAATTTAGTGAAGCTCTGTTAATGTCAGCAAAGCTGCACTGGGTGAAACCCACTGCAGACCTGGCCTGAAACCATCAGCCAGCGGGGAGAACTCAGCCAGGAAAGTACCTTGCTGAATTCCTATAAATATAATATCTGGGTACTTAGGAAATACCACAGTATGAAGATTCCTTTTCTGTGTTGAGTCAGGCTTGAACTGCAGAGACAGAAAGATGCACAGAATAAAAAAAGAAAGAAGAGAGCGTCCTATAAACCCCACGAAGCCAGGGAGTGGAAAGGGTTGGTTGGGTTGTGTTTCACTGAGACAACTGGGCATTTTTTGGCTGTTTCCCTCTAACAGCAAGCAAAGAATGTTGTTATTAAATATTCTTCAAATAACCTGTGAGAACTTTTTAAGGTTCAAAGCTTCCCCTCACCCAAAGATCTCACAGATAGCCTTGTGACAGGGGAATTGTGCTGAAAGTGCAGCCAAGCTCCTCTTGCAGTAAACGGCAGAACCGCTTTGCTGAGAAGCTATGGCCAGTTGTGCTGGTTTGAGTTTGAACGGTTTAATTGGCACTTTACCTATTTTAAATCATCAGCAAGATGCTTCAAGCAGGACAGTTAGGACCAGGAGACTTTCTCCCTGCCCGCCCCCCCGCAGCTGACGTGGCTTATGGATATTATTTCCGTAAGGGAAGTGTATGGGAGGATCCTTGAGGCTGGGTTCCCCAGGAGGTGTTAGGAAGACGTAGGGATGCAGAGAGCAGAGCCAGTGCTATTTCAGAGGAGGTTAGTAAGTAAGTAGGAAAGGGGCTGTTTCCTTAAGAGGGTATTTCCATGTGATTTGTGGATATGGAACAGACTTTACGATAATACAGACTGTGGCTGTATTTTCTGTATTATCTGAAGTGGCTTTAAATTAGCATGATTTTTGGTTTTTGAAGGGTTTTTCCTCTTTTTTTTTTCTCTAAAATGTACAAGGTTCAAGTTTTGGGTTCCTCTCACAACCTGGCAAAACTTATGCATTTTCAAGTGCTCATGCAGTAGTACTTGCTACTTCACTGAAAATAGTAATACTGCGCTAAATAGCGTCATCTTGGGATCACTTACAGGATTTAGTGGTGTTTAAAGGGTGAAAGCTAGGATACTGTAAAGTGAAAACCTCCAGTGTAAAGAAAATAAGGTGCATTTCCTATAAACCCCTGAAATAGCTGCATTTCATTTAAGTGGTTGAAATGTGTGTGGAAAAAAATATACCAGCAAAATTTTATTTACTGCCTAGGTTATAATGACTTGGTAGGATTTTTTTGAGACTGATGGGTAAAGGGGTAGATTTTGTGGCTACTTAATCTCCAGAGCCGAAAATATTTCTTCATTTGGGTGAGGAAACTTGTTATGCCACCGAGTGGTTATTCATTGTATGGATTAGTTTTGAGCTAGAGCAAGATCTTTTATTTTTGATATTTAAATGGAAAGAAAAAATAAATAGCATGTCCTTTTCAAGGCAAACATTTCAAAATGACTCGTCAATATCAACTATTAAGAAAAACCATGGGTCCCTTAGCTGGACTCCTACATCATTAAACTCTGAGGGAGTTTTGTTGTAGACGTTTCAGAGCAAGATCCTTTGCTTATAGACCTGTCACAGCAAAAGATCTGAGTAAACCACTCACTTCTAAAACTGCTGTCTAAATGTCATTACGATCACTGAGTTATTTGTTTTAGCTTTTTGGTAACATTAAAGTTTGTATTTGCTTTGGAAGGGACATTTTTGACTAATTAGATTTTGGAGTTAACATCCATGGTAAGGGTAAATATAGCAGGGTCCCAAGTAAGCCCAGTATAGACTCACTGTCCTGCCAGTGCTGCGATGAGCATTTCCACTTCATTCTTGCGCAGGCTTTGATGAACTCTCAAACCAAAGAGATACAGCTGTGGAAAGAGAAATATCAAATGATTCAACACCACTTGTTTCTTACCTGGACATCACTTGCCAGTTCAGCGAAACCAGGAAGAGCTGATTTCAAATCCCACACGTTTACCTGTCCAAAGGTACGGCATGTTGAACAAAAGGTATGAAATAAATTAAATAATGCATTACAAAACTGTAAAATCTCCTTAAGAAAAAAGTAATCACAAAACCATTCTTGTTCTATTATCCATGTTACCTTTTCAGAGAAACGTTTTGCCAAAATTTTTCACTCAGGTGCATAGAGATCTGTTTTCCAAAATGTATTTTGAAACTGGTCCTTCTGTACTATGGAGTTTGCTACCATACAGGCAGGAATTTGATGGTGACTTCTGTCATTAGAAGAATAAAGGCCTCTGAAAGTTTATCTACAACCTTCTTAGGATGAAATAGGTCTGAAACTAAAATTCAATAGCAAAGAGGGTGGAAGTGGTTTAGAGTATTAGAAGAATCCATGAATGAAAACAAGGTCCCACCTCTCAAACTTCAACAGTCCTTTGTGTTTCTGGGTATCCAATTCTACATAGGTAACTGAGCTCTTAAGACTGAAATACGGGCAGGAGAAAAACACATACTTAAATAAATATCTTGACCTAAAAAACATTTGGAGAGGATGAGCGCTCACTTGAAACATGCTATCTAGCTCTTTGCTTCATCTTGAGCTGGTAATCTTGTTTTTCCTCTGAAGCTTCTAAATCCAGCCCTGGTCTTGTCAGTAAGTCAGTATTACAGTAACATTTTGGCAGGCTCAGTGGACATGGTCATCTTCTGCTTGTGTCGCACAACCGAGCATTTCCGATTGGAAGAAATCTCAGTAACTGCATAAATTGGAAAGCTGCTTATGAAGTCAAGTCTGCAGAAAATAAATGTCATGAATTTGCCACATAATCTGCTCACAGGTTCATATTGTAAAGAAGCAGCATGGTGTTGCCTAAACCAAGTATGAATTCGAACTACAGCAGGAAATGCATAAATACTTCTCAGGATGTACTTTAAAAATAACGTGGGTATTTTTTTGCTAGGATATTTGGAAATTCAGCATTAACAAGGCATGAGGACAGGGACAGATGAAGCGCTGGGGAGGCAAGCTCCCTCATTCTGTTTTGCCAGGCTGGTTCACTTTTTAACCGTGCGTGCAACCACAGGTATGAACACATTTTTCTGTGGGTTCCCCAGTGTCAACAGTTGAGCACATTAGTGTCACTTGTGGCTGCAGCATCCCTGGTGCGGGTGCCTGTCTAATGGACAGTGGTGGGAGCCGGCAGACATAAAACCCCTGAGCTGGAGCCCATCAGGCAGCGAGCGTCGGATGTGTCAGCTCCTGCTTCTTCGCAGAAAATGTTTCATATCGTCTCCAGCCTCATTGCTCCCAGTGAGTGTGCATGCCAGCTTTAGTGCCTGCTCCACTTATTTCAGGTATTTTCGTGTCAACATCCCGATAACAGTCTAAAGCCTTATTTTTTGCTGACAGTGGTAGGAAACATTCTTCATCTTTGCCCAAATCCTGACTTGCTTCATTCTTGTTCAGGCAAAACTCTGGTTGGAAAAATCCCTGACTGGAACAAAGAATGCTAGATTCAGCCTTATTGCATATTGACACTGAAAAAAAATTAGAACTGTGAAGATTTTTTTGATAATCTGACCCATCTTCGGTCTCTAAGGAACAAGAGAAATCCATGTCTTAGAATTTTTAAAGACCTAATAAATAATTTGCCCTAACCACAGGGTACCATGGCATAATGGAGCTAAGGTAATATTTAATTTGCTTATTTACAACATTAAGTAAAATAGCCTGTTTCTTTTTTTTTTTATATATGGATATATTAGTATTTATTGTGATAAATATTTGAAATCTCACTGCTTGGTTCTCAACAGACCTTCTCGCTGTGTTTTGGAGCCTCACACGGTTAAAATTATTCCATTATGCTATTAAAGCATAGAATGTGCAACATGCCATACACCTCAAGGCATTTCTCAGTTCATTTTTATCTTTTTGAATACCTGTAGCTTCCTTTCTGCACCAACATTTTACTGCAAGCATTCTCTCGTATCTGCCAGTTAACTTTCCCTTGAAGCCCAGTGGCCTTCTCTGCTCTGGTGGTCACTCATCTCGCCCCTCTCAGATCTCCGAAGGGGGTGGCAAGCAACACAGTGAATGAAATATCAAGCAAATTCACATCAAATGGCAGCGTGACCCCCCCCAGGTAATAAACAGGCATCAGGTGTAAAAGCATTCTGCCCCGTAACTTGTCATTCTCCTTGGCGTTTGCGCGGGTCCCTTGCACTGATGGTGCCGAGGTGCCTACTTTGTCCGTGTGCATATTCAAGCCTGACTAATTTGGAGCAGCTCTGTGCTATCCCTTACCAGACCCCTGATGTTATGATTCTTAATTAGAAATGCAATGCCAGGTAGACGGTGGTCGGGGGAAAGGAGAGGGGAAGAAACGAAAGGCAGAGGAACTGTTTTGTTGATGCCTGTAGTCTCGGCTAAAATACAGCTCCTGCTGCATTTCTTCCAGCAGCACAAGCTGAATCTTTTCCCTCATTTGATACAGTGACCTCTCAAGTGCATCATTGCCCTGAGGGCTGAGGGCAGTCCAGCAACTGTTAAACCCCTTGGGTTGATAATCTTCTCCCACATTTGCCCTTAACACCAGACATACCACCATTAGCTACAGCTCCACTGGTGCTCATTAGAGCCGATCAATATAGACTAAAACATAAAGAATGCTGCTGCGCCTTCTGTTATTTTTCAGTTACTGCAGATTTACAGACTTTCACCTACAAGGCTTTGCTGCTGTACTATGTAAAAAAGAGGATTTGAGACCAAAAAAACCCCAGACAGTTTGTATTAGATGCCTAAATGTTATTTATCTTCCTGCTCAAAATACCTTCTCACTAGAAAGTGTAGAAAAGATGTTGTGTACAAAATTCTCTTTGGATTAAGTTACCGTAAAATTGCAACTTCCACAAATCACAGCGGATGCACTGATAAACAAAATCAGGCGCATTTTAATATGAAAGAGTATTTGAGACTGCAAAGCCTATGCAAATCCTTTCATGAACTTGGCCTGATATTTTTAAGTCCACTGACTGAGTCCGTGCTCTTTGCGGTGGGATAGCGATTGTGTGGCCAGTTGAAGGTCTATATGTTGAAGGCATGTATGTAGAGTGGCTACAGCACTGCATACTACCACCAGCAGGTGTTGCCAAAGATCATAGCAAGAACGGCAACAACAATTAACAAATATATCATTCTTTTTCCACATTTTATCCCAAAGAGTCTTTCAAATGATTCACATACCACTGATCGCAATAGGAAACAACTGACAAACTAACTACATGAAAAGATGGTACAAAAATCACCTAACGTCTTTTAGGCATTTTGCAAGAAATGATACACAAGTACTCAATTCAGTGGGAAGAATAAAATTTTTTACTTTTCATTTGCATTTGGAGAAATAAAAAGGTTAAAAAACTCCACAGGATTTACCAAAGAGCAAAGCGATGCAAATATAAAAGCTGGGATTTCTCATGCTTTGTTTAGTCATTTTGATCATACAAACTTTATAGTACTGTTTAGGATATAAAGCAAGGAAAATATAGAATCCAGATAACTTCAGGAATATTTTAACAAGATAGGGAACAAACATTTTGTTTAGTGTAAAGACAGGTATTACTTACAATAGATAAACCTAGCCACCCCAAGTAATAGGATAGTTAAATGGGTATATGGGACATTGAAAATACTGGCAGCATGTTGAATTCCAGTGAATCAAGAGCAAAAAAGCCTCATCTGCACCAAGCCTTTCCATATTACTAGGACTTAAGGCCTCCTGTATCTTACTCAAAATGGTGGCTTAAAGAGTTCAATGTCAATTACTGAATGAGAAAGAATTTTGAACTGTCTATTTGAGCTAAAGAAGTAGTATTAGGTAAATTTTACCTGTTTTCATCAGGTACATCATTCAACAGTTTAGCTTTTTTCATAGTTCTCCAGTGCTATAGGCGATTAAATACTTCTGTTGAATAGCTTATTTATTCAAGACTTTTCTGAAGAGCTGAAAGGGTATGAGAATTTCATTTGTGAAACTAGGGATTTCTCAAAGTCCATTAAAGCACCTTTACTTACAGAACGACACAACTTCTCCACATGCGTCCCTTGCTTTAGTGGACCTATTTGCATCTTAGGTATTACTTAGTGTGAGTAATGTGGTAGGACTGAGCTCTTGATGATAGGCTGATTAATGAAATCCGTTCTGCTGGGTGAACATAATGGAAAATGTGATTCTGTTGGCTTCTAAACTCTGAAATTCATCTCCATGCAACCGACACACATTTTATGTATGTCATAAGCCTTCTACTATCCTTCTGCCTAGATGGGGATTTCATCCGGTGAATGGAAGGGTGGTTGTTACATCCCTTAATGTCATTAAAATGTACCCAGTACGTAAGCAATGTACCCATTGCGTATGACATTGCCGCAAGTTTGAATCTTCCCTTCAAGAAGAACTTGGATAAACTTGAGGAAAAACAATCAGTGAATCAGACCTAAAAAAACCCCTTTTTGAAACAGCACACTTCTTAAGAAAAAAACCCCTGCGTTTGGTTTTAAGATGCTTAGTGAAAGAAGACTGGCAAAATCACTTGGTGTATAGCTTACGGAGTTAAAAAATGGCAGCTAATTTCTAATTTGCACCTTTCTCACTCGGTTCGTTGTTGTCAGTCATCCTTATTCATAGTCTGCCAAATTAATGAGCTGTTTGATCTGAGCTCCCCTGTTTATTTCCATGCAACTGTAGATCTTACCCTTAAGCTTCTGGTCAATTGGCTATGAGCTCCTTACTTCCCCCACGATGAAGACAGAAAAGAGCCATATTTTCCAAATCATGCTTCATTTCTGTAGTTCTTTCTGAATTCCCTCCAACTTTTCCAACATTCTCATTTCAAAGCATAGGATCCAAGAGGGAGCACATATCTCAGCAACGGGTTCACAAATCTTGCTGACAGCAGTAATAATTCCTCACCACGCCCCCTCGATAGTCCATAATTTTCAATAATATCACAATATGGAGCTAACAGTGACTGTCCAATTGAGACTAATATAGTGTGTGTTTTGATCAACAGGGAAAGGTTTTTAGGAACTTTCTCTTGTCAAAGCTGGATATATATTCCAAGCCCTAATTATTGACCAAGTTGGCACTTCATGCAACAATGTCTTTGGTTGTAAATTAGCTGGTTTTAATGATCTGCAGCAACGCTTTCAATATCCTCTTTAGTGCCAAGTTTGAATGATGGAACTTGCTATATATGCTGACACTTTTTATTCTTAAACACCTAACGTGCAATATGTTCCCGTGAGTTTTAAAGGGTAAGATAAAATGTCAAAATTGTTCAAAAGTATCATGTATATTTTTTACTCAGAAAGTTACATACTCAAAACTCTAATCAGTCCACCTGGATTTACGAAATCCCTTGTTATCATAGTGGTGTGAAAACTGGACTACAGATGAAGAAAATGGTATTTTTATAGAATGGTCCTTTGAGATGGGACTGCTCCTCTGTTGTCAATGTAGGCCAAAGTGCCAGTGGGAAGTGCAGTACATGACCTTAGTCAATTAGCAGGGTCTCCTTAATCTCTTGGGATTACTTTGATCTGCAATATCAAGTCTAACACCTTAATGAAATTTTACAGATAGTCACAGAAGACATCCATGTAGCGAAAAAACAATTTCATTTCATACCTAAACTCCTAACACATGCTTAATAAATCCCCAGAAGGGAAATAATAACTATAACCATATTCAACATAAATTTCTTTTTTTTTTTCACACTGTTTTTATGGCTGAGAAAAACAAGATTATAATAGACGGGACTTTGCTTGTGAAAACTGGGAACAGATCAAGCTGCTGATTCACATTTTTCTTGCGGAAAACACGTTATTTGCTGCTGTTACATTTTAAATCTCCTGAAATAAGGATGGTGTGCCAAATCTTACTTGTATTTGTTGTGTTAGTATATTTCAGGTACATGAAATTTCCGTAGCATATCACTATCCTGATTTGTGTATTCAACCCTGCTCATTTTAAAATTTATGTTCATTCAAATCTTGTTTGTCAGTCTGGTCTGAACAGTTTAGGTGGAGTTAATTGGACAACCTGGCCCATTTCAGATATAATTACTAAGTAACCGCATGACAAAAAATTTTTGATCATGTGTTGAATTTGCTTGCTGTTATCTTCTCTGCTTATTCAGACCATTTCACCTGAAGGTCTTGCAGGGCCCAGCTTGCAGAAATGCAGAAACACTTTAATGGAAATATTTCTTTTTCTGGGAAAGGGCTCCAGGATTCCCTGCCCAGAAGTGAAAACACTGCATGGATTCGCGCTGTCTTGAGAAGAAGGGAGGGAGCAAAGGATGGGCTTTAATTAGGCCACAGCTTTATTAACTCAATTTATCTGGGAATTACGCAGTGATAATTCACACCGTGGCCGCTTCCTTCCTTGCCGATGGTGCGTGCTGCCACTGAACCCATGCTTCTGGGTGCCCCCCGGGGGTACGTGGTGAATCCCAAGGTTTGACCTTCTCCTCTCTGCTTCTTCTTGCCTCCTCCAGCCCCGCTGGCCATGGAGACCCAGGGGGATCCCCCTCTGCTGTCCCCCAGCAGCTCACAGAGCATCCTGCAGTCAATCCTGGGGAGAAGGTCTCTGCCCTGACCTCCAGCTTCCTTGCAAAATCCCAACCAGTTTCCAGCCGGGAATTAAATGATCGTTTTGGATGCCTGGTGG
>JAVKLA010000093.1:40207443-40247142 GCA_034782735.1 Sagittarius serpentarius
TGGTGAAAGGGCAGAGTAGAAACGACTCCAGCCCCTGCCAGGTACCTTGGCTGTGATTTGGGGAGGTACCCAGTGGTACTCGGGGGGACCTACTGCCCTGTGCAGTGGTGGTGGTGGGGGTGGTGGTGGTGGGGTCCTCTCTGCCCTTTGCAGGGCCAACCTGTGCGGGAAAGGGCTCAGGCAGAAGAGAGAGGGTATCTACGTTCTCCGCAGGCGTGGAGGGGTAGTAGCCCCATTGAAGGTAATTGGATGGCTCCTATGGCTAAAATAAAGTGGACGGGGCCATTTCTGCTGTAGCCACCGAACCACCACATGAAAAGCGAGGCATTTTATTCTCTGCTGCTGTTACTCGCAGGGCAATACTTCTGCTTAGCTAAGACATTTCACCAAAAACCTCTTTTTCTTGGGGTCTGACCTGCAGTCCTGAGGCAAAACGCAGACTGGCTTTAAGGGGGAATATTGCCCGAGTGAGGGCTCCAGCATTCACCACTGCAGCTCGAGAACATTCAGCGTCTGTCCTGGTGCTCTACGTACAGAACATATCTATCCATAATTAGATAAGATTAGAGGAACCAGATAGGTTCAAGAGCTCTCTTTTATAAATTGCTTTTTGCAGTCAAATTAAGTTTTATTGCCGAGTGTCTTGTGGTTTACGCCGACTCTGATTTGCCCAGTTTTATACTGTTGTTTTGCTTGTTGCACTCATATGGCTATATAGCAAAACTAAATCAGCTCTCCCCGTAGGCCCAACAAGTGAGCTTTCCAGTGTGTAGAATTCAATGGACAATCCCCACAACATTTTCTGGGTTTTAATGCATTCAGTAACTGTAAAAACCTCTTAAAATTGAACAAGGTTATAAAACTTGGCTCTATACAGATTCCCCTAATTAACATATGACAGATACATGCAGTCATTCCACTGTGCTCTCCTCCGGTAACTGCTTAACATAACTATAAAACGGCTTCCACGAGGTAGTGCAGGCACCAGCTTTCTCTTCGCACACATCTGTTGCATTTTTTAAAGGAAAAACAAAGTTTTAATTTTTAAAATCTCAATTTTAATAATGCATGAAAAAAATGGAAAAATTCTGCTTTATTTTCATCCAGGTCTCATCTTATGTCTCTGTCAGCGTTGCCAAACGGTCCCAAAGTACTTTCTGCCCCCTATATCGTTCCAGCCGCGGTGACACGCTCCCAGTGACCAAGGTGAGCAGTGCCGAACCCTGGCAGCGCCGGGTCAGTCCTCGCTGCAGTGTACAGCACCATCGAGATCGCTGCAAGCGGGTGCGTTTGTGGGACGTGGGCCTGGCTGGGAGGTTGTTTCTGAGGGTTAGTAGAAGAATACGGTGTATCTCTCTTCAAATATTTGAACTGTTGGGCAAAACTCAAAAAAACAGTCATTTAATGTCAATAGGAACACCTCAGAAGTAAAATTACAAAAATATCAAAACCATGGAAGTCATGCACGTATTTGAGTGAATTAGGTGAGTTAGGATTGCAAACACAGTTCACAATTTTTCCGTCAGCAAACAATCCCTTCATTAAGCATTTATAGACTATTTGGTTTTCAGTTATTGGCCTGCAGCTGAAATATGGTCATTAAAGTATTTTTCACAAATGTTCATAGGTCTTTCTAAATGAATTAATTTTTAACCTTTTTGGTCTTCATTTTCCACAAATATCCCTGCAAGCAAACCTCTAAGAGGAATTCTCATCAAAATAGCGATTTGAAATCGGTGTTCAATAATGTGTGAAAAAGTAAACAGTGAATAGCTAAGTAAGAATTTTGATACTTTTAGCTAATTTAACTATTATAGTTTGATAATTTGAATTGTTTTAACCAGTCAATGCTTTTTTTTTTCCCATCAGGTGCATCATAAAACTATCTTGCTAATGTTATTTGCCTTCTATTTCTAGGGCTCAAATCAGTATTTGGCCACATGGGAGATCTCACAAACATAGAGACTGAGAAGGTTCTTCCTCAGGACTTTTACATTTGAACAGGCAGCGTAGGGAAAGGGTGCGAGAGGGAG
Organism: Sagittarius serpentarius; assembly: GCA_034782735.1. Taxonomy (NCBI): domain Eukaryota; kingdom Metazoa; phylum Chordata; class Aves; order Accipitriformes; family Sagittariidae; genus Sagittarius; species Sagittarius serpentarius. Next base: position 40,209,477 of record JAVKLA010000093.1, read on the forward strand.
GAAATAACACCATCCCTGTTTTACTGACAGATAATTGGGTGTTTTAAAGATTAAGTAATTTATGCAAAAAAAATTTAACCTAGATTTTTGAATCCCTGTTCATTTTTTTAACCTTAAGTTACACTTCAGAAGTGATTTGGCTGATAGCATCCTTAAAATACATTATGAAGAAATATAATATTTTCCCTAGAATTTGCTGTGTTGTTCCATGAAAAGTAGCACCTGTTCCCCACGCCGCACAGCAGTAACATCAGGATTCTGCGCGTTGTAGCCCTCGTGTAAGTGCAGGAAGGAGTTTAGTCGCAGTGAGCGCGGGGATCAACTCCCAGAAACTGGCGATGCAAAGGGAGACCTAAACGCCTGAAAAATCGTAAGAGAGAGAGTGAGTGGAGGAGTCCGAGCTGAGCAAACTCAAGCTCAGAAGAGGAGCACAGAGCAGTAAAATAAGAATACGTCTCTCCCCCCCCCGCCCCACCCAGAGCGATGCCGCTGTGCCCAGGCATGGAGCATTATCTCCTCCTGCACTTTCCAGGGTCCTGTGCGATACGTGAGGCAGTGATGAGACCCAGACGGGAGATGGCAAAGCTCTCCTTAATGACTGCTGATGTTTTCCTGCGTGTAGCCTAACAGAAGCAGACAGCAAAGATTCTTATCTTACCACGGGAAGCCTGACAGCACAGTATTTCTCTTGATGCCAGGATTATTTTGTTATAGACTCTAAAAACATGCTCCAAAAATGACTCAGATTCATATGGTGTTTGCTTACGCCTATGTGCTGGCACATTTTGGTTGTACAGGTAAGTCCCGTATGCATTTTTAATTTAAAACAATCTCATATAACAAGAAGAAAGCTTTTAAATCTAAATATGTGAAGTCTCTATATATAGGATTAAAAAAAATATATTCATTGTGGGAGGGGAAAAACCCAGGAAAGGATTACAAAAGACAAAAAGCTCTATGGTTCAAGCTAGTTTTTCATCTTTTCCATGGGGAAAAACACTGGTAAATGTTAAGAAACACCCTTCAAGAACCTTTAATTTGTTGTTCACTCTCCAAGATATAGATTTTCTCCCTCCTATTTAAGTAAAAAAAAATTTCCTGAGGGTTTGCAGAATCATTTGAGAAAATATATATATATATATTTGTATAATATTACATGTTTTCTAACACAGCTTTGATTAGGCTGTCAGATCAGCCTAGGCAGAATTTGACTTGTAGCCAGGTCCACTAACTTTTATTATCTTCTCAGGAGGTATTTGTTCCTGTAGATCATACAAATCAATTGCAGGATCAGGTCCTTACTCCAAAATCTTGGTTTCATTGCGGTCAGTGGCAAAATCCCTATTGACCCAGCATGGGTCAGGATGTTGCCATAAATATCCAGTCTTTTGAAGCTAGTGGGAACAGGATTAGGTCATTTTATATTTGTTGTAGGCTGTGATGTTGCAGTTCTACAATTGGTTTTGCTGCTGACCTGCCATTGAATTCAAGCAGGTACAAGCGGATGCAGTCCTGTTCATCAGCAAAATGCAGAAAAAGAATTAGAAGTAGAGTTTAACCCTATGTTTTAGCATGGTCCTAGATTAACGGAGGTCTGAATATGCTTTTATAGGCATACACACACATCTATGTAATGTGTATAAACACACATAAATATGTATGTATGTGCTTAAGCACCTCGTAATGAAGAATCTTACTAATAATACCAGGGATTTAAGTAAATGTGTAATACTTTGCCTTTTCTAAAGCAATCATTTTGTACTCATTGATAAGTGAGCATCCGAAGCATTCTCTGAATACCTGTTCAGAAAGGTAAGTCTTACAGTCTCCATTTTACAGGTGGGAAAACTGAGGCAAATCAACAATGGAGGCTGATGACAGTGGGTCGTTGCCAGCTTTTAGAGACAAGAAATTGCCCATGGAACCAGCAGTGGTGAAACACAAAGTTTGAATGCTTCTGCACTCATCAATCGTTACTCAGTGCTGGTGTTTCAAAGTAGTCTGCTACAGCTGGCTGTGCTTTATATTCAGTCAGAAATCACCGTTCTTGTAGAATTCAGCTGTAAAGCTGCAGTCGTTGTAGCAAGTGTGAAATTGCATAGAAGTTATGGTACACTTAAATAATAGCAGCATTTGCCTCCTGCCCCCGAGTTACAGTTATGTGTGTGTGTGGACAGGCCTGTTTATCCTTGCAAATTGCCATCACCTACTCTCTGCTGCAGGAGGGTACGGATATGCAGGCAGAATGCTATGGAGATTAAAATGTTGTTTATTTCAATATCTAAGATCGAACCTCATTAAAAGAACTTCCTACATCATTTATCAAAGCAAGTCAGAAGGAGGTTCAAGGCAGACCACAGTAGCCAATGACCTCCAATCTTAATTTCATAACATTAGTTAATATAGATTCTGTTATGCAATGTGCAATTTCTTTTCAGCTCTACATGTCTTAAACACATGTGAAATGAAAATAAAATATTATTTCCATTAAATGAGGTGCTTTTCTTTCAATTTACATACCGTTGGCAAAGTCTTGGCCTCCACATTAATGAGTTCCACTTGAATATTTGGAAGTTGCCTTTAACTTGGCTTTGTTCTCCAGAACTTATCCACGCAAGTATTTGCAGGTGCGTAAGAAAATAAGCTTTACATTTAATGAGTCGTACGCTACATTTATTATTCTCATCTGTCCATGTCCATATCTGGAAAGACATTCACCCCATAATTGCTATTGTGGCTGGGACGTTGAGTGGGAATTACAGCGGGTGACAGTGGTCCTATGCGTGGGGCCAGCAAAAGGTCCGCTGGCCACTTCGGAGAGTAATGTGAGGCATAAGTAGGATTTAAGCAGAACAAAAGGCTTGTGTTGGCAGCCTGTCCAATTGCTTGTGTTGGCTGGAGCTAGCTAAGAAGGCAAGACATACTTTAATTTGCAGTAGTATAATCTTACAGCATGGTTATTAATGTTGCACTTTGTCAATAGCAGCTAAAACCACTGAAGAATGCAAAGTACAGCAGCGTATAGCGATAGTTCACTAGGTGATTCGAAGAACCATGCTATAAAGTTTGAGTACAAGACGACAAAGTCAGAGCTGGGTATATGTTTCCATTCATTTTCTTTGATACATTTTTTGGATAGCTGGTTAGTTTTTGAGTTGGGAATGCCATTTATGTGAATACTCATATTTTTTTATAGAGATTTTTTGGAAGGGTTTTAAAAGCACAGCTAAAACAAGAAAATAAACCTCAAGCAAGAACTTAGTCTTCATGCCTGAAATTATGCCATCAGTGAAGTCAGTGGCAAAACTATGGAGTTCGAGATCTGTAGGATTTGACCTCTGGGCTTTGGAGCTGTGTTGGCAAGAAAGAATAAATAAATCCTCCAAAATGATATATGAACTTCATAAACTGTGCCTCACTTCTTAGACAGGCTATACAATAAAATATCCTAAAAATCTCTATCGAGCTAATTTGTAGCCAGGCTATCTTAGTACATGTCCTTAAGCACGCTGGACATGCTGAGAAATAGAAAACTATCAGCAGTGTGTGTTTTAGGGGCCTTTCAATGTCAAAGTGCATTGGGTCAAAACCTAATAAGCTGACGAATTAGAAACCAGGTTTCTTCAAAATCTGGCCTTGCTTTACTCTTTGCATGAAGTTTGCTGTAATGCCAAATTTTTACCATCCAGAGCACAGGTCTTTCAGAACTGGTAAGTTGTTTTTATTATAAAAAATAAATTGAAAAAAATATTTGCTTGTTCTCTGTGCCCACAGAAAGTTTGACAGCTTTTCTTCTGGTTAATGCTGAAGAAAAATATGGAAAAATTTAAGCTAAATTAGCTTAGTTGAAAAAATTAGGTGACTGACAAGGACGTGATAATACCCCAAACCATTGCAAATCATTCCTGCATCCTCCCCTATAAATAGTCTTGCTAAAATTGCTTCTTTCCATCCAAGGCATCTTGTGGCAACCGTTTTCCCAAGCAGCCTTTTCAACTGCTTGCTTATCCAGAGCCTCCCCGTATGTAAGCACTCTCTGGAAGGTCTGCCCCTGGAGATCTTCCCACATTTAATTCCCTGCTGACAGGTATCAGAAACTCGCCCGTCCTCACTGCTCTCACAAATTTTGCGTACGCTGGCCGGAGGAGCTGCGAGACAAGAGCCCGACCTCCTCCCTTTAGCCCCCTGGAGTTGTCTGCTAACGGGGCAGCAAGGGACCAAACCCAACCAGGTCGCGTGGTCTCATTTTGCTATCGCTAGGCTACACCAGCCTCCCCAGGAAAGTCACTGTGAAAGACGCTGAGCTCCTGGGGCTGTGCGCGGCTCCTCCGGTCCTGCTGCCTTGCTCTTACTTCATGCACCCGATAACAAAATATGGGGAAAAGATGGGATCCGGCTTGGAAAAAGTAATTGGTTGCTGTAAAAGAAAGCAAATGGTGATGTTAGGTTTAACCCCCAAATCATTACTGCAGGTGGAAAGTTGCCAAAAGCTGCATCACCCAGATGTTGGAGACTGATGTGCTGGAGGGTTGTTAACCCAACACAGGCATGGTCGTGGGGACGGGCTTGGGGAGTGACTTCTCCGTCTCCAAAACACGTCCTTTGTGGCAGAAAAAGAACTCAGGAGCTCTGTCCAGAGCTCAGGCCAGTTGCTTACACAGAAGCACGCACGGGTCCTGCCCTTGCAAAGCCAGACCCAGCCCCCAGAAGGAAGGCTTGGGCCATTTCCCCTCGCAAGCTATAAATGTTTCATCTGTCGTGCAAAAACTACATATGTTTCTAGGACATATTCACTTCTCAAAGACAGGTGGATGGCATATGTGCTTGTGGGTTGTTCTTGTTTTACAACTACATATTTATGTTTGAAATCTGAGGATATGTTACATGCTCCTTCATCCATATTCAATTTATAACTCAGCCAGCCAGTGTAAGAAGGACAAGGAAGTAAATATAGTACTATGACATATTTATTTTTATTTGTTTTATGTGTTTGTGATACTGCAATGTTTTATGTACTTTTCTATATCTGTTTTCTATTTTTCCCAGTGTTTCACAGTAGGTTTGATAAGTTTGGAAAATCATATATCTTTGCGGAGTTTGAAAATTACTGATTTTCCTCTTGTTCAAGCTGTACTCTGCATGCTGTAACACTTCTTCTAGCTTCTGTGTTAGTGGTGCCTTTTCCTTCCTTTCCATGATACTATTTTAAAACTATTAGATATATCTTCCCTTATTTTTTTCCCTTAATGCTCTTTGCTCTATCAGACTTTAGATTTTACCTGTATTCCATGTTTATCCCATAGCTTCTTCTCGTCCTTTTGCATATTATTTCTATCTGTTATTTTCATACCTTTTCTGCTGTTGTTGTAGGAACCGGACAGGCCACCTATCAACTTCCAGTTGCACGCAGGAGAGCAGTTTCTCCAGAGGCAACGTATGGAAAAGCAGCTGCCAAGCCTGGGAGTCCAAGGGCTTTTTCTGCACCTCCGAGTGCTGGAAACCTTCGAGGCAGAAGAAGCCCTGGGTCTGCACCAGAGACCGGGGTGCGGGAGGGGGTATTGCTGCCTGCAAGGCAACGGGAGCAGCCTTTAAATGTGCTGCAGTCTTCAGCACCGTGAGCCGTGTGCAGGTCAATACGGGACTTTTCATCCTGGGAAGGTTTTGCTCGTAACCAGTGTTTTTGAGAGATGCTGTAACTCGGACAGGCACTGATTCAGCAAAACCCTTGACCTTTGGTGGTCACAGGGTCAGACCTGATGATCATTGCAGCTCTCCCTGGCCTTAAAACCTATGAAAGGGCATCTCCCGCTGGAACATCCTTGTTTGGGAAGTGTGCGACACTCTTTCTTCACGCAAGGAAGGTTACTCCTTCCCTCGGACCATGCAGCAGATCCCATGTCCCAAGCAATGCAACTCGGTACGAAACCCTGCAAGTGCGCCTTGCTGAAATGCCGAGCCACAATTTAAATGTGGGAATGAAAATGAAGATTTTTGGCAGCCAGCCTGCCCATATTGAATGACCTGCGATGGCACTTGAGGCACGTGTTGTAGCAGGAGGTGACTAGGTGCAAGGCCAGTATGTATGCCAGGACCAACAGTCCCCCGTTAGTTGCCCAGGTAAAGTGCTCCAGACCAACCAGCTGACAAAACACTTGGGCTGGAGCAGTGTCACCGCCCTGCCGTGTGACAACCGGAGAAGATTTCCTGGCGTTCATCTTTTTTGTTTGGTTGGCCACTTTTTTTCCCCCAGAAGCAAAACTGGCCCCCGGACGAATCCGTCGCAGGGTGCATTACAAAGCCAGGAACATTAAAAGGAGCAAAAGGAAAGCCAAATTGCTTGCAGAAATGAAGATTCCTTGGGTTTTTGCCATGGGAAGGCAGAGCTCTCCATGCTGCAAGTGGTTCTCGGTTTAAGGACAAACAGTGCAAAGACTGCCAGAAATAAGGTTGTGGACAGAAATTTTTATTTTATTACTATTTTTTAAAATAGTGCTAATTGTAAAAGCTGCATCCCTGGAAGGTGGAGAAAGGCTTCCAAAGTTCACTGACTTACCAACCCTGACAGTGATTCTCCTGATAATGGCACAGCAGGTCCACAGTGGCAAAGCCTAATTGACAAAGATCAAAATCTAATTTGGATAACACCAGGAGCCGAGGGGGTCATGCTCCAAATAGTGCTTGAGCCACAACCAGCCGTGTTTGTCATTTCACGGGGAAAATGCAAAAAAGATCATTTCAGGTCCCCAAATGAGGAAGATGCCAATAATATTGAAAAGCATACGCAGGAAGAAGGCTTGCTCCTGAGGGTGCAATTACCGTGGCTGTGATGTGAAATGATAAAAAATATTAAGTAGATTTTAATGTTGTAACAAAGGGTGGCCCTGCGCTGGGCATGAATAGGAAAGGAAGATCCTTTGGGCACCTAGATGAAAAATAATACAACCGTAGCGATTAGCAGAGCCTTTCATGCCGGTATCTACCCCGTGCGTCGCCGGGATGAGTCTTTCCTTACCTGGAATATAGGTCACTTTTCCTCGTCAAGAAGCAGGCATCTCATTATTATTATTATCTATTAATTCCTTGAAAAGAGCTAGCCTAACCTGGTCCATGGCTTGAAACAAAAAAAAATATGCTGAGGGTCTTTGCACCATCGTATTTTATTTACCCCGTTTTCTGGGTAACAGGCCATGGGCAGCGTGTTTCACCAGCTGCGCCGTGTGCCCTGGATCCGGTCCGACTCCGACAGACCAAGTTAGGAGGACTGAGGAAAAGAAAGGCTGATATTCACAGAGAATTCCTGAAGTCTTTTTATGTCTGTTTCAAGGGCTTTCCCAAACAAAAACAAAAGGTCTAAATAAGATAATAGAACATCCTATAGGATTCCTTTTTATACTCGGTGTCATTTGCTGGCAATAAAAAGAAATTTTAAGTAAATCTTGCAGCCTTCTTTATGCTTTCTAAGGGAAGAATGCCATATTTGACTTGTCCATCTACTCTTTTGCAGCTTCCGTGGGATTTTACTCGCTCCTCGCCTCTGTCTGTGAGTTGGATTTCACTTTCCCATTTATAATTTGCAAATCACAGTAGAAGATAAAAAATTTCAAGACCTTCCTCTGTGTTGGGACTGAATTCACATGTGCGGTGCAACGCAGCAAAGGCGTCAGGTCTCTTCTGGCTTTTGGGGCTGTGGTATGCATAGTGGTTGTAAAATGTATGATAAGAAGCTTTTAGAGAAGAGATTTTCACGGAAAAAGGAAAATTATTTCATAATGGACAGCTAGAAGGAGGGCACTCGGAGGAAAACTGGGACTGAGCTGTAAGGTAACCTGGGCTCGGGGGTGGTGATCCATTTGTTTTCCATTTTGAGCTTATGAAAGGATTTAGTGAGATTTCCAAAGCTCTTAGGTGACTTAGGAGCATGAGGTCCATTGACTCAGCTTTTCAAATACAGAAATGGGTTCAAAGCACAAGCCCTGGTGCGTTTCTGCTCCTAAGCAACTCAGGTGCTTTAGAAAACGCAATCCCCTTCTAAAGCTTTATAGAAAAAAGAAATACTAATAATATAAATTAAAGCAAAGAGGTTCATGTGCCTACTTTGGCAGCATGAAACTATTTAGAGGGTGAATAAAAGGATAGTAATGAAACGATTCCTGCCGCTGGCCGCCACTCTCAGTTTTGGTAATACTTCAGTTTTGCAGCAATTTGGCAAACCTCTTGTAAACGGTCCAACAACGCTTCAGCGAAGCCTTTGGAGAACAGCAATCTGTACAGCACATTAATTTGGCACGTTTAGCAGCCCAGGTCTAGCTCAACACAGAGGCAGCATAAAGACTTCTTATACTTACTGTTCCCGGTCAGAGGTTAAAGTCATTGACAGGCAGTGTTGAAAAGATGGCAATAGAGCTGCCTGCGCGACGTCTGATCCAAGGGTCGGCGCTTCCCCATGCTCACCAATACCAACGCTAAAAAAGGAAAGAAAAGCAGAGGTTTAGCTCTACCTTTTCATGATCTGTGCGTTCTTTTCGTGCTAGTTTCTCATGAGCTGGAGGGTGATGGTCTGGACAGCACAGGTTAGTGAGAGGTGGGAGGTGGATTAGTGTGACCCTCCGTTCGTCGCGCTTCTCAGGGTACCGGTGAGACTTAAAGATTCTTTTCATGACAAAAAAAAATGAATGATTTTTATATTCTCAGAGGTGAAATCAAACCAATCCCATTAATTTCAATTAAAATGTTACCTGTCTCAAGCTATCTCTTTTTTCACCCTCAAAGACTGTTTAGGGATGGGAAAAATGAAATATTAATGCATTCTATAAATAATATGTGTGAGGCCCATGGGGACACAGAACCCCCACATCATTAGTTAAATTGATCTTCCTCTTAGATTTTGCAGGAAATCGGGGGGTTGTGTGCCTTAGTTTTCAAGAAAAGCGGTCAAACCTGGGTCTGAACTGCTGCGTGTGAGATATGGAGCTGAAGCTTCTCGTGCCGTTCCTTATTTATGGTCGTTTTACGTACTGTCTCATGTCAGAAGTTTCAGGAGAGGCTCTGGTAGTCTGCTCAGTAACCCTGACTCACGCAGTGAATTCCGCTGTGGTGTTTTCATGGGTAAGGGATCGCAGGGTTGTGACCCTTAATAGGAAATAAGCATCGAAGCACAATTTGTTTCCATTGCAGCTAATTGCCTGCATATCGTGATTGTAATGTGCTTTCTGTAATTCTCTTTCTCAGTGCTCCGAAGACAATTTTTTGTCGAATTCTTATCGTCATTTTAAACAGGCGTGACCATCACGTGGTGTGAGTAGCTTCTAACAAAGCAGGAGCTTCACCTGACCTGGGCAGGAGCCGTTGTGGGGTACCTCAGCCTGCTTCAGCTCCCTCTTGAAAATAAAGCACAGTGTGGTTCCTTCCTCCTTCCCCCAAATGCAGCAGAGGAGCTGCTAAATCTAGCAATCTTTTTCCTTTTTTTTTTGTAATAACATAAAGTCACTGCATGAGCAACCAGCAATGTTTATTAATAGAGATCTCCAATTTTGGAGTCTTTGGTAAATTGAGAACATACTGAGAAAGAATCTTATCGCTCAAATCGTAGGAAATCCATTTCCAAGTTGTCTGTTTTTCATCAAATTAAAATTAGTTTCATGGGAATATGAGAAGGTTTTTATAATTAGATAATGGAAATTTGCCTAGGTTATCTTCCACTTATTTGGATGTAACATAAATAACAAGAATGTCACATCATGCCAGTATTTACTCATCTAACTCAGCACAAATCCTGGGTCAAGTAAAAAAGATTTGAAAACATTTTAGTGCTTGTTGCTTAGAGACCATTTTTAACCACTGGAAGGATCTCACTCAAATCCCCGGTTGCACAGCGAAAAATCTGAAAACCGTGGATAGTTGCAGGCCTCTCTCAATGACTTTGCTCAGGTAAAACATTCCCAAGAGTTGTCAGTCAAGTGACTGAGAGTGATGGTCCCCTTCCCCAGCCAGTACAGAAATGGGATGGGGGATTATTTGGACATATTTCTCCTTTTCAATTAAATCTAGTCAGAAATAAGTAACTCCTGCTTTTGAAATTTTTTGTTTTAAGCATAATCATCATCTCTGCTCTCTCCCCTCTCCATGCCTGTATTGAATATTGGACCCGCATGGTTTAGGTGAAAATCCATGAGGTTTGGAGCCCACCCCGTGGCCGGCAGGTTCCAGCGATGTCTCGGTGCGGCGGTGGCAACGGCGGGCGCTGCCGGAGGCGGCCGTCAGCCCTCCCATTGCAACGGTCTCCTCAAAAGATGTATGACAACTAGCGCCGCAACAAACCATTTCCCCTACAAAATGCAAAGTGAGAGAGCTGGAGGCCAGATCAGTGACAAAGGGTATGCAAAGGGGTGCATGGAGAACCAAAATGGGGCTTTCAGGTACCGTTGTGGGTTTTTTTTTTCACCTAATGAATGACAAAGAGACGAAGGGCTAAGTTCTGCTGTTGGGGAGGCACAGGGGCAAAACTCTCGGCGAGCTGCAGGTCAGCGCTCAGTGAAAACCAGTGCACAGCCCCCGTGATGTCTGGGGTGGGCCCGGGGTTTTCGGCTCCGCACCACCAAGCCACGTAAGCCAGCAGCAGCGGTCGCTGCCTCCTGCCCGTTAACGCCATGGTTGACATTCATCCTGCGCAAAGGGAAGGGTCATTTCAGCCACTTATTTTTAATCAGTGGCAAAACTGAGGCAGGGAGGAGGAATATGGGGCGGGGGTTTTTTTTCCCCCCCCTTTTTTTCTCAGGTCACAGAGCCAGGCAGCACGGAGGCTGGCGTTGCACGGTGGGTCTCCTGGCTCGGCGTCCTGTGCGCTCCCAGCTAACAAATACATCTATTGATGGGTCTGAAATGCCTCTTTCCATTTCCCTGCAGAACAAAGTCTTTAATAATCTCTTCACTTGAATTTAAACAGATCTTCGTCCTTGTTGGGGCTAATATTATCTGAAACAGTACGGCAGGAGACCCCAATCTCCATGGATAGCTCTGGAGATTGCTGGTGGGGGAATTGCCCTAGATATCTCTTATCAGAAGTTCAAATGTCTATTAAAAAAGGGCAAAGATCATGTTACCTCAGGTGAGCCTTCAGTAAAAATCATATTTATGGCCACAAGGTGGGCTGCAAAGGAGACTTTTGTGGTCATTTGCACAGAGTGAAAAAAGAAAAAGGTACCATCTTATGTTGTTCATTTTGAGCAAGAAAAGTAATTTAGGCAATAGCACGATCAGTGAATGGGTTGCTCGCAGTATGGTACAGTGTAATGAAGAGAAAGTGTGACATCATATCCCTTCCAGACAACTGCGATGTCATATCTCAACTAGCACAACCATTTTCCTCCTCAACTATTAAAAAGTACATTTTTCAGCAATCCCATTTCTCTCATACATGAAGTCTAAAATCACTTAAAAACAAATGTCCAGTTGGGTAAAATATGCGAAGCGCGTTTGCACAGGTTCCTATCAGGCATTAATCCTCAGGTGACATTTGTGTGACCGTTTCTTTCCAGGTGTACTAGATTCATTGCCCGAAAACTTGGAAGTATCCCAATAATATCCCACGTAACTGCCATAGGAAGGCTTTCCTCCTGCAAAAGGGCTGAAAGCTGGAACGCGTACAGGGGAATCTTGCCGGTCCCAGCCCACCCATTCAGCTCTTTGAATGCATGGGGAAAATTCTGCACCAGTGACTGAAGAGACACTAAAATTAAAGAAACCCAGGGAAAGAGCACGTCCTGCATCATAATTTTCAGAGAAGCTTGAAATAAACATGTGTAACAGGATTTTGAGTAGTATTCAGCACCTGTCTATTCACGCTGGTAAAACAAGAGCTTTCTCACAGGTTTTCCATACCGGGAGCTGTCATTTCTTTTTTATCCCTGCATAGACTGTCAGGCTTTTATATATTAACCACTGATGGGTTTTGTCTTCCTTTAAGAAATGCAGTCCTTGCAAACACATCATCTCTCGGTGCTTAGTCTGCACATGGAGAGAGGCTCCTCGGCAAACTGGCATGTGGAGAATGCAAAACCGTATCGATAAGCATTGCTGCACTGTTAAAAGCAGCTAGGGTATAGTCTTCTCATCTTCCCCTTTGTAAATCTCAAAAATTAATATATTCTATATTATATTCTCTCTCTCCCCCACGTTCTATTTACTTATTTTTTTCCCCTTGCCCTAAATTCTGCACGCCTACCCCCTGGACACGGGATTGGTGAGAGCAGCTTAAAATTAGTGCCTACAGGCAAAGAATTTCCCAACCCGTGCCTGTGTGATGCTCCTAACGATCCCCAGCCAGGAGCCCGGCACTGCGCGGCTCGGGCTGGAGTGGTAAGGGGAGCTGGTGGCAGCTGCTGAATTGTGCCTGACATCTAATTATGTCCTAGTCCTTGGCAACTGCTTGAAGATAACCTGCCTCTTGCCGATCATCCTGGAAAACTGCTGCTTTTCTCCTTCACGCCTTTAGAGGCTTCCACAGTGTTGCGCTGCCTTTGCGTGTTTTTGCTGGCAGGTACACAGTGGACCTGTGATCGTCTTGGAGAAAAATCCCTTTTGGGCCTTGGGAAAGTGCATGTGTTCCACTTGCACGCCTGTTCTGTGGCTTCCCAAGTTTTCTCTGGGAGAGCAGGAGGAGAAGGGGAAAACGGTTTGCAGCAACTGGAGAAAGTTGCATTTCTGACCTTATAATACAGCTGTCATCTCTCAAGCAAATACAATTACCTGCTTTCTAATTAGGACAAGTTTGGCTGAGATTGTCTGAGTCACTGGGAAGTTATATTCTATCATTTACCCCAGAATAGCTCTACAGTCTCATAAAGGTTTTTCCCTACAGAGTAAACCTTGAATTTCTGATGAAGGTCATATAGCTCCCACTCTGGAAGAAGGCGTGAAGGAGGTGGGGTGCAGGGTGGAGGCTGCTGCCCGCTGCCGGGGGTGGCTTTCCAGGGGTTGATCACCAAAGCATCTGGCACATCACCGCGTAAAAGAGGAACAGGTGGAAAACAAAGAATGATATAAGGAATAAAAATCTCATTATCCCAAAATAAAGAAAATGAAATTCCAGTGTAAACTTCCAAAAAATATATTTAAAAAATACATGATTTTTCACCCTAAGTACCTTTCCTCTGGACTAGAAGTTCTCACAAGTAATCCTTTGTGAACACGAGCAACCCATCCTATGTGCCGGGCTAACGTGTAATCATACCAAACCCCCAGTGAAACAAAGAAAGAAAACCAAGCTTTTGAAATGATAAAAAGCCTAACATTAGGAAAATATTATGGATTTGGAGGAAATTTTATTAATGCCAGATTTTTCTGCAACGGCTATTTTCAGGGCTTTTGCAGAGACTGTACGACTGATGCAGGGGGGCACTTAGCACTTCCTAAATATCAGAGGACACCTACATCTGATCGGTACTGGATTTGCTACGAGAAGCTCACTTGCCCACTAGCCCTTGAACGATGCTATTTATACCAGAGTTTTAGGTATGTTTTGTGGATCTGCTGATCTAATGCGTGCTGCTAACGTTCCCTTCTGAAATGAATATTTTGGATGCTACCTCCCACCGTAGCTGATGCTCATTTTGGTACTGAGGCTCGTGCCGTGCACTGCATTACTTCCCAGTTTGGCGCAAGGGCAACGAAGCCCTTTAGAGCCAGCAGACCTGAAGTTTTGTGCCAACGCTGATGTGCTGCTCTCTGGGCAAGGGGGTAGGACCTCCTCCTTACCCTGATTGACTAGGAGTGTGAACTGGAATCTGCCTTAATTAGGGGTAACAAGTCCTTAATTAGAAGAAACCACACCCAGGTCTCGAAGTGGTGGAACCTAAATACTGTTGTCACCAGGGAGATTTCTGAATGCAAGAGGTAAACAAAGAAATAGTTACTGTTATTCTTGCTCTTTTCATTAGTTCACAGGCACAACGTAGCGTTTTAGTGGAAAAGAGCATGTGTTTTTCGCCAAAATTAACTTTTGGTTTGTGACTTCGAAATACAGGGGACAATGTTAAGGTTAGCTTTTTGCTTCCTTGGGAGTCGAAGAGGATTCCTGCACTTGTGTGTTGGATTTCAAGTCTGTTTGCTGTAAGTTGCTTCTTTCTTTTTATTTGTTTTTCCACCTTGAAGCTATTTTAAGCCCTTTACAACACATTAAGTGGAAAAAAATTGGTTAAAATTCTGATGGATCCTTCTTTTTCCTGTGTTTACAACTAAGAAACAACAAAGTTATACTTTTTTGGACATAGGTTAAAAATTGCTTCAGTTAGTTTTGCTGCTAAATTTCAAAGCCACTCTTTTATGTGCTCGTGAAGAAAATCTAAGATAGATTTCTGACCGGAGAGAGGGAAGAATTCACCAAGGAAGGTGATAAATGGCAACCAGCATGGTTTGTGTACACTCCTATGGAGAAATGTCTTTCCAGAACCCACCTGGTTCTTTAGTTTTGGCTCAAAACTGTCCCCCTGCTAAAACCTTAAATTGCTGCATGTGCTGTGTGTGTGAACGGTAAGCTCGACTTGGAAAAGAGTAATGGTAGTTATGGAAAACTTGCTCAGCTTGATGAACAAATGAAAGACTGGGGTGAATTCTCCTTACGTGGTTGGCAAAGAGGGAAACAAAGTCACAAATTATACAATAACTAAAGGAGAGACATGTATTATTTAGTGGCTCTCTGTATCATTCCAGAGATATAGAGAGAGACAGCCTTAAGAAAGGAAACTCGTAAAGAGAAAGAAATAGCATGTACCATGTATCAAAAAAAAATTGACATGCCACATCTGAGCTATTCCTGTTTCTGATGTGCCATTCACCATTGAAGAAAACTGCGAAAGGTACTGAAAAGTAGGCACTATCTGAATAGACCTAACAGTCAATAAATAATTGTGTTTTAATTAAAATGTGTCATGTCATTCTGAGGTTCCTATATTACATGAGCATGAAAATGTATGAACGCATAATGCAGTAATAATTAAAATTACAGTTTCCCAACTCTTAAATGCTTAGCAATTAACTGCCTGATAAATCTCACTTTTCTGTGTGTGTTTTTTTTCTTTCTTTCTGGGAGTACTAAACAGTCCTAATTGCTGATCGGACATTCCTCAACCGTTGACAGTTTTCTGTTGAGCCTATCGGATATAACTTGCTCCAACTACTGCTTTATTTTTGCATGCAAGTCAAAGATGTTGCATTTTACATCTACTAAATGCAGATGTCATGAAGCCCTGAAGTCTCAAAGACACATCCATAAGGTCAGGGTGGGCAGGGACCTCGACGTCTTGGCCAGAGGTGCGTTGCAGAGGTTGGCTCTGGGAGCAGCAGCGATGTGTAACTCAGGCCGTTCTCAAGTTGTTGGCTGCAACGCTTGTACCTTTTAGGCAAACTTTAACGATTAATTATATTTTATATTTTTAGTGAATTCAGAAATATGTCTACCTCACTTTCATAGCTTAGCGTAGTTGGTCCCCTTGCTTTAGAAGATAAATTAATAATTCGGCTAGGATAGCTCCTTAAAAGAGCAGATGCTAGGGATCAAATGGGAGTTCCCCGTTTCTGACCTGTCTCAAAGACCGCCGGCCAGGGGTGCAAACAGCATCGGCTCTTGTAGTGTTTTTTATGACCTGGACTCTCACTTAAACAGGGTTGGAACTACGAGCTTGGTTCACACAACTATCAGCAGGTAAATGATTTTTTGGTTGTTTCTAACATAGGCTGTGTTTTAAACTTCTGACCTGCAAGGAAACGCTCAGTGCCCAGGGCCACGCACAGCTGCGCTCGCAAGCCTGCGCCCGTTACCAGAAGGATGTGAATATATGAATAACCCGTTAGGGTTATTTTCATGTTTTAAATAGAGGTGCTCACTATATAGGGATAAGTTGGAGAGAAGCTTTTTTTAGACTGATGCTGCTTATAAGCCACTCTCTGGCTGAAACATTAACAAACGAGTCGTAGGATAACGCGGCGCTGGCTGGTGGCACGGGCATGCTGCGCGCTCTCCGAGCAGGTCTGTGCGACAGCTCTGTGCGATGCGGCTTCCTGGGGACGCGCGGGTCCACCCGATGTGCTCTCTTGGGTTCAGATCCTGCTTTTTAAGTTTTCTCGTAAATGCCTTGCTCTTTGCCTAACAATGAGGAGACCAACGTAAGTGCATTGGCAAGGGGTAAAAGCTGCAAGAGGCGTTTCCAAAAATACTCTTCCATTTGCATTTTGAATGGGGTCATCAGACCGGCTTAGAGTAAATTGAATTGAAAATGAAGGCGCTCGCTAAAAACGTGTTCCGTGTTCGCTGCGGAGGAGCAGGGAAAGAGGGTTGGAAAGGATTCAAGGTAAATCACAAGGCAACGTGGCCCCGGCGCAGGATGTGTAAACATGCGAAGATCACACAGGACCCCACAAATGCGTTGAGACAACTGCAGTTTTGGAGGCAACAAACTTGATGACAGAAACCTAAGCAAGATCTCAATTTTATGGGGAAGAGCGGGATCCCGAGAGCAGTCGTTTCCTTAATCATTTATTAAACCCCTTCCCTGCAGATGTAACATTTCCCATGTTTTTCCTCTGCACTTCACATCTCAGTGCGCACGGCGTGAACTTTACCAGGACTGATTTTTTTAGTGGATGACTGGAGGTGAGCCAGAAGGCAATGACTTCCAGGCATCTCCCCCGACATCCCCCAGCCCGCCCCACCACCGGCGAGCGTCAGCGCCGGGGACGGGCTGGCAGAGCTTGCTCTGAGCGCTCTTGTCACCAGGGTCTTGCAAATTCATATCATCTTTGGACTTTTCGAGTTGATAAAGACAGAGATTAGGGGCAAAAAAGAAAGGGAAAGACATTTTAATTCTGTCATTGGAGTCGTGCGCCCAGCTATATGTACTGCTGTGTACTACTGAAATTTCCTGAAGAATTAATTTACATGATTTTTCCGCCTGTTGATTATTTCAGATTAGCCGTGTTTCTCACTTCCAACTCAGTGGTTGTTGTCTGGGCTGTGCCTTTCCTTACTTAAGCTGCGCAGCAATTTCTTGGCCCCAGATTGGATAATTTAATCCTCCTAATTTGTGCCAGGTAATGTTGAGGCATGGTCCCTCCAGCTGGGATTTGGAAAGCTAGCAATTAGAGATGTGATTTCAGCTTCTCGTTGATGCTGCTTCTGCAGTCAGCAGGGAGAAGGAAAGAAGCAGTTTTAGATGGAGGTTTCTCCTTCTGATGGTGCCATGAATCTCCCTCTGGAGAGAGCCCTCTCCCCATCGGCGACGAAAGCCCCAAGATAAGTAGTAGAGTACAAGCCTTGTATACAGAAGAAGAAACTAGAGGATGTAAATCCCTCGTTTCTGGTTCTGGGGGACAAGCTTCTTTACTGAGCAACTGCTATCTTTGGCCTGATTTTTTTTTTGTTTTTTTTTTTTTAATGTGAATACTTGCAGACTGCAAACAAACCCAAAAATGCTTACAAAAAAATTAAGGCGAAAAAGCTGCCAACAACAATTTATAGAAAAAATAATTCAGGTTAATAAAAAATGAGGTTTTGCTGTGGGTTTGTTTGGTTTTTTTTAAGGTTTGCCTTTTGTTCCTGAGTCTGTATGTTGTAGTTGGAACACTTTTTTAAGAATTTGTGCAACTATGAGGACTAGTGATTTTCTTCCTTATCTGAAGGAAGGCTCTGATTCTCCTTTAATCGCTAGTTTCTTCTAATCGCTGCTTATGAGAGCTGAGGCCTTAAGAAAAATCTCCAGCCCCAGTCAGACTTGCTATAACATTATGAAAACTGGCAACTATTAAAATATTTGCAAATATTTTTCCTGCCAGTTTTTTCTCGGTTCTGCTTGCAGCGATCAGCAGGGGACCTTTTGAGGTACAACTACTCCCTACATAAAATCTTCCCGAGCCCAGTTCAGAGCTGGTGCGTGCGAATGCAACTGTATCGACTTCAGCAAGAAAAAAAAACCCAAACCCTAACCAAAAAACCAAGTGTTGTTGTAAACCCTTACATATACGTGGATTTTGGGTTTGTGCTACTCAGACTTTTTAATTACCTATTTCTCTCCCTTTTTAGGCATTTTTAAGTGGAAAAAAGGTCGTTTTGAAGCTGAAGGTTAGAAGGTTGCTTAAAAAAACCCAAACCAACAAACAAAAAACCAAAACCAGAATGAGATTTCCTAACATTCTTGGGAGGAACACTTCATTTTGGGCACTTTATAACCAAATGTGTTTATACCGGAAAAGATTGCTTCACTTTTTTGAAAACGCCTCCCGACTTCAGCCCGCCCTTGCCTCTTCCTACCGCAATCAGTGCAAATGGGACATCGGGGCTTATGCCTCAGCCAGGGGAGCTTTGGGGACAGGCAGGGTGGGAAGGAGACCTGCGATATAAATCGCTCCTTGTTCCTTGCTGTGCAGGTGGCCTCGGTGGAAGGGGACGGATTCCCGTGCAGCACCGGGGCTGATGCACCGGCAATTGCCGGCAGCATTATACCTGTCTGAAAGGCGATACTCCCTGGATGCGTGCGCAGCGCATTGCTCACGCCGACACGCTGCTGCACGGGGAGGGAGAGGAGTGGCACCGGGGCAGTGCAGACCGAGGGTTTTCTTCATCGTGGATACAGGAAAAGAAAGACAGAATCCTTATTGTTTGTCTGGGGAGGCTGCAATTCAAAACCCGGTGTTATTGCATTATTTTTGAGCCCTGTGTTAAGGATTTAAAATCCTTTTAGGGGCTTCCTAGCAGTGGTTCGTTAGTGGCTTTGCTTTACCTTGTGTGCTGTCACCTACCTCTGAGGAATTTCGATAAGCTGAGCTGCAGATACAAGTCCCCCAAATACATGGGGAAAAAAATCAGTTGAAGTGGTCATGCGACAGATCAAACCGGAATTTGTCTTGGGAAACGTCAGCATCCAGATTGATGTGTGTTACGCCAGCTAATCCATCCAAGGGTTTGCTAAAGGTATCCTATAGAAGAATCGGGGTGAGCAGTCAGCAGGAGGAGTTATGGGGCAAAGACAAGAAGCTCCTCTTTCCCCAAATGCTCCAGCAGAGCCAGCAAGTTCTTGGTCTGCGTTGCAAGGCAAAAAAAGGCCTTTCTCTCTCCCTTTCTTTCTTTTTTTTCCTCCAGCATCAAAAGCATAACGAGGAGCAGAGGAGTTTGAATTTAGAGCAATAATTTTGCCCTCTTACTAAACAGATTTATCTAGCAGCTGTTGTTACCTTTAAATTAGGTGTGCTGAGCTATGGGTGTACTGAAAATCTCGCGCTTGAAGGGGGAAAGGAAAGGAAAGGAAAGCTGACCAAAACAGACAGCGGTGGCAGGTTGAATTCAACCAGTTTGACTTGGCCACAAGACAACGTAAGCTAGATATTGCTTACACTGTGCTTACAGGAGGTTTGTGCTTGGAAAGAGGCTGAAGAGAAAACGAAAAGGTTTTCCTTTTTCTTCCATGCCCCCCCCCCCCCCTTATTTTCTGCCTTTTCTTTGTCTCCGCCATCCCTTAGCGATGTACAGACTGGTGTATAGTTAACAATTTGATACCAGCTGAAGCACTGATTTGATTACTGTTAATTTGATGTCATTTGTCAGTGAATGGCGAAACAGTGACTGTTCCTATGCGCAGGGACTCTATCTAGCACTCGGAAAATACTTATTATCAAATTGCTTAGAAATCACAGCTTGTTTTCGCGTCACAAAATGTTTTTCTCGTCAATGAATGGCTGTGTGTGGATGAGATGGAGTTGCACGCGGGATATTGGCAGGAACGAGACGGATGCAACAAAGCGAGAGGAGAACCGGGGGCTTACTAAACATATGCAGACTTTTTGGGCAGTGCTTCCAGACATGTGCTTCAATAAAGGGAAAGATAATAGCTAATGCGGTATTGCAGCCCTTGTTTGTAAATGGTTTTTTGTGTGTTTGACTCTCTTGTGCTAACCCTTCATATCCATCACGTCGATGCGTGGCTTCTAGGATAAAGGATGCCCCAGAATTAGTGGGTAACTGCTGATTTCCAGGAGACACCATCCCCTCCACCTGCATTGCTGTCAACGTGGAAAAAACGCACTTTTTTCCACCAGGATCCGGGCTGGGATGTGGGTGAGGACTGGGACAAGATCTTCCAAGTGTCCCTGTGCCATAGAGATTCAGTCTCTGGGTGAAAAAGGTCATGTCCCAAAAGGACAGGGTTGAAAATCATCTTTTATGGCTTAATCAAAGAAGCGTTGGTGTAAAAATGAAGTGGGGTTTTCCCTGCTGAATGTGGGTGGTAAGCTGGGGTGAGTGTGCTTGTGTTTGTAAACAAGTAAATTAAGTAAAGTAAAACACAGTTTGTGTCAAATGAGTGATACTGTAAAAATGAAGCATTTTGGGATTCTTTGTTTCTCTCTGTGAAGAGAAACTTATAGCAAGTCGGAAGATGACTCTCTGAGGGGCCAATACCACCATAAGGATGCGGAAAACATGAAGAATTGAAGTATATCTTCTCTTTCTGACTTCTTCACCAACCACAGAGATTTTATATTAAAAACAAAACAAAAAAGTAGCTAGAATTAGACAGACTAGAAAATGCAAATTCATGGCACAAAAAAAAAAAAAGCAGAGCATGAAAAGACAAAAGCCTCCTGATCGCTTGCAAGGGGAGGGATGACTCGAGGGCTTTAGGTTTTTTTTTTTTTTTTTTTTTTAATAAAAATAGTACTGCATTTTATTTACATTATATGTAACGGGAACATTGCTTAAGAGCTGGAGGTTGCCTGATGTCCAGGCCAAAGTGGTATCTCGGAAGAGTTTGTTGTGGGAGGGTGGTTAATCCACCCATCTGCCCGTCCCGCTCGGTGGTCTCCTTCAGGCCCAGGTGGGCAGCTCTTGGTGGCAATGGGGTGGTCACGGGCCTGGAAACGTGGCCTGGAAATACCTTTCTCTGTTGGTTTTGGGCCGTTCCACCTCCCCTTTCTCCCTGGAGATTTACTGTATTAAATTTTCTGTTTTGTCTAAAGGCTCTGAACAAAGGGAGATTTGTAGAAGATTTGTATGAGGCAAGGGCTCATATTTGGTCTATATTTCAGAGAGGGAAAATAAAATGCTGAACCTGGTACGGGTAAACCTCTGTGGGAGTTTTCCTGGGTACCGGTGACATATTTCTTTTGTGATCTTTCAGGAGGTTAAGGGTGAAGCTGGAGCTATATGAAGAACAATTTGTTTGCTCTTAACAGAGGCAATGACAGAGGAAGCCGGTGAGCACAGCTTCTGGGTCTTTCAGTCATTTGTTTTTAAACCTCGGCACGTGCCTGTCCTGATGCAGCCCTTATGCAAGACCCCTTCGCTGTTGGATGACGCTCTCGTGCCTCCCATACTGGCCTCTGCCTGCAGATCAGTAAAACTTCCTAAAAATAGTAATTGCAGCGGTGTTGCGAGATGACATATGTATTCTGAACATAAACCCTTCCTGATTGCATACTCTTCACTTGCAGGTACACAAAAAGTGTGGAATGAATTAATTTGTCTGGACAAACTGGCCTTGAAAAGGCTTGTTACTGGAAGCAATTAACTTGTGGCATCATTCTGTCTCCTAAATCTTTTTTTATCCTGGCATCCCACGGAAGGTTGAACAACAAAGGTTGAATAGTCTTTTTTCCAAATGTGCAACACAATGGACAGGAATTTCATCGAGGCAGACAGGTGTTGCCTTCCCATCTTTGTGTTGTCGATCATACAGGAAGGCTTCTTTGGCCCCAAAAAAGGCAGCGTGTTTTTAGTTACTTTCTCTGTACTGTCTTTGCTACCGTAAAGGGCTTCTTGCCACTTTGTTCAGAGCTCAGTGTGGACTGTTCGCCTCTTTAATAGATACAGAGGACCACGCTCGGTGGAAGCTGCTGGGGAAAAAGGACTGCTCTGCTCAGCTGGGGCTTTCCTGCTGCTGGGGAGACTGTGAGGTTTTTCACTGCTTGTTCTGTTTTCCGAGCGTCAATTGCACCATACGCTCACAACACACTTTCTTTTTTGTTTTGTTTTGTTCTTTTCTTTTTTTTTCGTTCATGGGTTTGGGGGAAAAGAAGCAGTGTGATTTTTGCACGGCTTGAAAATGGCAATAAGAGTCATGTTAGCGATCAGTATGTGCCAAAACACCTCTCCGCAAATGCACGTCACCGTGCACCTTCCCGCCGCACATAACTGGACGGCAATTTGCGACCTGAGACAGCGTCGGTGCTTCCTCAGGTCATGAGATGGCGTTAGCAAAGCCATCATAACCATCTCCTTTCTTGACCCACCTCAGAATGGGACAGCTGGGCAGGGCTGGAGGGGGGTGGTTGCACCGTCAGGGTGAAGGCTCTGTCCCCAGCGGGGAGGTTCACACCCAGGGGACCATCAGCTTCTCCCTAAAAATGCACCAGGCAAAAATCTTAAAATATTGGGGAAGAAGGGAAAACCAAAAATCATAAAAATTAATTAATGTTCACTAATTAACTGTAAAAATATCATTTAGAATCACTGCCTGGAAATATAGTAGCTTTGGCCCTGTGCCGTGAGATGATATGTATGGCAGCTGTCTTTCATGTGGCCACGCATCCATTTTGAGACCTGACAGTGCTGATCAGTTTTTAAACATTTAATTGCTGCATTTCTTTTACTGACGGAATTTTATAGCCTTGCTTAGCCAACTTGTATCTCACAGCAGCTGCTATTGATTGCAATGATTTAGGTATTTAAAAAAAAAAGAGAAAAAAATTTCTGTAACAATTTTTTTATTATTATATGTAACTACTTACTATTGAAAGGGCTTAGAAGAAGTTGAACCATAGACACCATAGAAGCATCCATATCAGTAATCAAATATACTCCACATTTTGCCAAGTATCCTGGGCTGTCACATCTGCCATCACCACCTGTGATAATTTTCCTCCTTTTTTTTGCACTAAATAATCAATTACAGTATTCTTGTGGTTTTTTTTCCCGCCACACACACTCATTTATTACAACTGGCTCTAGTTAGTGAATTTTTTTTTTTTTAAATGCCAGTGAGGAGGTGTGGGTAGTTTTGCACCGTGCAGGTTTTTTGAGCACAGCAATGGTCATCGTGGAGCCCCATGCTCCCAACCGCACGGAGCTGCTCTCCATCAGGTGGGTCGCTGACAACGGATGACCCCACGTATGTAGATGAGAATTTACTGAATAAGCAGATGTGTAAGTCATTGCAATTTTTTGTGTCGCAATCAAAACGGTCTCTCTTGGAGCACTGGATGTTGGTAATATGCAGTGAGCATGTTTGCAGGATCCTCGTTCCCAGGGATGATGGATGAGCCATACAAGGACCCATCCTGACTCATATATCCCAGCTTGAGTTTTATGGCTGGCAGGTGGGAAAAGCCAGGAGGGAAACATTGTCTTGGTAGAAGCTGAGCAAATTTGGTCAAGATTTGCTGAAAGACAGTGAACAGAGACAACCATGATGCTACACTTCCTAGGTTCGTTTTAGAAAACAACTGCACTTTAAGGAGCAAGGAATGCAATAGATTCTTTTTTTTATTTTTTTAGGAAGGAAAATTCTGAGTATCTCAGCTATCCTGTCTATGCGACGTGCCAACGCCGCCTGAATGATTTGGGCTGATGGTTACCGTTACACATCGAGTACCTTTTCAATGTGTCCGTACTGATGATTTTCAAGACCTGAACTAGGAAGGCATCAGCAGGGCTTTAGCCTGAACCCTTGCGGTACTCCTGCGTGCCCTGGTTTGCCTCGTGTGTTTGTGCCAGCATCGGCAGTAGGAGCTGTTAAACCACCCTTGTTTCCGGGGAGAAAAGTGAAAATGTCAGCATCAGTGGCTTTGAAAGGCAGGAGCAGAGCAGAAAGGGCAGGATGGGAGTGGAGCAGACATTTACACTCATGGGGTTTAGTACAGCCTGATCATAGACCCCTCTTACATGAATATTTTAAAAATAGTCGTCTCTTTTATATTCCATTAGTTAAAAGGTACTGCTGGAAGTGTGCTTTGAGATAAAAGGATGGCCCTAGTCCAGCCTACTTGTGAGAGAAGGTTTTTCTTGCCAGTTTGTGGGGAATTTACTGCAGCGATCTTTGGAAATTCAGTTTCCAAAATCTATAGCCTATTTGCTCCCTTGCAGAGCAGTGCTGGCATTCTTCAGCACCTGCCGCAACACAACTGTAATATTCGTTGTGCACTTTAAGAGCTGTTCTATCGCTACACAGCCGATGCTGTGCCTTAGACCTACACGAGATACCTTTTCTTATAAAGCATATGAACTAATTGCAGCTAAGTTGGACTTAAAAACAGGAATTTTTTTTTTTTTTTTTTTTTTTTTTTTGGCTGGTGCCTGCTTGGGACAGGGACAGTGTATAGGAACTTGCTGAGAAAATTTGCACTAGCTCAGCACCTTTTTATATTGGCCGGATCTAAATTTCAGTGATGCTGCATGATTTTGCTATAAAAGGGAATTTTAGTGTTGTTCGTGGTTCTGGCAAGATTCACAAGGGCGCCTATGTATTTGCTTTTTGAAGATGCTAACTATAGTTGTATAAAAACTGAGCATTGTGGTAGATTTTTCTACATAGAAATCTGTTCAGGAAATCATGTTTTAAAAAGGGCAAACCTTAAAAATAAAAAGTCTAAATAGTGCCTTAGTTGAGCTTTTTAAAATATGACACATCCCCTAAATATGTCACATTTATTTTTATAATATTATAAATAAAAAATTGAGTAAGAAAATACTCTCTCTGCTGTACTTGGGAGCACAGCCTCCGCCAGGAAAGGTCTCTGTAAACAGCAGAGGTCAAAACTGCTTGGGATCTCTCCACCACCAGCCTGAAACGAAGAAACACATTTTTATGTGTACGTTACATAAAACATGTATAGGTATGCTTCCATGTATCGTAAATCATATTGACTATGATATGCCAAGCAGATGCCAAAAAATTCAAGGCGGGGGGAATCTATCTGTTACGACCCTTGGCTATTGTTTCTTAATGCTGACACATAGCTATATGTGCTTTCAGGTTAAATATTTTGGCCTGGGAATTTTCTGACAAACGCTTTTGGACCCAAACCCTACAGTTTATTGAAGTGGGCTTTTCATGAGAAGAGGCCAGTTTTGATAAGTCTTCTCACTTAAGTAGAGAGTTTAAGTTGTCTGAAGGTCCTTTTTCTAGGTTTCAATAGAATTTTGGATTCAAAACAACTTTCTGTCTTTTGGTTTAATACTCTTAATTTGCAGAAAAATGAAATGGACAAAAAGAAATCAGATTTTTTTCCCTTTGTAGGCTCTTCCTCTGTTATTTTCTTAATTTCACAATGGCACAGGAAACAGTGCTATAGGAGTAGGGAAGAATTGCTCTCTGCTTCTCCAGTTATTATTCTCATTTGAAAGACTTAGGATTTTTTTTTTTTGTTTATTCACTTTTTAACCTGAAAAAATATCCCTAAGTAGCTTTAAATGAGTTTCCATTTGTTGCAAGTTCTTTGGTTTGAAGTCATATGTTATTTTTGTATTGCTCTGGTTTGTTTTTTTTTTTTTTTTTTTTCCCTTGGCTAGCCATTGCATCGCTGAGTTTTCCTGTTTCTGTTTAATTCAGCCAAACTTTCTGAGGTCCCCCCAGAGACGTGGCATCAGGATAAATCGTGGGCCAGTGAGGTGTCGCTCCGCGCTGTGCCTAAAACCCTCTCACTCCAACGATTTCAGGAGGCAAAAGTGAAAAGAGTGTGGTCACGACTGGGGCGAATACATTTGAATTGGGAAAAAGGCTTGTGGAAAAAAATATTCCGACAACTTCCTACCTCCAGTGCCCTCGTGTATCCGTGCTTTTCATTTTAGATGCTCAGAGCATCGCTATCATCAGAAGGGAAAGAGGAGCTGCTCCTCTGTATTTTCTCCTTAAAATGTCGGTGTTACTAACAAGAATATGTGGTGTATTCAGGTTATGTGTGATACCAGCCTGTGAGCACCCACGCAGGAGATGGGTGGAGAAGCAGCACACCCCACCGAAATGCAGGCGGTGAAGGGTTTGCCTGGGGCACCTCCGAGCCCTGCGGAGATGCAGCTTGTGGACACTCGTCCACACCATTTGCACTGACTTAACTTCTCCCAAATTGCAGTTGGTATAATCGTGTTAGCTTAAAATGTGTTTAAACTGCCAATGCACTGGGTCATTGATTTTAACAGTGTTCTCACTACTACATTTACCTATTGTTCAAGCTATTATTTAAGAGCACAGTTCGGACGGTGGGATGTAATAACACCTTCTTAGACAGTAATAACTGAAACAACCTGGTAATGGTCTGTGTGAGACTTTAGCAAAGAGGGTTTTTACAGCGGGGAGAGAGGCCAGTTGCTTGTGTGCGTGCATGGAGCGTGCACCATGAGCTTGGGGGTGAGGTGTGATGTCAAATGACAAGTACGTGACACTATGGACTTCTGGACACTGATGGTCTTCACCAGTAGTTACAAGAGGAAACCAAAACCAAGTGAAATGAAGTTCTGCTGAAAAAAACCAAACCAAAACAGCTCTGCCAAAGCACTATCAAGGCCTTCATAGGGGCTTTGGCATTGCTTCTGTTCGCAGCGGGAGGGGACGGGCCCCAGAGACAGCAGGAGGAGAGGGACGCTCCATCTTGGGAAGAAAGGTGCGCGGAGCTAACGGGAGGAGGACCAGCAGGAGCCATGTCTGCCTTCCCCGCCTCCTGGTTGGTGCCAATAGAAACATTCCTCTTTTTTTCTTTTGCTTTGCATCACCCTGTTTTTTTGAGAAAATCCTGCTCATCTGCCTTGTTTCTCAGACAACTCAGAAGGGAAAGTGCTTTAACGTGCTGGCACTGCTGGAAGCGGCAGAAAAGGGGTAGAGTAGAAAGTGACAGATCAGAATTCTTTCGAAAATTAAGCTGTTTCAGATAACCAAGGAGCTGGTGTTTGAGTACCAGGGAGCTTGAAGGATTCAGTTGTTACTGTATTTTGTTTTATCGGAGGTGACACTATTTTTTGCTCCATGGAGGTTTTTACATCCAATAAGCTTGGTGGTGGTTGCTGCTCCAGAGTGTTTGTTTTGAAATTTGCTTTACTTTGTGTAAAGAGATTTGTAAGGGATTTTTTATTTTCTTGCATGACAATGATTTAGTTGAGGTCTGGTTTGGATGCTGATGCTGCAGTAGGAGGAGCAGAAATGAAGTGCTTTGGGAAGGGGAGGGGTGGAAGAAAGTGCATCTTTTCCAGCTTCTTTGTACTTCTTATTTTTCTCCCCATCTTTAGAAAGATTAATTCTAATTTATGCACCATCAGGGTCAGCTGGTGATAGGCTCGGCTTTGCTCTGCGACTGTCAGCAAGCAGGGGGTTATCCCAGCCCTGGTGCAGACGGGGCACCCCACACCACCCCGGGTGCTGGGGGAGTGTCCTGGGTGCTCCCCGGCGGGCTGAGCCCTGTGTTGAGCAGCCACCTCTGCTCTGCCCACGGAGAGCAAGATACTGTTTATCCCACAGAGTTCTCGTGGTTTTTGTTTTAATTTTCCCGTTCCACCGGGAAACGCGATACAATATATGTATGACACGAGCCTCTTTGTATTTCTAGATTAGAACAATATCATAGGAACAAGAGGGGATCGATGCTTTCATGAACAGGCTCCGCATCTTACAGAGGTACAAAGGTGAGGCCAAACAGTTTTAGTATAAACAGCTCTATGCTCTCCTGAGATACCAGGCATGCCTGAAAAGTAAGATATTTCTTGCACATCGTGTAAAGAGAGGCATTTTAAAAAATTGCTCCACTCATAGCTTGGAAAATGCTTGGTGAGGGTGTAGAGGCAGGGGCCAAGGGCACACCGTGAGCGTGGGTCTGCGAGCCCACTCCCGAACCCCACTTTCACACCCATCGTTGTCCCTCCTGCCTGTAATTTTCTTCCTCAAGAAATTTGTTTTTGACTGTTTCGTCTTCCTCGCCTTCAATGTAACCACACCAAACCCAGACTCGACCTAGTAAGTTTAAGTTTTCGTTAGAATAAATCCATTCCTCTTCACTGACTTTTACCCAGTCTAAACCTTCAGCTTTTTCCAAGTCCTCCTTCATCTCATTCAGAAATTTATTATCAGTACAGGTTGGTTATATGGAATCAATTTCTGGCTACGTATGTATGCTCGCTGCAGTATGTGAGACCCTGTGTGTTATCTTGTGTTCTTACTCATAAATAAATAGAGAAGAGGGAGAGGATGAGTGAGCTTGCACTGTATTTGATTAATGAAGAGAGGTGTTGAAGCACCCTGAAATCTTCTCTGAAAGGCATTTTTCTGGTCTTCTCTCTTTTTAATCTTATAATAAGCTGTATTCCACCGGGCAACTATCATCTGTCCTGGCTTGTGCTTGCAGGGGCTGGTGGCTCAGGGAGAACATCCTGCTCATGGGGCGAGCGCCCGGGTGCGCCTGGTCCTCGCTGCTAGTTATCTCAAATTACACAAATGATTTTAAAACATATGTCAATAGGCTTTTAAGCAAGCAGATTCTGTTGTGATTAATTAATCATACATTTTCTCAACTTCAAATGAACTTTTTAATGAAAAGTATTTTTTTTTTTGCCTGTTTGTTTTTATACATCTGCATACTGCTTAGTTTGAACATATTAATTATAATAAATAAAAAATAAGGAAAGCAGCAGGTGTTCTCTTATGTATTCTACAAAGAATCTTATTCTTTAAGTTTTACCAGATTATTTTATTCCTGCTGTTTCACGCTGTGGGTTTCACAACATAAATATTTTCTTTTATTCACATGAGACATTTTTTTTTTTGTCGGCAATTTGAAGGCTGTCATGGTTTGTGGAGAAGAAAACATACTTGTAATGTCTCCTTGCTGGTCCATGACTGATTTTACATGGACTCAGGAGTGAGTTTTAAATAAGTGGATTACCCCATAATATTCTGGGTAAGGTACAAAGGGAAGAGTGGGTTTTTTTCCTCCCAATTTCACTTGCAGGGACTGTGTTTGGGGGTGATTATTTGTATTAGGCCGGATTTTTTTGGAGGAGAATGGGTGAGTTATGTGTTTCTGTGTTTCACAGTTTTTGTTTTGGAGTCTGAAGGGCTTGCTCGTCTGAGCACTTGAAAATATGCGTGCAAGGATCAGGGGCAGATGTTGTTGTTGTTATTTATTTATTTATTTATTTATTTACTTACTTACTTTTAAGGAAGCTTTCTCATGCTCTCCATGACTCCAGGAGCTGGGGTACATGGAGCAGCCGTCGTGGCTGAGGGGTGCAGTGAGGCTGGGGTTGGGCGGTGCAGGAAAGGCCCCTGTTCCTTGCCCGTCACCTCCTGGGGAAGATGAGTCCCTAGGTGGTACCTGAGAGAGGGCAGCAAAAATCCAACCCAAGACATTAAGCAATTTCTTCCAGCCCACAAGTTGTTTATTGCATCCTGGGGAAGAGGAATACACACATTTGGGTACTTGGTGGGGGGGGCCCAGCCTGTAGCCTGTGGCCGGGCTTGCCTGGGGCTACCGGGCTGTGAGGTTGCCTGCACAAAGTCTTCCCCCCCACTTTTACTTCCTTGTTTTTTCGGTGGTGTTTTTTTTTGGTTTTTTTTTTTTTTTTAAATTAAAAATCCACAAACAAAAAAATTCAGCCAACAGAGTTAAAAAGGAAGAATAAGCATCAACTTTAACTACATCCTGACTGAAATCTCTCCTTCTTTTTATCATTATTCTTTTTTTTTTTTTTTTTTATTAAAAGCAAGCTTGGATGCAAGTGACTGGCATGGAAAGCTAAAAAGGAACTTGAAAGTTTTGGAGAATTATTTTTGTACGTTTCAAACATGAAGCGAGGATTATAAACAGTTTAAAAGCTTTACCATTTCAACGTTATCCATCAGAGGCCCCTCTGAATGCCCAGATGACTGTGGGAGTGGACAAGGTTCTGGTTCCTTTCAGAGAGCTGCCTCGACCTTCTGGGTTTTTCCTCAGGCATTGATGTTTGGTGCATATGAAAGGATTTCTCCAGGGTTTTTTCCAAGGGTTTTGCGGGAAGTAAAGCAGATTGGGTGAAGTAAGAATACAGACTTAAGTTCTTTCTGTATTTTTGGTGGTAGAGAACTGACTTCTGCATTATCTCACAAACACATAGGAAACATAAAAAGGGGAAATTATGCAGAAAAACATAAATTATGTAGATGCTGGAAAGCCTATGCAAAACATGATATGTGCACATAATAGCATATTTCCCTAGGGTCTAATTGCATCCTTTGGGTACCTTTTGAAGCATCTGAATATTCAGAAGAAAGCAAATTTATTGTAATTTACAAAATATCACAAAAAATAAGGTTGATAAAATGATGTGTGTTGTAATGGAAACTCACTCTTCAGTCGTTTTCTCAAAGTTGACCGAAGACTAAAATGTAATAAATTGGAGTGGCCGTTAGGTGGGGAAAGGGGCTGCTCCCCCCCCAGCCCGTCAGCCCCTTTCCCCTCGCAGCTGTGGTACTTTCCCAGATGCTTTTTTGGCAGGTCCTCAGCGCCAACCCTTGCGAAGAGAACCCCGGGGCTGCTGCGGTGGGTAATAAACGGCTCGTATGCTATTTATTTTCTTTTCAGTAGCTGAGATTTAGTCAGGGTAGAGAAGCCCTGTGACAGCCCCTCGGAGTGGCTCTAAGTGGGCACGATGGGGGAGGTCTGGTGTCAGAAGGGCTCATCATGATATCTGGTCTCCCACCGAAACTCCTCCCGAGCCCCACTGAGCAAATTGACAGATATTTCTTTGCATCAAGGAACAGGTAATCTGCAGATAATCAAAATGCCCCTGGACCAATTACAGCTGCCCTCAGTGATCTCTTCCCCGTTGGGATGAATATGTAAGCTTTTGGGAAACTTGTGATCAGTCACCAAAATCTAAATATATTCGTCTGTCTTTGAAACAGCTTCGCCGCTTTGAACTCAAGAGTCAGGAGGTAAAGTAAAACAATCAGAAATTCTTGCTGAGCCACATTTTAACATTTTTCTAGAGTCAGGAGGTTATTGTAGCTCTTCTTCACTAACTGTTCCCTCATCAAAGGCAGAGTCAAATGCCCTAACCACCTCTCACTGGGCTCCCCTTCCAAGTCACACGGATTATCACCAGCCTCCCAACACTGTCGCTGGGGAATACAGACTATTCCTTTTGCAGTGCCTCCATCAGATGGAGACTTGAGTAATTACTTTTGATGACTGGTATCTATATATAGATGTTCATATTTCAGGTCAGACATACATAGGCACTTGCTTTGGAGAACAAACTCTTTTGAAGAGTGAGCTATCGGTAGGTTTAAGAGTTTTCCTGGTGAAAGCTTGAAGGAGCACTTACATTTGCCGTCAGCATCCGTGCTCAGCGAGTTGACCCGTTGCTGTGATGGGTCCTGAGC
Organism: Sagittarius serpentarius; assembly: GCA_034782735.1. NCBI lineage: Eukaryota > Metazoa > Chordata > Aves > Accipitriformes > Sagittariidae > Sagittarius > Sagittarius serpentarius. The sequence goes on from JAVKLA010000093.1 coordinate 40,240,856, forward strand.
AGGGCACGAGAAAGAGCACTGGATTCTGCAGAGGTTTTACTACTCGGACCACAGTCCATCTTGATCTGTTAGGAATAGCCAAACTGATCTTTCTGGCAGCAAAAACTGGTCTGAGACCCAAACACAGACAGCGGCAGAATGGCTGAGGTTCCACATGTTGACTTTCGCGGAGCCAACTTGATGTGAATTTGGCTGTTGACCTTAATGCAGAGAAATATGGGGCCTCCATGACAAATAGACAGCTGTACTTAATTAAGCATCAGGACTTTAAGTTTTGTCCTTGTCCAAAATCTACCACACCCCATGGAAAAAACAAGCAGGGGACTTTAGGCCTGAGGCGATGAGACAAGGAACCCCTGTGACTGAGTTATAGATCAGGAAGATACCATATGAAGTCAGTTAAGTTCTCCATACATTGTTTGAGTTGCTTTTCGTCAGCTTTGAGAAATTTTCCTCCCCTCATGGTTACTCAGACCACGGGAAGGGTTGTGTGTTTTATTCCTCTGTTGTGTCACGCAAGTATGTTGGTCCTGGGACCCTTCTTCTCTCACAGGGAGCCCTGGGAGCTCTTGGATGGGGTCACTGGGATTTGCCATCTCTATTACTTGTCTTGATTTCCTGCAGAAATCAGCGGTGCGTGGGCTGTTTTGGGGGAATAGCTCCATATGGGAGCAGCTGTGACCTTCTCTGGGGTGCACGGCACCACTCTATGGGTCCCATCCTGATGCCGCAGCCTTGTGCAGCTGTGCGGGATCCGGGCGAAGCACCCAGATACCTTCGTGGTGTCCACACTGTGCTATTCCTTGCTTGGCCTTGCTTGTCGCTGGCCACCTCGTATTCATAAACATGTGTCCAAGCTTCCCCACGCTTGGAATTTAAATACATAAATGTCCTGCAAAGATCTGTTGTTGGTTAGTAATGCATTGTCAGCTGTCCTGCCAGCCTTTTTATCTTCTGATTAGCTTTGAAATCCTTGAAGCTGGTGAAGATTCGTTTGTTATCTTGGTTCTCAAAGGACTAGAAATCCAGTGATCGCACAAATGTGCTGTGAGGCAAGTACCCATTTGTAAGATAGATGATGATTGCTTGTCGATACTAAGAAAAAGAGCTTTGTCAAATCTGAAGTTGTCTCCTTTTCTAATAAAAAATATTATTTTGATTTTCATGCTCTGAGAAAATTGTAAGGCTGCTAGCAGTAGGCAAAGAAAAAAACCAAAACCAACCAACCACCCCAAAACCCAAGGTGATTCGGATGTTTGTTTATCTGTTTGCTTTTGAGGTATGCAAGACATTATTTTTTTTCAGAACAAAAGCTGTCAAGGGAAAGAAAATACTTCTTTTATTATAAGCTCATGCAGGTTTACTGGAATTTTCTTTCTTTAATGAGCAAAGATGTAATCTACTTCATTGCCTGCCTTCTCTAATCGTCTCCCTGAGATGGAGCTCTCCTTTACAAGTGCAAGAGCCGGTACTAAGATCTAGTGGGACTTGACTTGATGTCGGGCAGAGTTTCAGAGCTGGGATCCTTGCTTTGGAACAAACATTAGGCCACGACCTACAGGTGTGCATGCACACCCAAAGCCATCTACTACTGCTCTGTATTTATTGGAGGCATTTTCTCCAAAGTGTCCTAGGACTGGGCTAATGCATAGTCCAGGACAGAAATGATGTGGCTGGAGATGTTTGCACAGCCAATTTTGTCTTGGTATGGTACTGTGTAAAGCCTCTAATAACAATTTATATTTTCTCTTCCTCTTTGATATGTACACTGTAATTTTTATAGGTGAAGCCATGGAGAGAAGCCCTGTAAATAGACTACGGATGTTAATCCATACCTTAAGGAGAGGGTATCTGTGTGTTAATAGTGTCTGAGAAGGAGAGAGCATAAAAACTGTTGCGCAAAAAATGTGTACGTAACTATTTATCTGTTAAGTAATTTCTAACAAAAAAAGATTTAAATGCCTTAGGGTGAAATTGCATGCTAAACCTGAGACTTGTCAAGAAACGTCTAGTGAGTGAGTCTTTACTCAGGGCAGGGGCTTGTTTTGGCTCACCCCTTCCCCGCTGCAGCCCTGGGGACATAATGGCAATTGGTGCAGCTTCTTTCCTGCCCCGAATGGAGCTGTGTTTCCTCGGGCGCTCAGGGGAGCAGAGCTCAGTCCAAACGTCCTCTGAGGTGGAGCCAGGGTGCGGGCAGCCTGTGCCTGGGGCAAGCTGCAGTGTGAGATGGAGTCAGCCCTCTCGGAGCAGGCGCTGCTCTGTTCTTCATTAACTAACTGCCTTTATGTATCTGAAGGTGACAGTCCCCAGATTAAACTGTGCTAGTTCCTCCATTACATCCAGCAAAGAAACTCTGAGCGAGGTGTGAAACCACATGCTGCACCACCGCTCGCCCGAAAATCAGTGTTTTCCTGGAGGGCCCTGAGAAGTGGGAAACAAAAGAGCACATACCCTTAGATTGAATCACGGTGTGACTTTGTTTGTCTCCATCACCCCCCATTTCTTCTAACCCTCCCCTCCCTGTGTTTTTCCATGCCATAAAAATAGGAGCCAGGCTCTTTACGACCCAGCGGGAGCCAGGTCTTTCAGCTTGTTTGCTCTGCAAAGACTTAGCATACTTTTGACCACTGTGAAATAATTCAGACCAGCAAGGAGGGTGGCTGGAGCTGGCTCTGCGCAGCTGTGGCTCTGCGTTTCCCTTTGCAAAGCTTTCATCGCAGAATCTTTCTTCTGCAAGTGTTGTAGCAGGACAAGGCACAAAGACTTGTGATTTCTTCCAAGAACTTAAAACCACGCAATCTCAGGAAGGGCTGCGCAGTGAGCAAATGTGAGCTTGGAGTGAAAAATGAAGAATCATTTGAGTAATGTGCGTTTTGTTTATTTAAGAGGAAAAAATACTCCTTACTCATTCTACTACCAGCTCTGACCTTTCCTTCCTGGGAGGGGATAGACAAGCAAATGGGAAAACTGGGGCTGTGGGAAGGAAGGATGAGAAAGGAGAGGTACTGACTTTAAACGCAACTCTGTCATACGAGTGTCCATCTGTCCATCCATCTGTGAATATATTGTAATTATTAATAATATCAGTGATGTCATGGGTTCTTGGCAAGAGTATAGAGCCCCTGGGACAGCTCTGGAGCAAGTCAAAGGAAATAATAGTGGCTGTGCCCGTAGCTAGGGATCCATTTGGCTCGCTGGGCGTCAGGTTTTCAGTGCCAAACCACTCTCTGTGGAAGGGCAAGAGCGCGCTGGGTCTGCACGAAAGCTTCCAGGGAGGTCAGGCCGGCGGTCTCCTCAGAGGAGCACCGTGAGCAGGGCAACACCGAGTGCACGGTCAGAAAACATATAACTTAAAAAGCACATGGTCTCTCTGAACCCTTTCCAACCCTGCCACCAGCCAAGGAACTACAGTTTTATAGTTTCACACTTCTTCATTTTTGTGGATTTAACTGGACCAGCAGCGTTGCTGTGGATTAACTGGGAGTTAAAAAAGCATTTATGCGGTCCCCCTTCTGCTAAAAGGACACAGCGTGAAACACTCCTCGCGTCTCCGAGGGCCGGGTTAACAGCCTGCCCTTGCAGCCCTGGCCTACGGACGTGTGCCCTGAGAGGGATGACAGCACCGGATTCCAGAAAAATTGCACATCGGCTCTCCCCCTTGCCTTGGACATCTGACAGTGCTTGGAAGTGAGTATTTGAGAAACAGCAGGACCCATGACCCCGGACACTTACAGTAGCTCCCCCAGAAAGCAGGACTCTGGGCTGACCACCTCTCTGCCAGGAGGATGGGGCGGCGGTGCTGGGCTGTCACGGAGGAGCCACCTCGTGTCCCCCTGCACAAGCTGTGAAGCAGCCACGTGTGCCCAAGGCAGGTCCTGGGTCCTCCCCGAAGCCTGGTCCAGCAACGTCCTGGTACCCTGCCCGAGCCAGGCGGGTTAGTGCCAGCTGACAGGCACACGTGCTGTAATTGCATCTCCTGTAACTCTAAAGAATTTCTGGGGAAACAGCTGAGGAAACGGTTGCTTCTTAGAGCCACCATATTGATCGTTTATCGGTTTTCATACTCTGATCTCAGTCCAAATGGATCGCACCAAGCTGAGGGGAATCTTCAACTATTATTGAAGGGACTGGGATTGAGTTTTCATGCCATCTGCATCTCTTCACATCTCCTCTTAGTGGCATGGAGAATAAACATTTCAACTGTCCCTATGCCATGAATTCCAGAAAGCTGTGGGGAACCCCCCCCCCCCACCATTGTCCTAAAAGCAGACCAAATATGTTCCTTAGTCTTGTAATGTGCAGTGGTTTTTTTCCAAGATTTCTCAGTCTATGTTTACTAATTTTCAAGCCTTTGGACATTTGTTCTCATTCATAACGTGTACGGGCTCCATGTAAAATTAATTTACCACTGCTAAAGCCAAATACCTCATTTTAAGGTCGTCTGCTTTAGACAAATTTTTGAAGTAAAATACTTTGCCAGCTGTGGCCTCACTTGGGCAATGAAGACTTCAGCTCTGTTCCCACGAGCTGAATGTGGTGTGAGTGTGAAGAGAGGCTCAGGTGGGCTCAGGGACCCCTTGGTGGGTATGGGCGTACCTTCTGGGACCGCTGGCTGATTCAGGTTTTTTGGAATTTTGGGAAAGCTCTGAAGCTGGCAAAATCAGATGATGAAATCTGGAGCCTTCTTTTGATGTGAGGGACCTGAATAGTGCTGCAGTGTCTGCTGGCAGGTCAGAGCTGTGTGTGCAATTTTGGACTTGCAGCAAATGCAGCGAAGAACTGCGTCCTCCCAGGGACCAGGTGCCCATTTTTGTGTTTTGTTTCTAAACTAAGCTGTATTCTGCACGGAAGTGGAGAACATGGAGAAGTTCATTCCAGGTTGATGGACTTGCTTAGCGGCTGGAGCTAGGAATCTTCTTACAGATTTCATGGATGACATATATTAAAGAAAAAGGAACGAACAGCAAATGCAAATAGTCCAAGTAAGCAAGTTTAAAAAAAAAAAAAATGGATAGAAGAAGCTGAGCCTGAAGCTTGGACAGGAGGTGTAAGACATACATAGGTGCATAAAGTCACAGAGCTGGGATGTACTTAGAGCGTTTTAGTAAGTAGGAAAATAGTAACAAATAAAGAAGCATTTTGCAAGACAGGGGCTGGAATCCTGAGAAGAGAGATGAGAGTACTGAACGCGGTGAGGAGAGACGTGAAAATAGTTGGGCAATACTTAAGAGGTACAGTCTCAAAGAAAATACTCATTAGTCCAGAAGAATGGCCATCCTTGGAAGAAATGCAATGAGATCAAGAACAGGAGGAGCTTAGGTAGACTGTCAAGAATGACTTGCTGACAGCATGATCTTTTAAGACTTGTGATATCTTAAGGGGGTCTATCATTTGTGCCATTTAAAATGAAGCGTCCACTTTTTGCCTCATTCATAAAGCGAGAGTGGATGAAGCAAGATTAAAATCTGTTACAAGGATGAGTTCTGATGGCTAAATGTTTTTTGGTGAACAAATAAGCATTTTCTTATATACAAGGTATGAATCGGAGGGAAAGGATGCAAAATGCAATCTTGTGATGTTTTCTACACAGATATGAGCTAACCAGCCTGATTAGAGAAGCCTTGCAATATTTCTCGCTATGAAAGGTCACTGTCACCTTTGTTCAGTATTGCCTCGTGGAGGAGAGGGAACAGGGCTGAGAAAAAGGGGAAAGGGAACAGCACAGAAGGGTAGCAGGAAAATTAGATATGCAGGTATGAATCCTGTCCTGGATGCATCTGTGTTTGAAACTCATAAGGCAGTAGCAAGGCACAGGGATTCAGACTGAATGGATTTGTATCTGTATTCCAAAGCGGCGTAACGGGGAAGCTTCTCATCGGTGATACAGAGGACAGGGACTGACTGCTGCATCAGTGCTTATACGCGCAAGATTAATGCAAAGTAAAAGATCACTCTCTAGCCCCACCACCCACCCATCTGCTGACCACCCTCATCTGCTCCGGCTTCAGCAGGCTGCGTGGCTCCGTGCGTGGTGAGAGGATGGCTATGATTAATCAGGTACCGCAGGAGATGCTGAACATTTGTGGCCCCACCGAGCCTGGGGTTGCTGGTGCCTGCAGTGAGGACTGGGGGGAGAAGGCTATCTGTTGCCAGATAGAAATAGCAACAAAAAGAACCCCGCCAAACTGGGGGGGGGGGGGGGGGGGGGGGGTTTGGGGGAGGTTAATCTTTTCAAATGTGTTCACACATTTTGACCCTTTTTCTCCCATTTTTCATTTCTAGAAGTA
>JAVKLA010000093.1:40247242-40259742 GCA_034782735.1 Sagittarius serpentarius
GGGTGTTTCTGTGAAACTCATAGGAAGTAAAAAATCAGTAGCTTTGCAGAGCTCTGCTCCCAGTATTATTCTTTGTGATTAGGCTAATGAGCCCTGACTCTTACAGGTATGGTATGCTGTGATACCCACAGGGGTTGGGATCTTCATCAGACAATTAGGTCCCTCCCTCTGTGCAGGCATTTTATAATAAATAATCAGTAGTCTTAATATGGTTTTGAAGCCGGTCATCATATAGTCATTAGCCTGCACAGCTCAGAAATTCAGCTAAATTCACTTACTCAGAGTTGTTTGCAGTGTCTTGCCTGGTAATGAATGTAAATGTTTTATTAAAGTAAATGTTTAGATTTCTTGAATACATTTAGATTTTTTTTTTGCCACTTAAGAAAAAAAAAAATGCCTTGATGCATTTGCTGTTTACCTTTATTGGGATTCTGGTGCCATGCTCTACCATGTGATACTGGCTCACATCTGGCTGGGTTTGGTACGTGCCATGGTGAGGAAGACTTGGTGCGCAGCGGTATGTCAGTTAGCAGGGCTGTTGCCCCTTTCTTCACAGATGTGTCCAGAAAATAGGCACAAAGAGGAATATGGCCGTATCTTGCATGGGGAAGATAAAATGCAAATCCTCTAAATTTATTTCTGACTCATTTTCAAGATTTCCATCTGGATTAGCAGCATTTTTATTGTGGTCTCCTCTTGTGCTGGGCCCAGCTGGCCTGCCCTGCTGTGTCCTGGTGATATACAGCGAAGGGTGGTGTTCTCAGCAGTAACCCACCCTGCCAAGTGCAGGATGCATTTGGCCAGGTCTCAGTCCTGCAATATTTCTGATAATTTCTTACTCCCTGCTATATTCATAGAAAGCATTTCAAAACTCATCTGTCAAAAGCATCAACACTGCACAGATAACTGTTTTAATTTTATTGAATCGCTTCTATCGGCACATCTCCTTGGATGATTGATCGTGGCCTCTTTGTCGCAGAGCGCTTGGGAGAAGGTACAAAAATCAAACTAGATGATAGTGTCGGCCAAACCCTTGGACGGTAATGAAACCAGTTCCTGACCCACAAAACTGATTTGCCAAAGATAAATCCCCTTTTAGTTAAAAAGCCAGACCGAACAGATGTCTTGCATGGTGCCCTGTAAATAAGCATCCTGGAGCTCTGGTAGCTCACAATAAGCTGCAAACTCCAAAAGCTGTTTCTAGATATGACAAACGCAGGGTGTTCCCTCCGTGAGTTATAGCTGGCATCACACAATCAGATTTGGGATATGGGAAACTTGGGCCTACTACAGATAAGAGGGGTCATTGTTCCCTTGTTAGGCATAATATGCGGTGTTCAAACCCTGTAACTTTAGGCATTTAAAATCGGTCTCTGAGTTAAGCACTTTGGCTCCTGGTTTGTCAGAGGAGAGGATTAATTTAGGAACCTATCATGCACCACTGATTAAAAACAGAGGCTGGTGGCCCAGCTGGGACACCTGTGGGCATTCCCATTATAGGTCCTTTACCGGAGATGACTGTCTTTGTCTTTCTGGGGAGGCAGATTGGGAAGGGAAAAAAAGAAGAAAAGGAAAGAAACAGAGAAGCGGTGTTTCGTGCCATCAAGGATGGAAGCCAATGGTTTGCCGCATTGTCTTGCAGCGTGGATGAGTTTGTGCAGGAAGGGAGTAAGGTGAAACCACCTTGGTGCTTGGCTGCTGGTGGGAAGCACGCAGGAGCTAGCGCTGATTTTTCTTTGTTGGCCTCGTTCGCAGGGCATCAGTGATGGGACCACAGACATAGACCCCAGTGGAGCAGCTCTTCCTCCCTAATGGGATCTTCTTGCTTCCAACACCTTCCCCTCTGGCATGTGTGCGCTGTATAGGGAACAGCATGGCGTGTGGTTTGCAGTTGGGTGATGCTGAGCCACCCATTTCGCAGCCATATCGCTAGGACATGCCAAATATCTTGCTGGCCTGGGGGCTTGGATAAAAGGCAATTGCCTGAAGCTTAATCTGGTTAAAGCAGAGGGGTTTTATGGTGATTTGAGAAGAAGCGGAGCGTGGCAGCAGAGGTGATGGCTGCTCTCCTCACTGGGGACAGTGTCCTTAACCCTGCGCCTTGGGTTTGGGCCAGGGCTCGCGGACCCTGGGGGCAGCACATGGTGCTGGGAGAGAGGATGGGGAATAGACTTCAGGATTTCTTCCCTTTCCGGCTATATCTCACACTTAAAAGCAGTGGATAATTGTGGTGCTAGCAAAACTTGACAAACGGATTTGCTTATCTATTTGGGTACCGATGCATAGCCAGATTTCTTAGATACTTCTTTTCCCGTTTCCCGTAGGTTACAAATTGCTGTAATGTCACATAAGGGATTGGGAAGGAAACTTCGGCTCCATTCATATTGGTATTGTTGCTAGGAAACCTCTCCCTTTGACAATGTATGTTGAGCATGCCTGTATTTGCCTTTGGCTCTCCGAAGGACAAAAATCACCATGTGGCGCTGGGGGGGGAGGAGGAAAAAAAAATTTGAAAATTACTTTAAAATTTTAAACTGTGCCAAATGATGTTCTGGATTGCAGATGTCAGCGCTTCTGGTTTTGTACGGTTTGCTACGGGAGCAGATGAGGCACGGTTCGACCCTTCCATGCTTCGTGTGCTTTAAAGTCAGGCTGTATTCTTCGCGTCCCCTTCTGCTACCTGCCGCTGGCTGGGGGCTGCCGTGCCATATGGGAGAGGGACCCGGAGTGCTTGCACGTAGTTACCATTCAGGGGGAAGCCAGCTCTTGGTATCCATGCGTGAGCGCGTTGCACGTATTCGCTGGCTTTCAGAAGAAAGCTGCTTGATTTACAGAGTTTTGTTTGGTGGGAAAGAGGAGGCTTCGTGATTGTCTGTCTTTTCCTGTCTGTCTGTCTTTGCTTGTCTTCTTTCCTTCTTTTTCTCTGAATTTCAAGATGTTAATTTGAAAAATACTCTAAATACCGATTGTGTGTGCATATACGCGTGTTAGATTTACGTTGTGGTTGCTTTTAGTAGGGTTAGATAGGGTTAATAGGGTTAGAGAAATAAGAAACGATTGGAAACTATTTTGCTTTCTTTCAAAGGACTGAGAGGAGTGCAGACTTAATTCTCTAAAAATGGTCTTCATATTTTTCACACACAGTGCTATTCCTTTTTTTTTTTTTTTTTTTCTTTTCTTTCTTCTTTTTTCTGTCCTGGCTGAAAATCCTGCAGAGGGGAATTTTTTTTTGCCTGCAGTCATTGCTGCCAAACACTTTGGATGAAGCACTGCACATAAGTGTTGACCCCTGGTCAATACAGAAGTGGAAAGTCTGGTCTTGTGGCCAGGAGTTTACAATTATGGTGTTTAATGTTGCAGCCTTTGCAGAAAAGACAAATCTGTGCCTCAAGACGGTGTACAGGGTGCAGAAAACATGGATTATCCCCATACAGTCTCCAATACAAGCACATACCATGGGACCAAAGAGCTCATAAATTGATCATTATCTCAAAGAAATAGTTTGTTAAATAAGAAAACTAGTAAAAATCCTAATTCTTGATTTGCAGTTGGCAGTCATAAAACCTCATGTTGAATAAAATGTTCTGTTGGTTTCTTTGAGGGGTTGCGATTTCGATTTCTCACTCTGTGTCATATACAGTGAAGAATAAAAGGCAAGTGGGAGCCTAAACTGCTAGTGCGGGTCCGATGGCTCTCCGCTTTGTCCTCAGCTGACTCCATTGTCTGAAGTGTACGTGGGAGTGAATGGGGGAGCAGCTCAGCGCCGCTGGTCCTGCTGTTATTTGTGCCGTTAATGGTATGTGCATCCAGTGCCAAGAGTTTTCCCAGGACAAAGAAATGTTAATGAAACATCCCAGTGAATCCTAACCCCTGAAAAGCAGCTCAGAACTAAGCCAGCACCTCCCCGTCGCCCCCAGCCCTCGGCCATAGCCGTGCTGCAGCCTCTGCCTCCCGCCCAGGCGCTGGGTCCTGCTCCGGGCAGAAACCCTTTGTCCCCGGCCCCTGCTCCTATTCCCTCCCCGGTAGGCACCTCATTACCCATCACACCACCTCCTGTCTTCCTATTAACTCTCCTCTTGGCTTTTCATGCCCCTAATATCCTGGCTATTTATACCATGTCAAATTATTTCTATTAAGGCAGCATCTGGGTCCCCCGGTACTAGGTCTTGCATACGTGAACCTTCAGAGCTAAGGCACAGAAGCAGGAGAAAGCAAGGATTCCTGTCTGTTTTGAGGAGGAGAAACTAAGGCTCAGGCACGTGAATCGGGTTGCCCAGCACCACTCTCGCAGTCTAGCAGGGCTCAGATTTGCAGTGTTTCAGGCCAGTAGCACCACTGACTCCCTGGTGCACCCACACACTGCTCCTAGGGTGCTGCACGGACTTCAGTCTGCCTGCTTTAGAGCAGCCCAGGACCTGCTTATTGCTCCTAGAGCAGAAGTAGTAGTAATAATAATAAATAATAACGTAGATTTCCTTTGCCTGCCGTCTGCTTCTAGAAGTCCAGTAAAGAGGAGCTGGTTTTCTTTAAGACACTTGTCTCTCCTGGTGCACAGTGAAGGCGTTCCCACAACTCCAGACCTGTCTCTGCCCAGCCTTGCACGTGGTGCTCACAGAGGTGTGATTTTTGAGGGGCCTCTGAACACAGAGAATTTCCTAAATTCATCACAATTACCGCCACGCCTGTGCTAAATGCCTCTTCTGCTGTTGTACTACATGAATTCGCAGGTTGTTTCCGTGCCCTTCCAACATCTACTTTCTGCCTTATGAGCAAGCTACAGGTGTGCACCACAAGAGCAGATGAAAACGTGATTTTTGAGGAGTGTGATGACAGTTCCATGTCCATAATGCATTTGTCTTGAGATAAACTGGTGAATCTGCTAACTCTTCGGGCAATTACTAGAGTTTCTGGAGGTATTTTATCAGGTCAGCCTTTATATCACCTGCAAAGATCAGGAAGGGCTTGTGACAATACTGGGGAGGGGATAAAGTTTGGTTGCTCACATCAGGCTTTTACATACGTAAAAGATGCATAAAATCCCGGTGTCTCTTGAACTGATACTCCATACTTTAAATAAGGAGCGTTACGGGTGATGCATTTTGAGAAGGAGGATCCTGACCTACGTTTCCGCACTGGAACTTGCCCACGGGTATTTCCACGTTAACCTACCTTTAGGTTCAATATATTTAGTTTCTTGTCGTCTGCTTTCGAGGCTTACATAGACTTGAGATCTACTTAATTAATATTTTAAGCCTCCACCTCTGCCCTGATGAGAAAACGATCCTTTCCAAATGCTGCATATGTGTTACTTTTATTTGAAATTACGTCTGAACAAATGGCTCGGTGTACGTTAATCTCTTCTGTTTCCGAAGCTTTTTGTAGCTCTCCAGCTTCAGCAACTTTGGCATAGAGAGTCTATACGTGAAATTTTATTTGCTAAACTTGTCTGCCTATGGTAGCATCTCAGTTGCCCCGACTACCCTTTCAGAGCACTTGCTACTGAAACCAGTGAGATATTTACTTACATTTTAGCAACTCTTTGAAAATGGTCATTATCGGAATATATCATTATGGGTGCAGTATCCTGATTTTAATCTGCCTGTTGATATTTACTTCATGTAATGACAATATGCGCCCTGCAAATAACATACTGCATCTCAGGAAATGAAAGATGTTTTGAATAAATAAATAATGGCTTGCTGACTACTGGGTCTCCTGGCTTTGGTAATGTACTGTGTAAGAGAAAGTAAATACAAATCTCCTCCTGGGCATTTCCGAACATCAAAATGCCCTCTGCATTTTGTTGTGGTTAAATATACAACCCCATCAGAAGCCTTGAGACCCCTGTTTAGATGGCCTTGCAAATGAATATCACAGATATTGCGGTAATTATAGCTACTGCAAGGAAACATAAATTGTTGTTGGAGGTAGGGGATTTTTTAATGAAAAATTCTGGCAATGCAAGGGATGTGTTTGAAACCTAGTGATGTCTAGTTGCTTAATGATAATTTATGTTCCTGGGAGAGTCAGAGAGGGACGTGCGTATTTGGGGGGCTGTGGGTGACTTTTGGCAAACATTACCTTCTGCCTGAATTTTAAACGCTGTGATGTGCAAAAACCACGTCGTGTTCTGTTGAGCCATGCGACAGGGTGAACCTGGCCGGGGCTGTAATACAAGCCGATGCACACGCCATGCTGCGCGAGGACCCCAGGAAACAGGGCAGTCCTCGTGAGAGGGCAGGAGCGGGCAGGTGTGAAGAGGTGGTAGATTGAGGTCATTGGCCATCCTTGTAAAATCGTCTCCAATTCCATAATTAACCTGAGCTTTAGCGGAAAAGTTGCATTTGTGGAAGGAAAAGACTGGAAACCATGAATCCCGGTGGTTTGGGGATGGTATTTAGTTTAGCTTGTTGTGGCCAGCTTGGGTGGAGATCAGCATTAGAGATGAAGAAATATAACGCCTCCCACTGAGACCGAACACAGAGACGCGACTGGTTTGCAAATCCTGTCGCTGAATCATTTTCACAAACTATGGCTTAGGTAAAAGACAGAAATCTATCAAATGTTGTACAGATTAACTTATCACCTAGTTAAATGGGCTGTCAGTCTGGGCTGCCTGTGCTTGGCAGGGTGAATTCAAATGCATGTAAATTTCCCTGGTGGCTGACGAGCGACGATGGTGGAGCTGTCAACTGATGACATGTGAAAATACATTAACATTGTTTAAAATACATTTGAAAGGGATAGCTCATATTTTGATAACATTTTCCCAGGCAAATGATTTGTATGAGATCTGAAATACTGACCACATAATTTATGCTGGGAGGATTTTTTTTTTAATAGTAACTCTTCAGATATGTTTTGTGCTTAGAGGAAGCCCCCAAACAATTAACGATTACCACACAAACCGGTTCGAGTCCCATGTGCCACCATTGTACGGAGTCACTGTTCCGATAGCCTCGCTTGTCACTTCCACTTGATCTTACCAAAAGTGATTAGAAACTTCAAAAGAACCAATTACACAGGCCATTGTGTTATAGACCCGGCGCTTTCTTTTAAGCTTCGTGCTCCGCCCTGCATTCGGAGTCTCCATGTTTAATTTCTCCTATTTGCAAGGCAGATTTCTTGACTTAATGAGCACATCAGAAAACAGAAATACTAAAAGCTCCGTACTACTTAGCTTTCCCTAACTTGTTCTTTCAGGACTTAGTGACTTCTTAACTGCCCCCCTCCGTTAATACACTGGGGAGGCACGTGGTTTGTGATGGTCACTTCGTGTGTTTCCAGTCACACCAGCTACCATTTTAATAAGTGGCCCTGAAAGGTAGAAGAAAGACGCAGCTCACTGTAGGAAAAGGTCGTAGGATGTGAACAAGTGTTGACTGAGCTGTGTGATAAGAAAAACATTTGAAGCATGTGATTCAAGATTCATCCTTTAGTCTTGAATCTTCAGGGGTGAAAGGGGAGAACTTAGCACAGTCTAAAAACAGCAGATCTCACAGTTCAGCAGTCAACCATGGCGTCTGATACATGAAAAAAATTACTTATGCTGTCAGCTTCCATTATTTACATGATCTTTCGATGGTTGAGTCGTGGCTGTGGATGTGCAATTCAGCTAGAAAAATTGCATATTTACACAGATGGGTGCTGGCATGTGACCAAGGCTTAAGCAAAACGCATGGTTAGAGGTAGAAATCAAATACAGAGAGTGGTGAATCCATTTTTGAGGGGTTTGGTTACAAGGTGCAAATGTTTACAGATGCTTGTAAGTATGAAGGGCTCTCTTGGAAATGGTGATGCTTAGGAAAAAGAAGGTATTGCAAACAGCTTTGGGTGTTTCCTCTCTGACTTTCTGGGGTATACAGACGTACACCGGGTTTCAGAAGATGCTTCAGGGCATCTCTACTTCTTGTTTTATTGGAAACTAGTAGCAAGGACAAACATGATGCAAGTGTAGTCGGAAAAGTCTGACAATAAGACTAAAAAAATCTTTTCATAGAATGGTGGAAGTTGAATGTTAGGGTGTTAATGTAGCGCCTGGGATGTGGGAGAAGAGACTTGGCAGTGCTCCTTCACAGGAGCATCTTAGGAGGAGGAGGAGACAGAAATGTCAGGACAGAGGTCCTTTCCCTTCTCATTCCCTCTTTCCTCTTTGCCCCTGCGGGTTGCTCATTGGGAATGAACTGTTTCTGCCATAACCTGGATTACAGTATAATTAAGTCAGTGGAAATTTATCAGTAAATTTCTTTTCTTTTGTGCATTATAAAGGTGGGATTGTGGATTCTGGGCATAACTGCTTGCCTTAGAAACCCCTCAGAGTGGAAATCTGGAGACAAGAGATGAAATCCCTAGCCTTCCCAGTGACCGTATGATATTCTCAAACACCTCCCTCCATCGCTGGCCATTTCTGGGATTTGCCTTTTGAACACCACCATCTCTGTGTGCAGAAGGGCTATAAAACATCTCGGTAATGTGCTGACTCGGTTCCTGCCGAGAAGTTTGCAGAGAGGGAGTCCTCTAGCACTTGCAACCTGAACCTAGAGCAAATGCAGGTGATGGGAAAGCTTACCAGGTTTCAAACTGGAAAGGAGCTTCTGTTACAAAGTGTGTGTAAAGCTTGGCATTTTACCGTGATTATCTTGATACTGAATAGTGAGGTTAGGTTTTTGTCATCATGTCAGTGGTGTGAGGTGACATCTTCTCTACCGAGCTTTCAATGTAAGTAGAAGTCTTTGACCTGTTTTTGATCTATAATGTTCAAACACCGGTAATGTGTCAGGAGCATGGACCTCTGTGCTGCAGGGCACAGGTAACGGAGAAAAGGAGAGACGAAGGGAGGGAAAGAAGGAGCGAGGGGATGGGGCCATGCCATCAGAGAGACTGCCAAGAAGGGCAACAGGTTCTCTGTTGATACTGGTGGCCTGTGGTTAACTTGGAACAACATGTATTTCACATTAAAACACCATAAAATATTTGTAGGTGTGTTTGTGCCTTTCTTTAGGGTGTGACTCTCCTTCCCTTAAGGAGGAGAAGTGTCCTCGCAGGTTGCCAGGTATTTAACATGTGGAATAAGTACATAAAATCCATTTAACTTGTTAGTGAATCAATTACATTTCCCTTGGCATGGGGTGATGTGCAAACTCTTTCCCTCCAAAAGTATGTTGTCCCTACAGTTATGCACATTTTCCCTCTGCTGCTTGTAGCCTGGTTAAACTCCATTCAGTTTTATAAACTGGGAAAAAAAAGCATAAAACTCTTGCTCATGTGGGGGTATTTTCTTATGAAAAAGAAGAATAAAAGGCACATAGTTTTTGTACTGCTAAGGAAGGCAAGTAGAGCTAGATTTCCCAGAGAGAATTTGTTCACTAGATGTTCTTGTATTGAGCGGAGAAAACCCCCACTAACCAGCCTGTGGTCACTTTTAACAGTTCAGAAGCTTCTGATCACAGATCATAGAATCTCAGAATCATAGAATGGTTTGGGTTGGAAGGGACATTAAAGACCACCTAGTCCCAGCCCCCCTGCCCTGGGCAGGGACCCCTCCCACCAGCCCAGGCTGCTCACAGCCCCATCCAGCCTGGCCTCGGACACTGCCAGGGATGGGGCACCCACAGCCGCGCTGGGCAGCCTGCGCCAGGGACTCAGCATCCTCACAGGGAAGAATTTCTTCCTAATATTTAGCCTAAATCTGCCCTCTTCCAGTTTAAAGCCGTTACCCCTCGTCCTGTCACTACGTGCCGTTGTAAAAAGTCCCCCCCAGCTTCCCTGTAGGCCCCTTCAGGTACTGGAAGGCCGCTGTAAGGTCTCCCCGGAGCCTCCTCTTCTCCAGGCCGAACAGCCCCAACTCTCTCAGCCTGTCTTCGTAGGACCGGCGCTAACCTGAAACAGTTAACAGCAAAGCAAGCCACGCAAAAGGGAACGAATAAAGAAAACTCAATGCCTCAACTTTAAGCACCCCAGCTTACAAGCCACTGTCAGCACATCCCTTTTTTGTCAGGTCATCCTTGCCAGAAGCAGTATATAAGCAAGGAAGGCGAGTGACAGTAAGGCTGTAATATAAAGCGGGCCTCCGCCTCCCTCTGCACACTTCTGCTAATTGCTTTTCCCGTTACAGGCCAGTTCCACCCCTCGGTGTGTAAATTATGCTTGTTTTGTGCAGCTGCAAATGTCAAGTCATTGTGCTACTTTGCTTTATCATTTCTGTCCACTTACAGCTGTTTCTGACTGTCTGATGCTCCCTTTGCTGCCCGCTCTTCTCTTCGGCGTGGTTTGTCCTGCTCCCAGGCGCCTGGAAATAGCTGCTGCAAGGGGGAAAGTCCGCTTTTCCTCTGTGGAAAATTGGCTTCTTGAACTAAACCCGTCTCCAAAGCACTTCCCTCGTTCCTGTTTTTTTTTTCCATGCCTGTCCCCTTCCAGGGAGGAGAAAACGCTCTCACCAGCGCAGGCAGAGGAGCGTGCAGCATTGCTCTGCCGGGTACATCGTAGAGATGGTCCCTTTCGCACCCGTTTTGTACCAAACGCGGCTCTTGGGAAGGACAAGACATTTCGGTTCATGTTCACCAGGACCCTCAGTCCTGCTGTGAAAATTATGTCACTTGGTCTCTTCTTTTGTTTAAAGCCATTCCATGACTCGAGCTTTTTTGGGACCGGCGCCCGCTAACCCCATCGTGGGAAGTTCTCCACTGAAGTCTTACAACTTTGAGCGCTAGTTGTGTTTTTTTGCTGAACAGCCTGCCCAAGTGTATTCAGTGCTTGGCACAACAAAGCCCAGATGCTGTCTGGGATATCTCAAATGAACCAATTAATTTAACTAGATTCTTTGCCCAGGTATGGAAATTTTATTGCATTTGATTTTTTTCCTTTTTTTTTTTCCTTCAAGACGATTATAGTTAATAAAATAGGATGCAAAAGTCTTCATTAAAAATGCATTTTGTAAAATTGAAACTTAAGTGTCAGGTTTTTCTAGCAGTCTTTCAAATACTTGACAATTAAAATAGCTGTTTTTTAAAATTTAATGAGACACAATAAGGACTAAATGCACAAGAAGCTTGCTCATTCTTAGGATGAAACAGAAACATAACAAGTCCATTATATTTCCTTACAAAAATGTCCCATTTGTAAAATATGCTATAATCTATTTTTAATTAAATTAGTATATGCAATTTATTACCTGAGCTATATTTATTAATATTTAATATTTAATTTCAAATTAATTATCTAAGTGAAAGAGTACTCAGCTGTGCTGAAGAGACTCACAAAACAGCAAGCGCCCTGCACCAGCCGAAGGAAACGCGCTTCTTCGGCAGGTAAACCTGGCGTGTGCAGCTGGCCTGTGCTTTAAGGGAATGATGGCAAAAAAACCCCCAAACAAAACAGCAGAAGTTTTGGGTGCAGTCCCCTTTCTGTATGGAAGTGTGGAACCTGACGTTAATATCTTCATAAAGCTGGAAGCGTTTTCTGATATTTCATCTCCAACATTAGCCTGTGCGCCTGTAGAGGCACCCCGTGCAGTCAAGACCCGACCTCCCAAGATTGCATCTTCTATCCCTTTGCTGGGTAGTTTGCCCCATGTGTATGCTGTGGGAAATTTGGCTGTAGGTTTCCGTAATACTGCCTTTCTTCCCTCTCCAGTGTGCTTTGATGAGCAGAGAAGCGGGCAGCAACTCTGACGTTTGAAGTATGATCCCCGAGTTGGCACCCAGCCGGTGACTGTGCATCATTTTGGGCTGTTGACGAACACAAGCAGGCATCACCGCATTGGTTACTTTTGGGTCACGTTTTCAAGGTTTTCTCCACCATTATGACAGCTAAAGACTAGCAGTTGTTTTATTATTTGTGAGAGCCTGGAGACCCCAAAGTTAGGGCAGCCTCTCCTGAAGGCACCGGCAGCTCTGCCCTGTCTCCGTGTCTCATGGTACACGACCAGTTTTCTTGCCCCATTCTCTCTTTCTTGATTTAGGCAATTTTCTAACACGGCTAGCTTCTGATCTGGAGCACTCAAGCCCTGTTGGGCTCTCGGGTGAATCTCTTGTAAGAATCTCTTATTTTTTTCTTTTAGTTTGGCACTTACCGGTTTCAGTAGTGCGCTCTTTGTGAAGGTGACTAAATAGATACCTTGTTTTCGGCTATATATAATTCGACAGGAACTGCACCAATGGGGAGATGTGCAAGTATAACGGAATACTTTCTAATTTACCTAGATAATTTGCAGAGACTGCTAGTCCTCTGTTGGTTTAAGCCAAACTTTGGTGTGGGTTGTTTTTTGTTTGTTTTTTTTTTTTCCCCTCAAGAATGTAATTTCTTATTAATTAAACTGGGATTGTCCAAAAGTCTGTGTAAGATCTATATAGTCAGTTGAAATAGGCACCTTTCTGGGGAGGAAAAAGGGCAATCCACTGTGACAGAGCTCAGACAGTTGCAGCATTTTAATCAGCATGGGCGTGCTACCCGTTAGTCCAAAACCAAAATAAAAAACCCTCGGAACAGTGAGTTTCTGCTTA
>JAVKLA010000093.1:40264742-40282724 GCA_034782735.1 Sagittarius serpentarius
GCATCTGGTAAATGGGTGCAAGCGCTCTCCCCTCCATGCATTTGCCGTCCCTGGAAAGGGCTTTTGTTGAGCTGTCAAAATACATCTTGACAGATGCCAGATGCTGGTGTCAGGGCGACGAGGCTACCAGGTAGGGATGAAAGCACCTGCGTGTCCCTCGCCCTGCCATGGTGGCCCAGGTATGTGGCACCCCTTGGAAGGCTTAAAAGGGCACAAATAATAATGCAGAGTATGAGTGGGGGTATTTCCCCCCGCTATCTCTACCCCCGCTGAGAACAGAAAGCACTCATGTCTTCTTGGCAGCTTCTGGCAGTACTTTCAGGACTCGCTCACCTTGTTTTCTCCCCCAAAGCAGAATGTTGTGTCCTTGGTACTTGGCTTCCCAAGCAAGGCAGAGAAGACATCCACATATTCCCTACACCATTTTTCTCTTTAGTGGATATTAGCAGATGTGCTTCCAGCAGACTGGCTAAGCATAAACAGGCTTTTAGACTGACAGGTTCATGAACCACGGGCCCCGCTGGCGCGTGTGCTTGTGTACCCTGCTCTCCTCGCCAGCCTCGCTGCGCCCCAGCCCTCCGCACCGCTCCTGCTCCGCACCGAGCACACCGCCGAAGTGGGAGAGCCTCAAAATATCCCTCTCCCAAGGGCTTCTGCTGATTGATTTTTTTTTTTTTAAATCATTTTTTTTTCCTCTTTTTTTTTCCTCCTTGCTGCCCACTAACCGATGCCTACGAGTGCTTGTGCCGCAGTGCCCTTGCTGAGGCTCGCTGGCTGCTCCCAGATAAGCACGTTAATCCTTTGTCTTGTGCGGTGGGATAAGACACCAACCCTTACAGCAGCACCACAGCGTTCTTCCGAGTTTCTTTTTCAGAGCTCCTCTTGGCCCATTGCCCCTGCTAGCCTGCTCCCTTAATGGATTAGCCGGACTTCAAGGAAAATCCTCCTTTAACAATAGCGAGGAATTGTGTGGCTCTTGGTCTACCTAAGGAGAGGTGCCAACAGTATTTTCTGCTACAAGCGAATCTGCTCAGTCTTTCTGATCCGATTTCTCTCTTCTTGATTTTGATATCTCTACAAAAGCCATTGCAGATGGGAAAGGGGGAAAAAACCCAACCAAGCCATTCTCAGGTTTTGTTCATTCATTTTTCTTTCTAGCTTTCCCCTCTTTTCCTTCCCCCCACTACACCCCCTCCCCCCCCGCCCCCGCTTCGAGCTGCTGAGACGGCCTCATGGAAGAGAAACTAAATCGCTCTCCTCTTGCTTTGGGCTGTTTTTCATCACTTCTTCTGTGTGCTTCCTGACCCCAGAAAGCAGGCTTAAGTTGCTACATTCCTCCTCCTTCACCATAGCCAGAGACACAGTTCCTCTAGTTTCAGCAGATGTGCCAAAGGTACTCTGTTCTCCCTTGAGCATAACTTCAAATTTTGGCAAATACAAAGCTTGGACATTTTCCAGGAAAATGTTTTTGTCTTGAAAAAGTGGGGTTTCTTGTCCAAAAAGTAATTTATTTGAGCTTGAAATGTTGTTTGAAACATCTCAGGTTTGATGAAACACTTAGAAATCCAGCTTTTTCTTAACTTTTGAAGGGAGCTCTCACTGAGCTCCAGATGTTTTGCCATTGACCAACAGCTCTGGAAATGGGTAGCCAGGCAGGGAAATTATTATTCCGCTCTGCCTTATCTACGCCAGAAGGCATAAGCAGTGACACTGAAAAAATGTCAATTAACCTGTGCTGTTGGTAATCTTGGGGGCTTCTCTTTGCCTGGAAACTTTTTTTGGGGAAAAATTTCCATACGTGTGTGTGTACGTGTCTGTGGGTACGCACGTGAACAAACCCATGTATCTGAAGCTGGAAATCCCGCTGCCTTTGGTCAGCTTTAGAGGTAACGAAAGCCCAGCTGTGCTACACAGTCAGGAGAATACAGCGGGGCTAACACACATAAAAGCAGACCCGAGATCCTTCATGTCTCAGACCAAGCAGCAGGCGTGCTTTAGGTCTTGCAAAAAAATACTGAATTGATGTGAAAGTCTGCGAGGGTGAAAATGTGGGGTGTTTCTGCCACCTGGCCTTTGCGTCCATCTTGTATCCTTCTCAAGTCAGCTCATAACCAATTCTTCCCAAGCTTCCAGCTGCTTGGCATTTCTTGTGTAAAATAATGATTATAGGGAATGGAGATATCAGCTTAGGGATAGTCGTGCCTTGTCTTGGGCATTTGTACACATGCACTTGTGTACATCCAGTGTTCAGCGGCAGCGTCAAAAGGAAAAAAAGGCAAATGATATGAAGAAACATTAGGAAGGATAGAAAAGCACTGTAATGCTAGTATATAAACCTATCGCGCACTTTCAGGTAGAGAGTATATAGAATATATATGCCTGCAGTCCTTCCATCTGGGTACAGATAGAGCCCACAAGGGAGGGTCAAGGGTGCGGGGTGGTTTCTGCATGGGGAACAGGGGCACGAGGCAACGTGGGGACTCAAAGCTGGGAGTGTGGGCCAAAAGTTATCGGGGCAGGACTGTTTGTTACTCAAGCCTCTGGGAACTGAGAGCACAGCCGTAGGAAACATTACTCCCTGCTCTGGCTCTTGCAGCCCTCCCTCGGCGTTGGCTCTGGGCTGCAGGCAGGGGCAGGCGCCGAGATGGATGGACCTTTGATCCAGTCCAGGACGGCTGGTCCCACGCGATCCCTTGTGCAATCCTGTTTAATTTTGCATGCTTTATTTCTGAATAAATGACCAAATGGCAGTAAATAAAAACACAGAGGAAAAAAGGGTGTGTATCGGGACAGTATTTCAAGTACTGATTTCTTTTTAGACCTTAAAAATGCACACGGTGTGACAGTCTGTCCTGGAAGTGACCATTCCCCAGGCTTGGTGCCCCAGTAAGATCCTGTGCTTTGCTTCCTTCACCATCAGGGTAAGCTGGGAAGAAGCTGCTGGTTTGTCACTGATTTTGGAGCTTGTAGTACATACCAGAAAAGCTGCTGAGGGGCTGACCAGAAAAATCTGCCTCAACTGGCTGGGCCCAAGCATGTAGTCCTCTTGTTTTGCTTTGAGAGTGATGAGCCCGAGCTGCCTCTCGGCCCCGGGACGGTGGCTCTGCCCTGACAGCCTCAGTTTGCTGGGTTTGGCTCGTTTTGTGTGACTACCCGAAAGCTACGGCGCAGGGAAAGCGGGCAGGGACTGGCTCCGTATGTCGTTGAGCTTTTGATGCTCCATGAAACACTTTGGCTTCAATGAGCGGCTGTTCCCCTGGAAAACAGTTTCATCAAAATCACCTAGCATCTTCTAATTGTACACCAACGACAAGGTTGAGGGTAAGTTCTTATTTAAATGATGTGAATGTAATTATACTATAATGAGTTGAAATACTGATGACATTGTGCCTCAACCCCAAGTCCCGAACTTGTGTCTGAATGGGTAAGGTTATTTCCAAGTGCAGAGGCCCGGACCCAGCCCCCATCTGCAGGGTGCACTGGACAGAGTGCATCAAGACAGCGGTGTCGAATTGGAAAGATGAGACTCAGGCCGTAGGACTGTGTTGGAAGGTAGCGCACATATATATCACAATTACACTTTTCCAAGACTGGAAAAGCTGGGTAATTGTCTTTCCCTGCCAGTGTGCTCAGGGCGCTTTACAACAATAAATTTCACCAGGAGTGCTAAAAAACAGAAAGCACAATAACATGAAACCTGCTGCTCAAAAAATGCAAGCAAACGAAGCGTTCGTAGAAAAACTGGGTTCGGGGTGCGCAGGACGGTGGAGCCCAGGGAGGTGTTCCGAGGCTGGAGCTCTCGGCAGCAGGTACCGATGGGGTGAGGAGTTAATGGTGACCGGCACTGCTCCGGACTGCTGCCCGTGATGCTTCTGCGAAGCAAGAAAGCTCGGGGCTGAGCATCGATTGAGAGGAAGGACGAGGTTCTCTTTGCAGCCAAGGCAAAATTGTGTGCCAATCAAAAAGGTGATAGGCAGGCTGTTGCTGACCTCTAGGGAGTATCAGAGGACAAATATCCTTGAAAGGAAATTCAAAATATAATCTCCAGGGAAGCCAAGCTAGCATTGCTGGAAGTGCTGCAGCACTGGCTGCTGTACCACGGTGCCAGGACCTCTGAGCATCCACACGGGCCTCCTGTGGAAAGACATCTATAATTTTCCATCCCGTGTTTAGAAAACATCTCGCTTGCTAAGAAGCAACATGGGATGACACCTGACAGATGCCTGGCTTGATGCAGACCTTCTTCTGGGGTCCTGGGCAAACCCACTTCCAGCCCTGTCTGGGAGAGGAGGACAGCAGCGCTCCCCTCCCCTCCCCTCCCCTCTCCTCGGGCGGTGGGTGGTGAATGCAAACCCTTCCAGCAGGTGCCTGTAGCTGTTGTTTATGAGGCATGTCCTATAGCTGGGCCTTGATCTCACCGGGTTCTTAATAATAGCAAGGTACAAAAAACAGTGAGAATATATTCAAAACTGGACAAGAGAGGGTAGCTGGGTAGTCTGCAATGGCCGTTAGACAGCTGATACTAGCTGTGTTTGCTCTATATGGTTTGGAGCCATCCATAATTAGAACATATTTTTGTAACCCTGTCTTACGGTAGATTTGACTTTTAGGAAGGAAAAACGTCACTAAATCATTATTATTCATGTGACAAATCCTGAAGGGTAAATTTTTTTTAAACACCACCTCTATCAGTCTCTCCCATGTCACCTAACTTTTATGCAATAACACTGTTCCCTTAGAGATACCGTATAAAATATCTCTCACTTCCCAATATTATTCATAGAATTCCCATTATAGAACATTGAAAACCCAGATTAGAAGAGTACAAGAATATTTTATGACCAGTTTGAAAATGCTGTTACTGCTGCAATAAATTAAGAAGTTAAATTACTCCCACATTGAGTATTGATATACTATGCATGGCAGAAAAATTCCTTTGAAATATACTGTACAATACATATAGAGAAATTCCAGCCCCTTTGATGACTGCAATGTGACTGCCAGCAAAGTGGTTTGTGTGTGTATACGGGGGTGGGGGATTGGGTTGCCAAGACTGGTGTTTAAAGCAATGAGTTGAGCAAGGGTAAAATCAGAACAGTAAAATATTATATGGTTAATTGCTAATATTGGGATGTTGCATTTAATGGCCAAGTCTCCATTCTTCATCTTCTCATATTCAGTCTTTGTGAACTGTACCTCTACAGGTAGAATATATCATAGACCAGCAGACACAGTTTCCCATAATACGATTGCTCTTGCATGTATCTGTACAGACATTTATTTGTGGCCTTTACCTGACCACAGGAAGACTGTGCATATGATGTGTATACGACTCTTTTACAATAGGTTTGGTTTTTTGTTTGTTTTTTTTTTCTCCTGAAGTCTATCAAACGCAAAACTTTGACTGCCAAGGGAAAAGCAGAAAAAAATAGAAAAGTTTCGTCCAGTCTGGCTGGTGGAATTCAGTCGCTTTGCACTTTTAGATACAAAGGTGCTCAACTAATTAATTAAATCAACTTTTAAGCCATATTTACTGTTGTTTGCATTATTGGGGTGATGTAAAGCCACCAGAATGTGCCAGACAATTTTGATGCAGTTATTTAGAAATTTGTGTCTTTTTTCTGCTTGCAAAGCTTCGAATATGAAACATTGCAATGGGAACCATACTCGTACAAAGTGCTTGTAACAACTTCAGGTAAGATCTGATCATTCTAATTTATTTTCATGTGTTGTCTGCTGTGCAGAAAAAGCAGCACCTTATTAAGCAATATAATTTGGGACATTTGCCTGTTGGCAACCAAATTGCCTGTTTTGCAAAATGTAACAAAAGAGCCCTCTTACACATTTTGCAAAGAAATCAAAACAGAGCTGCTGTGAAGCAAGACAGCATAAGCAGCTTATTTGGTTTTGCCAAGACCCCGGCAAATCCAGTAGTTAAGTTTACAATAATAATTACAGTGTGTTTTGCTGATTGCAATATTCTGGCCCAAAAGTGACTATTTAACCAAGCTGGCCATGGAATCAAGTACCTACAAGTAATGTGATCTGTTTATTAATGATTACTTTTTACAAGTGCGTCCTTTCCGAATTGCCTTGTTTTCCCACAAACCGGAGGAACAGACTTTCAGCAAGAGTCATTTGTACAAAACGCAGCAGCAGCAAGGAGTTATTTAAGAACAACGCAAACAGCGATGCAGCCCGGGTGTGTGTTTTTAAAGGTTATTCTTGGAGGATTTTCTCTCCCAAAGAAAGCGAGGCAGTGAAGGGTGGCAGCCGAGTAGCACGTTTTTCCCTAGCTGCGCTGAAAAATTCACTCAAAGATAAGCAGAAGCTTTCTGTAAACCCCGAAGCTTACGCGTGCTTGTCGGACTCTTGACTTTTGCCCTGGAGTTGGTGGTTCTCAGATTAAGCCCAGCCAGAGACATCCTCCCACCCCGGCAAAAAAAACGAAACGCAGAAGCGGAGCTGATCCAGCAGCCCAAGACAACAAGGCTGATGCTGCGCTGCCCAAAGTGACTTATCTTCATGTATAATCATGTAGCAAAGCGTGTATTCATTTGTATTATTAAATAAAGACTAACAGAGTTGTACACCCAGCAGAGCAGAAGGGATGCACAAAGGATCATGGGTTCCCGGCATTCCCTGCTCCCTCTTGGAAAGCCGCTGACTCACTCCCCGAGCAATCAGCGTTGTGTGCCATTACAAATGGGGTGGTTAATAGGCCTGCATCCATTATCATTAGTGCATCTCAGCACGCAGGTACATGATGGGTCCTGCCAGCGCATTTGCTCCAGCTCACTGAGCCAGGGGCCATGCTCCATTGCAAATGAGGATGAGGAACACCTGCTCCAGGGTTTTTCGGCAGACCGGAGTCATCCTTCACATCTCATGCAACACTTGTTCTGTCAGAATGCAATGCTGGCACCGGCCGGAGCAGTGGCGTGCCAGGCGTCCGACTAAAGATTATAGACTTCCCTGTGGTCTTCTGCTGAAGTTCAGCTTTGAATTTTTTCAAAGAAACCTTTTAAAAATTTATCAATTTCATATTAGGCATTCAGTCATTATGTTAAGGGTTTAAAAATAAAGATGAAAAAAACCTTTGCTTCAGAAATTAACTTTTTTTTTGGCAATTAGAATGGGAGCATAAAATATTTATTGAGTCTGATAATTTTATTCACAGTGCTGAGTGCTGGCTGTTTTGATATGTTTTTTTGAGAGAGATTTTATTTTTGGAAAATAAGCCTTGTGATTTTTTTTTTCTTCTTCTTTTTTTCCGGCCTTCTGCAACTATTGACGGTACTTGTGGGATTTTCATTTTAATTGTCTGCACCGGGCGACCCAAGATGTGGTATTAGACACTAACCAAAAGGGGGTAAATATAACAAAACGTTGCCTTCTCAAGGCGCATGTCTTTCCATCCAGAAGCCTCTGCTCTGGCTGCCCTCCAGAGCTGGGACAAAGGCTTTCCTCATCCTACTCCAAAAGGCACGACGCTTGCTGCCAGCCCCAGGCTAGCTTGTTTTAGGCACTAGAAACCAAAATTAAGGGAGGAAAAATGGTTGCAATTTGAAGCAGCGGCTCTTGAGGCTTGCAAATTACAGCGAAGGACACAGCAAAGGCGGCAGCGTTGCAGCCTGTCCTTCTCGTCTCCCTGTCCTGTGCAATGGGGATCTTGTGGCCAAAGCTTCTCAGGCCCCAAAAACACAGGCTAGAGGCAGAGGCTGGCACCCTGGGCCGCCCTGTCACCCATCCTGCAAGCGGGACCAGCTGGGGGGGACGTGCTGTCGGGCTCATGCTCGTCCTCCCATCCTGCCGGATCCCTCCCTCCTGGGAAGAGTCCTCCAGATCACTCCCCGTGGAAGGCACCTCGTGTCCTCCAGCGCCCTTTCCCTGATGGACAGTGCATCACCTTTCTCTTGAAACAAGGCTTGGGCTGAACTGGAGCAGAAGGACAGCCACTGCTGTATCGCACGCCACTAGCAATGATGTAACGCTGACGTGCACTTTTTGACTGGTGTCATCTTTGCCTCCCAAGCAAGCAGAAAGGAAGTGAGCTGTCTGCTTCTCCATTCCCAAAATGCAGGTGAGTGAACTTGCCTCTGGACTTGGAATAAGGCGTTAACTAAGAAATTCCTTTTCTTGCTTTGCTTTTTTCAAAAAAGTGATTCCTGTCCCCTCTTCCCCAATCCTCCCTTCCACACTGAAGAGGCTTTTGGTTCTGCTTTCAGAGCTTCCAAGAAAATAACAGCTACTTTATTTCAACAGGAAGCCTCGTCTGGTGGAATATAGGTTTCCACAGTGGTAAAATTATCCTGGGTAAAATTATGCTAGGTCTGTTGCTCTGCTTCTCTGCCAGAGAAGTGGAGTCCTCGGTTTGGTCAGTAAACATTTAAGGTTTGTACCTTGGGATCCAAAGTCTTATCTCTGCTTTCTGATGAGGCACTGCCAAAAAAACAGCTCCTAGGATCCATCCTTTTAACTATTACGAACTTTGACGCTCACACGAAATCTTGGGCTCTTGTTCCTCAAGGTGCTTCTTGGTCTGTCTCAGGTTTGGGTTCCTCGGTCACTCCCATCAGAGGGAACCTGTCATCGTGCCTTATTTTGTGTGGTGGTTTTTTTTGCTCTATTCTTGTCCTCCTCTGTAGTTGTCTCTTCTTGTCAGACTGGTATGACCTATGGGGATGGTTGAACTAGCTCTGTCTTTCCATTAGCTCTTCCCTGGCGAGACTCCAGCTTACACGTGTACCCGCTGTGTAGAAGGTGAGCCATTTCCAGACTGACCCGTTAGGTTAATGTTTTAGTCAATTTAAGAAACAGTTTTGGGATCATAATGATAAAGGTTGCTGTGTTGGTCCTGCATCCGTGCCCCCTTCCAGCTTCAAGATGAGTGTGGAAAAATATCCCTCTGTGGCACCACCACCTGAGTGCATTGCTCTGCATAGTCGAAATGAAACAAGAGTCACCTCATCCCGTAACGAGAAATACTGTCCTGCGCTAGGACTGCAACGGGATCTGCGTGGCCCATGTGCCAGGGGGACTGGGGCAGCCTCTGATAATCTGGATGAGGAAGGGAGACAAGAAAGCTGCTTGTTTCCTTGAGGGATTCTGATTTTCATGCCGTACTAATCAGTCCGAATGCAGATCTGCTCATGGAGATGCCGCACCTAAGTCGTTACCGACTTCCTGATGAAATTTGGTGCATGGAGTTTGTCACTTCTGTGGCAGTAATTCAGGTCTTCACTTGATGTAGGTCATCTCATTTCCAGGTTCGTAAGTCCAAGGTCGTTCATAGGAATGTCCCCAAGACAGGTTTAAAGGCAATGCCAAATATAAGATGCCTGGACAAAACGAACCGACTAACAGGTCCTCGACTCTGCTGGGGACTTTGCCACCACACTCAGGTACTGAGTCGTTTGGTGAAACAAAAATGCTGCGGGAGCACTATTGTGAATGCTACGGGTTAGAGACGTGCTAAAGTCCTGATAACATCTGTGGTTTTTTCTTATTCTCCATATTATTAAACAGAGTTATTCTTGCTTTCTTCTTTTATCCTCTCAGCACGGAAGAGTTACTTCAGAAGGTGTTTAGGGCTGTGCCGCGCTGAATGCCCTTGGATTGCTAATGGGGATGGCCCTGCCTTCCCCAGGGGATCATGGGCTGGTCACTGATGATTCAGTATCGTACATATAAAAATCTTTCCTATCACTTTGTGTAAATGTTAGGGAGAGAGAAAAATCTTCATCTTTTGAAATGTAATTATGACCCTATATTGATCTCTTATATAGTTCAGCAAAACAGAAGAGGAAAGAGCAGTCCTGCGGGGTCAGAGGGGGAGTCCACCCAGCACGGTGCTCTCTCACGGGCAGTGACGGGGTCTGCAGTGGGTGCTTAGGGAAGAGTATGAAAAGAGAGCAAACACAGAGTGATCTTACGTATTGCAGTGAGCGGTCTGGGAAGCAAAATACTTTAAGTTGCATTTAATAGACACACATTAGCATTTACCCTTTTTCTTGTTTTAAGGCATATTTCTAGTTCTGTGCCTTTTGAAGTATTACGTTTTGATGGGGCTCATGTACTATAAATGCCTTTATTCTAATTTCCATCTATTCACTGAGAGCTGCTCGCAGCCGATATTGCCACAACACTGGAAAAGGAGGTGCTAGAAATGGCAAATCTCCACTCATTCAGGACTGAAGAGCCTGAGGAAAAGCTGTTCAGAGGGGTGACAATAACGCAGAAGGTGGCTGTGTGCGGTTGATGCAGGCTAGATATGAGGATCTTTTCTACTTATGCTTCTAATTAAAAATTAGGTTTTGGTTTGGGCTTTCAAGGAGTAACCCTGGAACAATGAATGCCTGGAAGACTCCAGTGGAAAAAATCCCTCAGGATCAAATGGGATCTGTATACTCCAGTGCATCTGCAAGGCTGGGTTTCAGAGAAGGCGCAGGCAGGCAATGAAAGAGAGCCATGATAATAGTCTGGGGATGCTTAAAAATTCTTGGCTTTCTTCTGTCACAACAGGAATAAACAATATCTTCCTTTTTTCCACTCCACAGGGAGCGCTGGATACCTACTGGGACATGTCTATCACATACTGCAGGGAAGAGCTCCAGAAGGAGACGTGGAATATTGTTGTTATTGGCTTGGAGTACACGAAGTCAGCCACGCACCCATGGTGCTTGGTGAGTTCCGTACACAGCACCCCACAACTCCAGGTGTAGGTACCACTTTGGTCCCCACCAGCTTAAAAGGCATCACTTTACTTTTCTACGTGCTCAGTTGATGCCTTCTAAATGGCTTTAGATGTAAGGCACTGAGACAAATAAAGAGGAGGCAAACTTAGAAAACATGTTGCCAGAGGTTCAGTATTTCCAAAGATGTGTCTTGATGGGTTTTACTTGAAAGAGGAAGGAGAGGTTAAGATACGGAGTATTACTGGCTTGCTTAATGCAAACACCGTGGGAAATACTGCTTTTGAATTTACTGCGGGTCTGAATTACTTGCTTCTGTCCAGATGAAATGCAACCCATTAATTCAACTATCAGCTTTTGTGTGATGCTAAGGAGGGCAAAGCTAATTTTGTAACATGGATAATGAAAAGTTTATAGATTTTTTAAATGGTATCGGATTTGTTAAAGTATGCTCTTAAGCGTAGCCTTGAAGCTCGGGGTATGTTTACATGCTTTGCTGATTATGAATAGACTTCAGTATGTGTTTGCAAAATCACAACTCCATTGGTATGTCAAACAAAAAACAAAACCTCTACTCTTCTTCCATATACTTTAAATATCTAGACTCTGCTCTATGTATCTTCTAACTAGAGAAACAGCTGAATCTAATTTGGACGTTCAGAGTTTATGTAATTTCTAACCTCATTTCTTACATTATGCTGCGGTCTTGACCTGCGATGACCTGTTATTTTAGCCCAGCGATAGACTGCCTGCATGCAGACGTTGTCGTTTGTGCCAGGGAGCAGTGAGCCTGTGATGTGACAAGCGGACACCCAACCCAACTTTGAAACCAAGCCCCTGGAGGTGAAATGCTTGTGCATTAACCCACTTTGCTACCCAGCCTTGTACTGATACATTTTTAAAACACTTTTTTTTTTTACATTGAAAGAAGGAAAATCATCCTGTATTTGGAAAAAAAAATAAAAGATTAAACAGCACGCAATGAACTAGATGGTAGTGACAGAACTTAAAATACAAAGAGAAGTTGGCATTATGCATATTGCAGCCTGTTACTGATCATCGCCAAGCCCATGCAAATTGCCTTGCTGTTTTTGCTGCTGCCTTAAGCATGACATTTGGGGATCTATATAGCGTGCCCTTCTGCTCCCCTTTCCAGGTGCAGTGTGAAGAGCAGTCTTGGTGATGTTCTGGCTTATTTTGAGGGAGGGCTGTTCAGTCGTGTAGGGTTAGGCAGGAACGGGAGCATCACGCTGCACTAAGGTGCTGGGAGCCGGGTCCAGCCAGGGCATTAATACCCCACTCGCAGTGCCGAGAGAGCAATATATTCTCATCCCCAAAAAGCCAAAATGAGGTTTCGGCTGAAGGAACACGTTGCATGTGATACTTGGCTGTTTAAACACTGGTTCCTCGGATATTTTCCTGCACTTTCTCTCCTCCCTCCCTCCCAATTAAATGGTTAAAGAACAGCACGCAGTATTTAACACTAGATTTCAGTGTCCTGCTCAGATTTTCTTTCACCTTTGGCTGGATGCTGTGACGCTGAAACGCGTGGGGGAGACAACGGGCTCTTTTGCCAAGCGTGAAGCAGGCTGAGGCGCACCACCTCCTCCTGCCCATGGCTCTGCCAGCTCGCCTGGTGCTGCCTCGCTTGTCCCGGGGCTCGCGGGAGAGAGCTTTCCCCGTGCCAATGCGGAGCCCTGGTTTCTGTGAAGCACATGAATGGAGACCAGTCTGAGACAAGTAAGCTCTTATTCATACTTGTGGCCTCGTCAGGATTTGAATCGAAGTCTCCAGAGATGCCCTCCAGCTTCCTTAAATTTCATTTTTTTATAATGAAGATAATTTTGAGTTTTACAAGCACAGAAATGTCTCAAACTAATAAACATTTTATATGTGTGTCAAAAGATGCTTAAAAAGCAGCCAAACCATGTTTTTTTTAACAACGGGGGGGCGACAAGAAAAAAACGCACCCCACAATGCACTCCTTGTTTGCCAAGTTCCAGCAGCCTGAGCAAATTTTTACACGTGAGTTATAAACCCCAGACTAACAGAGCTTTAATGGAAGTGCTGACGCTACCTAAAGCTGAGCAGTGCGGTCGTACCGCTACAACAGCCCCACAAAATGACCCCTGCATCCCACTGCCGACCCCATCCCTCCTTCCAGAGCGCGGGAATAATGCCGCGCTTCCTACAGCAGCACTTGGGGGAATTAAGACGTGGGGGGCTCACGAGCGCGCTCGCCCTTCTTTCTTTTGCGTGCTTGCAGGGAAGGGATTTGGCAGGCAGTCTTGGCAGGCCGGCAGCTCACTGGGAAACAAAAAGAGCAGCTATCGGTGCAAAACGGAGCGGCTTCGGAGGCGGCCGCAGCGGCTGGTGGCCACACAGCCTGGCTGGACTCTGCTTCAAACAAACAAGGCGCTGGGTTTATCGTGGGGCTTAGGAGAAAAGGCTCTTACAGTCATCATCCAAGTGTTATATTTATCTCCGTTTGGAGATCCTCTGCTGCTTATTGATTCTTTGATGTTTTTGGAGACATGAAGATGTTTGTACCGAATAGATGGAGCGGTGTGGTTTCTGAACGTTACTTCATCCTAAAAAGATAAATTTGTGGGAGTATATCCATGCACAGGCATGCATCTCCTCTGATAGATATAGGTGTGTATATACGTAAGTACATAAAGTAAAGCCTTGCTGAGTATACAGCAGCTGGCTTACTTTTATCACCAGCTTTGCCGTAAAATGTCCAATTTTAATAATCAAATTAGAGCCAATGAAAACCCGTACAGGTGAGAGGAAATCTGTGAGCATGATCAAAACCACGTTTCTGATTCAGGACGAAATCGCAGGCTACAGGGAGGTACATCTGTAAATTATACAGGAAGCTTTCTTCAACAACTGATTCACCCTGACAGTTTTACTGGAGTATATGAAAATTAGTATTAAAGATGTGATATGTAGGCTTCTTTCCAGGAATTCCAATCTGGTTTCAATAAAATGAAAACACTGATTGGAAGTGAAGTTGCCTTCCGGTTTTGCCTTTGGCTATTATGTGTTCATTCGTGAAATGACTGAATTCCACAACTACTTTTAATATTCACCTTTTGAGTTCATCTCCCATACTGGACACATTGGAATGATTAAAATAGCACTGCCTCCTGAAGCCGGATTCTCTTTAATTTGAAACAGCCTAGGTGCTGAGGAAAAAAAAAAAAAAAAAAAAAAAGAATGTTCTGTTAAGTCCGTCCTTTCCTAGCATCATGTTGCTTCAATGCCTGTTTAGGGTAGAATACTAATAAAGAAGTAGTTTCTAGAGGAAACATCCTGTGCTTCCTGAATAGCTGTGCAGGGAAGACCTAAAGAGAACAATTTTGTGCTCTCCATCTCTGCTGCTCCAGGTTGCTGCTCCTGATGCTGTCTGCTGGCTGAAATGTTTGCGTGCCCCGATGCTACGTGCTTCTTCGTGCTGCTGTGCTTGGCAGCTGCGTTGCTGTGTACATTACTGCCACGGCGTGCTCTGCCCCGACGCAGGCAGCTCCTGCAGCGCGCTGCTGTCGC
Organism: Sagittarius serpentarius; assembly: GCA_034782735.1. Taxonomy (NCBI): domain Eukaryota; kingdom Metazoa; phylum Chordata; class Aves; order Accipitriformes; family Sagittariidae; genus Sagittarius; species Sagittarius serpentarius. The sequence goes on from JAVKLA010000093.1 coordinate 40,278,992, forward strand.
AACGAGAGTGCCTGTAAAAAGGGGTGTGGAGCAGAGAACGGGGGCCAGCAGATGTAAATCTTTAAGATATCTGAGGTCCTGCGATGCAAACTGTTGCATTTTAACTCGTCGTTCGAAATGGCGTTTGAATCCTGAACTTGCGGGAGTTTTTCAGTGCCAGATGAGCAGACTAGCTTCTTGCAGAGCATGAGTGATTTTATGTGTTGAGTAGCTCATAAAGAAACCCAAATTCCCATGTATTTTCTAACACCTTCCAGACTACACTTGGTGTCTTGAGGCAATATTGTCCCAGAGATGGAAAAACTGGCTTAGCTGATTTTAGGGAGGCACTGGCTTGAGCTCCGGGCTGCCCTTCCCGGAGGAGCCGTGTAGCAGAGGTCAGTGTGGCGTCCGAGGCACCTCGACATTAATGGTTAAAGGGCTTGTCGTGAGTTAATGGTAGTTGGTTAAATGAGTTAGCTTCCTTCTTTTTTTAGGTGGGAGAGCTGGTAGTCGTGCTGATGGGAGTGAGCCACGCGTAGAGCTCCCCCGGGGTCTGTGTTTGCTGGGGGGGGCTTTCTCCATGGAGACCCCCCACGACTTTCTCCCCATTACTTTCCTGGCCACTGCTTGTCTGTGGGGTTTTTTGTCTGCTCTGGGGACGTGGGTAACTTTGACATCCTCTTTTGGGGGCATTTAAGGGCGTGTTTTCTCCTTGGCACCGGAGGAAGTCCCAGCCCTGGGCACCACCGCACCTGACCCGAGCTGCTGCGGACTAAAAGGACATCTATAATAAACAGTAATACTGAAAACTTTAGCACCTCCGTGGAACAAAGGAAAGCCCAGGGAAGTAATTTCAGCCTCTGTACTCAGTCACCTATCTGGCAACCTCTGCAATGAGTATTCTGGCAAGTTATATCACTGAGGGAGAGTGTGACTTTCTGCAGTTGTCCAAGGCAATCTTTGATTAAATTTTGGATGCTGTTACTTAGATATCCGCTCCTGATGTGCTTACCATATTTTGCAAAGAGAAGGTCTCTGTGAATTGAAAATTTCTGGTTATGTGCATTCAAGGTCATGCATAAAACAGTGTCTAGGATCATGGAAAGTTGAAGAATTTAATCAAAATACTGCTCTATAGTTTAGTATGTTTTGTAAGATTAGGAGAGGCACCAATAATGCTGTCAATGTGGAGCTCATTTGAACACTTCTGAATTATTGAGCTATGAACAAACCTCAGCACAGCCTAAATCAACAGTTTTCAACAGTGCTGTTGGCAACAGAAGTTCCTGGTGGTGCCTCTTCCACACTGGAGAGGAACAAAATTGCAGTAAGCCCGCAGAGCAAAAGTATGGTGTCCTTTTTGGGGGAGGGGGCGGAAACCCCGTTGCAGGCTTTGGGATATCAGCCTCTTCGTATCGCTAAGTGCCATCAAAAAGAGGCAGAACAGCAGCCCTATACAAATTTAGTCATCTGCCACTCCCAGCCAAAGAAAACGTCAACCCTGCCTCAGTATTTCAAAAGGCACCGAAGTCCACCCGGCGGCACGGAGAATGGTGAGGCTGCAGTACCTCTGCCTGGCGTCGCGTGTCTGCTCCACCCCGCCGGTCCCAACCCCAACCGCATGGGACACCTCCGAGGAGGGGTGGGCGAGGGGCCTGCCATGGGAGGGGTGGCTGGAGGGCCTGAGCCACCTCCTCAGGGGTCTTCTCCTCCGCCAAGGTCACCAGGAGTGCTACTGGCCACATTGCGCTCGCAGACACCTGAGCGACGCACTGCAAGGCACCTCTTCTTTTTCGGCGGCTTTTTATGGGGCGGGAGGTTGAGTGGGAGATAACAGTGTTTTCTTAGGTACCAGCAGTAAGATGACAGTGTTGTATTTTGCAGAAACACTTTATGGAAACCGGATGCAGCCTCTAACACTTTTTTCACCTTTGTTGTCTCCTTAGAGGGCGAAGACAACCTCCAAGCAGACTGTGGCAGAGATTTAGTATGTGCGCCTACTGTGCTGACATTGTGAATCTGGAACTGCTGGATCATCCTGAAAAAATTAAGAGTACAGAGGTACCCAAGGCTCTTTCCCTCCTTTCAAAAGATCTCATTCTGTAAGTAAAGTTAATTGAGGGAATGAATTAAATTTGATGTGTATGTTAGTATATATATTAATATTTGATGTGCATAGTACACATCTAGCTGGCCTTAGCCATGAATGTGTTCATGACCTTAGTCCCAAACATCCTCCCTTCACCCCAAATGAAACCAAACGTTATTTCTTTTTAGTGATTTAACCTTATAATAATTCCCTAGATTCTGAAGGTATTTTTACCCACTTCACTACAAATGTTCTTCGCTCCCCTTTTGCATTTCAGAAATTAGTTCAATGCTGATACTCAGAGCTGGGCATCGTGGTTACTGAGTTTTGCCTTACCTTTTCATTTTCGTTCGCAGCTTTAAAAAGTTGTTCCTTATAAGCTGAAACTTGTTTATGGGTTAATACACCAGATGCTTTCCAATAAAATGCGTATTGTCTTCCTAAACAATGACATAAAGCACAGCGAAGCCAAACGTGGGCTCTTCCTTAAGGCAAATGGGTACGAAGGATGTATTCGTATGATAAGGGTTTTCATCGCTTTCATAGGCGCTTTCGTAGCGCTGCCTCAAACTGTCAGTCGCCTGTCAGGTGAAATAAGAAATGCAGCCTAAAGAGCGTGGGGCTGGGGGACCGCAGCGCGTGAAGCTGAAACCACGGCCGTGCTCCGGCGGCTGCCGGAGCCGCCGGCACCCGCCTGTCTCCCCACGCGCGCCCCGTGCTCTCAGACACAGAGCCCTTTTCCTTAACACGCCTTTAAGCGTGCCGCTCCCAGTCTTCTGCATCTCCCCCCCAAATCTTTGGTTCATCCCCCACAAATACTGCTAACTACTAACTCATAAAACATATCAGCTGGGTTTATTACTTTTAACCATCTTTCCAATTGTGCTATAAAATAAAGGCAGATGCCATTTTAAGATCTTATTATTATCAAGGGCCAACTCCTCCAGCAGCACCTGCTTAGCAGCAATCTGCTTGTTTATAGTCCCTTTTTTATAGGTGACAGTTTAAGGTGGCTGTTCTCCTGTTACAAAGAGTTCTTTTTAATGTGGCAGAAGTGGCACGCACAGTAGGTGAGCTCCTTTCTTTCATCCAGTGATATTGAGAAGGGGTCGCAGGTTCACCTGTGATTTTTGCTTGACAGCTTCGCCACACACATCAGGCTCTGCCAAATGCTCCACCATTAATTTATGATTTAAAGTAATTAACTTTTGCTGATTAAAGTAATTATTTCAAGTGCATTGCACTCAGGCCCAAATGATGCACACAACCCCCTCTCCAGTTTGAGCTAGCAGCATGCCAAGTGCTTAAAAGCTGCACCAGGGAGCTCGCAGTGGCTTCTGCCAGTCTAACAGATCTGCCATGTTTATGGCTGACTTGTACTAACTGCTCATTTTAATGCCGAATCCTGGCAGAACATTGACACAGTGTGAAACCTTCATCCGGTAAACAAGACAAGCTTCAAATTGGTGACATCGATGACAGTGAAAACTGTTTAAATGAATCTTGCCTCCAGCCTTCCAGAGGTATTATGTTTTTGAGCACTGCTCCTTCTCCAGATTGGCTGTTAAACAATTTACAGCTTTATCCAGCCTCTGCCTTTAGCATTATGCAGGTGCAAAATTCAGGCTTCTTTAGTAGATCGGAGGCCGGGGGGGGGGGGGG
>JAVKLA010000093.1:40282734-40335234 GCA_034782735.1 Sagittarius serpentarius
ACTAGAGCGGACCCCAACCCCCCCCCCCCCCAAAAAAAAACCCAACAACCACCAAAACCCCCAAAAACCCCAATCCCCAAAAAACCCAGACCTCACCAAAACCTTTTACAGCAACTTCAGATGTGAGAAATGTGAAAAAGGAGTTTCCTTTGAAAATAAATCTCCCCTTTTGAAAGCGTACACTTGTTGTGAAACTGCCTGTCATCTCCTAAAGTTAACATGTTTTGTGTAGGAGCCAATATTGGCTTTTTTTTATTGTGCCTTCTCTGCACAGAAGAAGCATGCACAGCAACCCCCAGCCGCCGCCGCCGCCGCAGCAGAGCACCGGGGCTGCATCGGCGTGGAAAGCTGCCAGCGCCGGGTGCCGTTGCAGCAATGCGCTTTGTCTTATTGGCACGAAATGTTTCCAAAACTTACCTTTAGTTTTTTTCTTTTTTTTTTTTTTTCCTCCCCCGGGGAAGATATTCCTCGGGAATATCCTTTTGCAAACAGCTGCGGGATTTTGACTTGCCCTCTAAGTGAAAACAAGCAAACCGATATTTAGATCTGTAGGAATAAAAATATCCTTGCTGGAAAAAATATATTCCCAGTACTATAAATACATTTAGCTGAAAAGGATTTTTCTTTCTTTTTTTTTTTTTTTTAATCCATTTTTAATTTGGGAGGGAGGAGAGAAACAGTTTTGATTGGGGGGGGGTGTTTTTTCCTGCTTTGCTAAAATGACTGTCAGTTTTAAAAAGCTATTCACATTATCTCTCTCTTCTCTTCCAGTGCAACTGTAAAGAAATCTAATTTCATCTGTAATAAAGCACCTGATGGGCAGTGATCCCTGGCAAACAATATTTCAGCTTAATGCTAAGCGTTGAAAAAACATCATCGAAAAATAAAGATGCCAAGAAAAATCATCTGTGTGTTAGCTTGGCAGTAGTCCTCAGAAACGTGAGGGATAGCTCAACAGTGAGCCCGGTTTTTGTTTTTTTTCCCTTTTTTTCTGTAATGAATGAAGTGCAGCGGGAAGGGGCGAGCGCGGGAGGCAGCGTGCTGCCCGCACGGCGAGGGAGGGCAGGGCGCCGGCGGCCGAGGAAATCCGCTCGGTCGAGCTCTCCGCTCGCGCTCGTAAGCAAACGCTGAGCTCTCTGCCAAACTGGGGCAGTTTTGTGCTACACGCAAGCCCAGGCTCTGAGCTAAGAGCACCGAGCTCGTTTCTCATGAGCCCCTGCTACAGGCATGATGCGCTGGTGTCCTTACCCCGGTCCTCCCTCCATCCCTGGCCCCTCCTATGCAACGCGTGCCTTAAACACACTCTGGCTAGCATTTTGCAGAAAATAATAACGCTCCTTTTTAAGAACTGATTGGCAAAGCTGTTTTTAAAATGCACACCAGAAATTAAGATTGAGACAAACGAGTTTCACTGGTTTTGATTTTTATTTCCAGGTCTCCACATCTTCACATTCAGTAAGGCCTGGTGTCTCTGAAAATGTAATAGGTCTGGAAAATTAATCTAGGAAAATTTTTTCTAAGCAAAACACCCTTGGGATTTACTCAAGGCTGGACTGATCCAAAGTCCCCTGAGATGGCAAAGGGCCGGTTAGTGGGCTCAGCCTCGTTTAACTGTTCTGTGTTCTCCGCACTTGTTCCAAGCTCGGGCGATCCTCTCTCACGCTTGCTCAAGGAAAGCGATCATAACCCTCAAGGTGTTGTTTCAGGGCGGATAAGCTCAGGATGTAAAACGGCAGAGATTATGAATGGCTGTGATTGACAGAGGGAAGGTTGGCAAAGCTTGGCTCTCACGCTGATGGGAGCGGTGGTGCCGCCTGGTGTGTAAATACCAAATACCACGACAAGCCAGGTGGTTAGAGGTGCCTGGTTCTCATTAGCGTTGCCATGAACTGGATACCTTTAAATATCTTGGGGACTTTAGGTCTTGGGTGGGTGTTGAGCCAGTTCTGGGCGGGGAAAGGCAGGGATGCTTCCCCTGGGGAAGGATAACCCGCAGCGGAGCCCCTGCCTTGGCCCACCCCTGTGCTGAGCTGTGACAACAGTGAAAACGCATGAGATCTGGTCAGACGGAAAGGGTACAACACAACGGACAACGGGTACAAAGTATCAGAAATACAGAAATGCAGCATGCATATGCAATGGGCACGTTTTAATGTAATACCTCTAAAGCATGGAATTATTAAAAGCATAAAAGTCCCATTCCCGAATGGCACAATATATTAGCAGTTATAGGTGTTAAATCAAACCAAGGTACATGATATAAATGGCCAAAATGGCTGTGTTTAAACAGTTGTCTACTTATTAAATCTCTAATTAAGGATATGCAAACCAAGTGGCTAAGATTTTCCACTAAAGATGATAAATTGTGATTACTGAAATGTTTTTAATGTATTACAGAGCAAGCCAATGTTATTAAAAAAGAAAAGAAGCGATCCAAATCTTTTCCAGCAGCTTTACCTGTAATGATAGTGATACCTCTGCAGGTCACTATAAACTGATTTTCGCTGTGCTGTGTTAACCCCTCATCGCAGTCTGATACCTAGTTTTTGAGTTTTTACAGCCCTTCTTTACAGCGTCTTTTGGGATTAAAATGCACAGGTCTTCAACAGGCCAGACAAGCTGAAATTGAAGCCTCGTGACTTTCTGGCTGGATTGCGTATAATGTTAGCGTAACTATTTTCCTGATATAGCATACCCCTCAATAGGAATAAGTGCACTTACTTGACTCAATCAGCCATCTGTGACTCCATCAGCCACAGTGGAAACTAATGGTAATTGCCAATTGTTAACCAGACAATAGCAGATGCTAACTTTAATATCCAACAGTGCTCTTCCGAGCATCTTTTATGTAGACATGGCCTCACTTTAATACGTGTTTTCTTTCCCCAAAATATGGCAACTTAGTAAAGGCTGATTAGCCTAGGGAGCTATGTGACTTGAAGTAATGAACTTCGAGGAATGGCAGCTGACGTTCTGTTTCTGGGCCATAATGTCTATAATGTAAAAATTTAGAAGATTGGATTCAAAATTCTCCTTCAAAATACAGTTTTTCCAGTTAAATTTCACAAAGAGCCATGTACTGGATGCTAACACGAGAGTAATGTCTTTCCTGGCAATGTCCTTGCCTCCTATTAGATAATCAATTAGTCTCAGAACATTAAAAAGCAAAATGCTGCAACAGGATTTTCCACCAAATTCAAAAATATTTACTAAAGGATTTCATTGCTCCTGTTTATTTACATCTAAGCACGAAGGCCGCGGCTACACAACATAATGCCGTTGTTTTGGCACCAAGACAGCTTTGCAACCTCGGCCCCGGAGGACATCTGGAGTCTTCTGGGTCACGGCGGTTCCTTTTTGCAGAAATTTGCTTGCCTAAAGTAATGAATGAGCCCATTTTCACTTTGACTGTGGCCTGCAGTCTACGAGAGACATTAGGAGCAATTTGTAGTCAACGTGCAGGTCTGTTCCATCTAAAATATTATCAATGAGCTTGTCAACCCGAGCCTTAACCTTCTTTGTTATTTTCATCTGCTCCTCTCTCAGATGTCTCTCCTCGTACCCATAACCTCTGAAGACTAGCAACAGGATGTCATACACCTGTTTTGCTCAAGGCTGGGACTTGGAGCCCTGCGCGATATTGTGTAGGCATTGGCTCGCTTGCTGCTTTGCTCAACGTATATGTCAGAATGTCAGATGATAGTTGTTGTATCTGCAGCTGTTGCATGAGCAGAGTGCCAGGGGCACAACTTTCCTGCAGTGAGCTTTAATTTGCTCTCCCCTCCCTGAAGAGCTCCCGTGCTTCACCTTGCTGCTGCTGCTGCAGCTGGAGGAGAGCTCAGCCCATGTGCAGCTGAGGCCGCGAGATGGCAGGCAGGCAGGCAGGCAGGCAGGCAGGCAGGCAGGCAGGCAGGCAGCGAGGCTCGGCCACGGCCGGGCTAAAACTTCGTGCGGGCGGAAGGTGCTGCAGACTGCTATTTGCATCTTTGCTCAATGAGGCATTTTACTAATTGTTTGCAGGAAGGTATTGTAAACACTGAGGGATTTATATTTGTGCGAGTCAATCTGTAGTATATTTGGATGTTGTTCCAGGAGAGCTACTTCTAGCCTAAATAAGCCATAACCTGCCAAGATATTCATGAGAGATCTGACTAGGTTTTTGACTGCTCTCAGAATTAGGTTGACAATCAAAACAGATGTAGAATGAGGCTGCAACTGGATTGCCAAAGGCAAAAAAACTCCTGTCAAATTCTTTAAAGGAGCAAGCTGATCAACCACTGTAATACATGGGAATAGTGGACATTAGTAACTAGACAAGGACACGTATGTCCACCTTCAGATTTGTTCGGGATTGCGGATCTGTTTTACAAATGAGGTAGCAAGGGCATTGGAAAAAATGCTTTAAAATACACAGTCAGTGGAACTTCAAAAAGTCACAACATTACTGCGTGAATATGACAAGATGTTTCTCAGGGTTTTTTAAAAATACGTGCTTTTGCAGAACTGCTGCATTTCCAACTGACAGATTGGGATAGCACAGATCATCTGTAATTTAAAAGAAGAAAGCGATAGAGAGTTCAATTAAAAAGTAACATAATTCTGTATTACTGGATGTTGCTTTAGTTGCATCTATTATTCAAGTAGACATGAGGCATTTTGTCTTTCACTTGAAATGTTAACTAAATCAAGGCTAAATATATAAAATGGGGCTTCATCTTTAATAAGGATGACAGATGCAGCGGCCTAACGTACATCTGTATCTTGTCTAAGAGTTGCAACTCATAATTCTTGCATCTAGGTCTTTGTAGCAGACAGAAAAGGAGAGGTTTTTGTGGGATGAAGCACAAACGTGAAAGTCACTGGTGGGAGAAAAAAAACAACTGGTTTACAGCTGCCTGCTGGGCAAATCGCTGGCTAGAAAGGACATCTCTGGATGTACAGATGCATCAGCTCTAAGGTCGCTAGATGGTAGGTCTTCGTGGTGTTTCAGGATAAGGATGATTGACAAATATTTAATGAAATCTTTGCTTGGGGAAAATGCTGATTCATTCAAAAGGGAACTGTTCACAGGCAAGGGTTTGATTCAATGAATATCCCAATTTGAAAAACAGTAGGAGAACAAGTCATAATGGTTTTCAAGAATGTTTTTTTTAAATGACCGTTGCTTTTGGAATGTAGTTTGTAGGTGTTTTTCAAAAGACCAGACATTTCAGAATTAGAGACCTTGAATAATATTTTAACCTCAGAAATTTTTTTTAAGGATTTTTGCTGTGCAGGAGGCAGTTTGCCTTATTTTATGTCTTGAACAGCTGCACGGGGGGTCAAAATGGTAAAAGAAGTATGCTCCTGACCCCCCAAACCTACCTCCTAAATACTGCCACCTTCCCAGACCTTTCTGTATAGAAGGTAAAAATATTCAAAACACATCGTGAATCGGCGGGCTCTGCTTGGGACGTGCGCAGCAGGTAGCATTTGCCTGCCCTGCAGCTTCAGGGAGGGGATTCCTGCAAGGGCTCTGCCTGGTCGGGAGCCCAGCGCTGCGTTGTCTTCATCAGATTGCTGCCTAACGCAGACAAGCCAGAGTGTCTGGGAACGTGCCTGCTGCGGAGCTGGGCTGCTAGCCCTGTGCCTAGCAAGTTGGCTTGATGGTCACTTGGCACAGGTGGCCCATGGCACCGAACTCAACAGCGCTGAGCAGCTGAGCGTTAGAAGACCTGGTCCCTGCTGGCAGAATCACTCTCCCTGCTCCGTCTATGAAGATGGATTGGTCCAAGTGGAGCATCAGGTCTTCAAGCCCAAAAATAAGCTGGAAATGAGAGCTCAGGCCTCTCTGACACCCTGGCCAAGTCCTCCTCCGTAGGGGCAGGACGTGCCTTGTTCCGCGGGGACCTCAGAACACCTCTGGGCTTGCAGAACACAGAAGCCCCCGGAACAAAACGTCCTTGACATTTCTTTTGGCTTGGCTCCCCTTTCTCTCCTTTCCAGGAGAATGCCCTCCCTCTATTAATACCTCTATAATCTTTTTAATTAAAATTAAATTTATTTTTGATACCTCGCCACCAGATCCAACACTGTAATCCCGAGTGAAGGACAGATTCCCTCCACTGCAGTGTGAGGAAATGTCATTTCTTGCACTGTATTTCCAATCAAGCTAGGCAACATTTACTTATATTTTTTTTCTTGCTTAGTATTCAATGCTTTCATATCCTGGTTAGATCTTGATAGGAAAATATAAAAACATGTCAAGAGAGTGGTTCAGTTACAAATGGAGTGCAAAAATTATTTTGGAGAAAGCCCATTTGTGTGTGATTTCTAGCCTAATTCTGCAAACCCTGGTGGTTTGGAGAGTTTAGCATCCAGAGGTTTGGGTACTTGCCCAAACTAACCCTAAAATGCAAACCTTTGGAAGCTTGCCTTTCAGTTCAGTGTGTGATATAAATAGCTCTGCTAGGAACAAACAAAGGAGGTATTGCATCGAGCAGCCAAGAGAGACTACATGAAGCACTTGATCAGGCCGTGTTTTGGTATCCCAGGCTGTGCGCCGTCTTCTGCCTTAGCGATGCTGCGAGCTGGAGACACGCTGCTACTTTTTCTGATACTAATGCGGTTGCGTCTGACTGGCACAAGACAATGAGTCTTTAGCACCTTTATCCTTCTCAGGTTCTGTGAAGTGAGGGCTCACCGCTCACTCCCCACACCCAAAAAATTTAAAAAATACTCAGCAGAGTCCTTCTCATGGTGGCACTGGTGATGTTATTGTAGAGCTGCAGTCTCAGGCGATGGAGTGCCACGTTGTTCACTCTTCAAGGACCGGAGAGGAAGAGTTCAGACCTCCCTCACCCCTGCACTCCCATTCAGGTGAAATGAGATCTGCTGAGAGAAAGCAGGGAGCGATGCATTTTCTTCAACATTTCACAGCTTTTTTTTTCTTAGACTGGTTCTTGAGATTGCCTGAATTGTTAAATATATCTATATCTGCGTACACATGTTCAGCCTTGAACAGGTAAAGAGGCTGGAACAAATGAACTGTCTGAGAAATTAAAAGCCATTGAACGTGTGGTCTTGCTATGGTACCCTTAGTACCCATTTGGGCTATTTTGGTATACATTTGTGTATCACTTTGGGTATTTTGTTCTTCTAAAAGCCAGATCTTTACGTGAGGAAGCAATGTTAAGGATGTAAGTTGAAAAAATGGAGCAAACACCAGTTTGCAAATGAAAGGCAGAACTTTAGGGAAGCCAAGCAAAATCTCATAGCCCCAGTGAAACCACAGAGCATCCTTGCAGTTCAGCTGACATCCAGATATTTATGGGAGGTGTAAGAAGAATCAGGCCACTTTATCTGCATCACCTTTCTCATGTTCTTCCTTTCATTGTGGCTGCTCCTCTTTGATGACAATTTGCTGTAAAATTGCCACTCAGCCAGACCTTTTCTCTCCCGTGTGCCTTCCCTGACCCCTGCTCTTTCCATTTGGCAGAGCCAAGCAGCCAGAGCCCTAAATCACCCTGCCTGCAGTAGGCTGGGGCGCGTTGCCTCTCCCTGGCTTCCAGCTGGCAGCTGCTTTCAGCTCCTGTTTTTCTTATTCCTGCGGAGACGGTGCATTCTCACGCCGTCCGACAGCCAAGGGCTGGGCTACTAATAGAGACCGCTGATGAATGGTGTAAGAGCTTTTCCATAACTCTCTATTACTAATCAATGAGCATGTTTGACATCTCGGCAGCGCAGCATTTGAGAATAGCTGTCAATAGTGCTTTCTCTTGCCGAAAGAAAATGGGTAACTGTAATACTGGCATTACATCATTGAAGGTAGTTGGTTATTGATGTCATCGTTCCTGTCACTCACCTGATATATACAGCCCGTAGTGACTTACCTCCAATCTACAGAGGTATGGATTTGAAAATAAACATCAATAACTTTAAAATCACTGTACAATTGAGGTGATGCTAACTCAAAGTGGTGATGAATTTTGGATTTTCTCTCGCCTATTTCTGTATTTCACGCTCATAAAGGGTATGCGTGGTCAGTTGCCTGTACCATTAGAGATATATTAGATATGCGGATTACAATGAGGGTCTGAATAACTGGTGCCTTATTCTCAAATTGTCTTATGGATGAATCTATATATCACTTGTGCATAATAATGTCTGTAATCATACGTTGTCTATTTACTGCAATGAAGTTCTCATATATCATTGCATCAATCTTAACTATCATGCAGAACAGCTTTTAGGAGATACTTTTGCCTTGTAATCCTTTATTCTATGCACGCACGCCATTTCATCTTAAAATTGAGAAACGGAAATGTGGACGACGTCCCTTTTCTTTTCTTAGCGGCTGACTCCTGGAGGTCTGGCTTCCAGTGAGCAGCGAGCGCGAGCGTCAGCACCTGTGTCCCGACGCCAGACAGCTGGCACGCTCCGTGCGTGCCACGGCGCGCCATCTGTGCCAGGCGTCACGTGCCAGTTACGTGACTTGGGGGAAGTCAGGAGGAAGAAAGTAAGTTCATACCACGACAGAGGTCTGTCTGTTTTTTGTGCAGCCCTGCGACGTGCACTGAAATCTGCTGTGGGTTTGGCCTTTTCCTCTCGTTCCCTGTTTTCTTGCTGAAGCAGTTGCTGGTCATACAAGCCTGATGAATGCATTGCAGTCATTCTGGGTGAATTTAAGCACAGGACAGAAGGGATTTTGTTTCTGTAGAGCTTATATGGAATTGTTTGGGGTATTGAAAGCATCGGGTATTTTTCTAATACATAAACAGATTATTTTTCTATAGAAACTGTATTTCACCAAAGAAAGAGACCATTCACAAACAAAAGGTTCCCTTACATTGCATGGAAGAAAGAGCTCAGCAACCCCCTGTAAAAGGAAGAGGACACCCCCCGCCCCCCTCCACCAGCCTCTGCAAGCTGCCAGTCTGCCAGGTCAAAGCCAACAGCAGGGTTTTCTGGTCCAGGCTCGAGTCCCGGTAGCTTCTCGTTGCTGCCTGGCTTTGCTGCAGAGGAGCCGGGCCATGGCCCAAAATGGTGGCAGAGGATGACGTCTGCACTTAGCGAAGCATTACACGATAGGCCTGTGGTCGCTTCTTACGGGATGCTGTTACTTCTGCAAGGGTAGAGCTTACTGATGGTGAAGAGACAGCATCGAGTCTCTAGTCCCCTCTGTGGGTACATGCTGTGATGACCAGAGATGACCCTCTTTCTCAGGGGCAGAAGCTCTCTGACACAGGCCAAAGTGGGAAAACTGAACTTTTCTCTCTACTTGTTTCTATGCCTTTCATTCAGATACAGTGGGTCACAGCTGTGTGGCACCACGAGGACGTTGCGGAGATGTTCCCAGGCTGGTGTGGCGAAGGCTATGGCTGTCAGTCCCCTCGGGGGTGGAGGGAAATGAGCTCCGAACAAATACTTCTTCGTAGGTGCAATGCACATAAGTGCATTTTTGGATCATAGTCCAAGACTGCATCCTTTGTGAGCCGGCGAATATGCCAGGATGACTCGCTTTTTCTCAGTCCAGCACTTCTCCATTGAGCAGAGGCAGAGCTGGAAGCATTGCACATCAAAGAGAGGGGAATTAATGAATGAGAAAACCTTGACATTTACACAATTTAGGCATGTTACTTTTATTTAAGGTTTTTCGTGGGAAGGGTGCAGAACCCTTAGTGAATAGACCTGTTAATGCCTCTTGCTTTTTGTGTTTATATGTGCCAGTTCTAATAATTGTCACGTCAACCTAAGTGAGAAACATCCAGACACGTTTATGGAAGAAGCCGTAGGGCTTTAGTTCAAGTGACTTCTGTTACTCCTGGGTGGGGAAGAGGGAAGGGCAATAAACAACAGAAATTTGTTGGTTTCTCAGCACCAAGATTTATCATGTGTAAAAATACAGGACTTTGGAAGCCATTAATTATACATAAAGTCAATAACCAATCTTAATAGAACTTAAAGTGACAAAAGCGATGACATTTAAGAAATAAGCTTCCCCATACTGCGAGTCTGTGACCATCAGGGAAAGGAAAAAGGCTTGAAACATGCTCTGGACTTGCCATAATTGTCATCATTGCCATTTTCGGATTTCATTAGAGAAAACTGCTTTACGTGTCGGTGTGTTTTTGGAAAGGGAGAAATTCTGGATCACAAAGGTCAGGTCTGTGTCTGGGATAACCTGCCCTGCCAGTAAGCAGCAAACAGAGGAATTTGGGGTAAAAAGTATGAGAATTTGCTCTTTTATGATATGAGCTAAGTTTTTAAAACACATAAAAGTGCATCTGTATCTCTTCCCCCCAAAATATATCAAGCAGAATCATAGTGGATAGCTGGAAAAATAATGATGCTAATAGTAATAGTAATACTAGTAATAGTAATAATTCCACTGCACGGCTGCTGATTTCCAGAGGCTGGACTCTGATCAAATCTGACAATAATTAATGCATTTGAGTTTAGACTTGAATTTTCTGTTAGTCAAATTTGTAAGAAATATAGGTATCCATGAAAATCCAAGCTTTAAAAGAAGTTCTAGTGCCCAATTTAGATATTTATTCTAATGTGACAATTAATCTTATGCAAGTCGAGAAGGTCTGCTATGAAATCATCATTAATTTGTACTCCTACAGCACGGTTTATCTCATTTACTTTGTACCTTATTTTTTCATGGAAGATCAAGGACCATTTCTTGGCCATTATTCTTGACAGAAAACATTTGAAATGAGCCAGACTAGTGAGAAAAGCAAGGCCCACACATGAATAAGGGTTGCCAGGTTCTGGACATTTTTTTTCAGCTGCCTAATTGAGGAAATATTTTTTGCTCTTTGTTTCGAGGGGTGGGTTGGTTTGTTTGCTTGTTTCCTCAAGAGCGGGCAATTTTTGTCAGTTCTCACCCTTGTTCCAGTTTGCAGGAGCAGGCACCGGGGCTGTTAGCAAGTGACATGCCCGGGAATATAAAAGAGCACTACATCTTTGGAGCTGTTTTGTGGTATTCCCCAGCATATTTGTTTGTTATAATTTGAAAGAAGCTATTGAACTGAAAGGAGGGACAAACAATCTACAGGAGGACAAAGCCAGTGAGAGCTAGGAGCGTCCAAATTTCCATGAAACACTCTTGTTTCAATTCATATTTAAATGGGCTCCTAAGCAGCTGGACAACCTTCCTGTAGCCGACCACAGCTGATAGTTTTAGCCAACGAGAAATCACATGCAATTTGCTGAGAGCAGATGAAAGGTGTGTATTTTAGTCTTTTTAATGTAAGAGAATAAACACTAAACTAACACAGTATGTCAAGATGTTAGGCAGAATTTAAGTGCAATAGAGCAGATTCTCAGTCGTGTGAACTGGCATAATTTTCTTTGAAGTCATTCAGATTATGCTGATTTACAGCAGCCAAAGACCAAGCCAAATATGGTTGTTTCTGTAACTAATTTTGATGCCCTTCTGTTTAATGATTCTTTGAGGGAATTTATTTTTACTTACAAATGTGCCTAGGCAATGACTCTATCATCTAATCATTAAATTTTTGAAGGGCCAAATCCTACAGCCCTTATTAATTTAAAACTCACGTGGTAGACATCTGGACAAAGAGAAAGCCTGGGTCAAAACTACCTTTTGCATATCCCATCCTGATCTCAGGCTACCTTGGTCTTCAGCAGATCCTCGTTGCAAGGGAAAGTAGCTCAAATTCTCCCTAACTTGCATCTTGCATCTCTCTAACTGAGCCGTCTTGGACCAAGAAGGTGATTTTGAGGTCCCCTTTCCCCACAACCTGCTCTACTCTAAGGTGCCAGAGGTGACGTATGGGCTCGACACCTCCTAAATAACCCTTTATCCTGGGGTTTGCTCTTCCAGAGGCTGTGCTGGCAGCTTTGAGGACATTTTGTCTAGAACCACCTGATGCAGAGCATCCTTTAGGTAGAGAGAAACAGATTTCTCAGGCTCCAGAAGAAGTTTTTCCGTAGTACAAATCGGTGTTGACTTTAATTTATCAAGCGATGTTTCTGCAGATTTACTGTGAGTTATTGTTATTGTTTGCTTTGAATATGGCTTGATGTGCTAGGTCCTTTACAGGCATAACTTAATTCTTCTTTCTCACTGTGTCTCTGCACAGTAGCCACATTTGTAAAGAAAAATATCAGGAAATAGTCAGAACTTCTAAAAATAACTTCTTACCAGAGCTGGGTCAGATTAAAGATGTGGTTTTGTTGCACTCCGTTCTCTACTCTCTTTCTTTGCCATTTTGTTTTAATCATGTGTGCGCTATTGGCTATAGAAAGCAAGCAAGGCTTGGTTGATCTTCCTTCCCCCTAACAAGATCTTCCTTAAACCTTCTCTTCCCCATTTGGCTTCTTTTTGTGTCACATTAGCAGAAGTGTGTGCATTTACTGGGCAGGAGATTGGGCCTTCCCTCTGCTTTTTGCTCAGGTTGGAGAATGGGAGCGGTGTCAGTGACGGTGAGAGGAGCAGCTGGATGCTGATCATAGAATCAATCATAGAATCATGGAATCATAGAATGGCTTGGGTTAGAAGGGACCATCAAAGGGTTCCCACGGTACTAGAATTATTAAAAGAAGAATCAAGAACTGGAAATGTTTCACTAGCAGGGGTTTTACACCCCAGTATGAGGGCCACAACTAAAGCAGAAGTTTTATGGCTTTACTTTGACACCGCGGAAGACAGGATGAGCTGTCTGTGTTTCCAGCTCTGTGCCTGTGCTCCCTGCAGCCACTACCTATTCAAGGCTCTGGGATAAAGACGAGGAACATGTATGTGGTTGAGCCTTACAAATGACTGAGAAACACGTTTTCTCCTTACCTGGAATAAATCAGATGGATAAATCAGCCCATTTCTTTGTCCAGGATGTTTAAGTGCTTATATACAACTTCCGCATTCAGTGTTTTCCCTGAAAAAGCCATGTTGTAAACTCCTAATTACCAGCCCGCAGACTATTTCTGTGTCTGATTATCAGACGTTCACTTTAAATCTTTTCCTTTTCTATTGACAAACTATTTTCTCTACTCCCCTTCTACTAATTATGATACTAATAGACTTAAGAGTTCTACAAGCAGTGACTGAGAAAATAAAATTTCCTCTGTTAATTTTGAGGTTTAGCTGTCACATCTATAAATCTGTGATGAGCAGAAAAGTCTAAAGCAA
This sequence comes from Sagittarius serpentarius, assembly GCA_034782735.1. Taxonomy (NCBI): domain Eukaryota; kingdom Metazoa; phylum Chordata; class Aves; order Accipitriformes; family Sagittariidae; genus Sagittarius; species Sagittarius serpentarius. The sequence continues at coordinate 40,295,876 of JAVKLA010000093.1, forward strand.
CTATTCTTCAATTTATTGCTTGAAGATAAAATTAGATGAGTCATTACCTTCCACTTACATAAAAATGTGTTTATGTAACTGAGTCGATGCAATGCTGATGCTCCTTGGCTGGTGAAAGTGCTCATCAGGAAATACCCAGTTCTTGTTGGATCGCTACCTCAAATTCCGTGCTTGGGGAATTAGAGCTTTGGGAGAAATCTGAGTAGCTGCTTCATCCAAGAAGGGATATTTCTCCAGCAGGAGCACAACAAGGCCAGCACCTACTCCTGGATGTGGTGGCTGCATGCAGTGGGCAGAATGGAGCTATGGGGGAAAACAAGGAAAAACTCAGCTTGAGAGCAGAGTTTGGCTCCTCCAGCAGCAGTAGTTAAATGGACCCTGATGCCTACAGCTGCTTTGTGTTGCAAATATTTTATCTTTACTTACTTTGGAAAGCGAAGTAGGACTGAAGTGGCAAGTAGTCTCTCTGCTAAATTCTGGTGAGGTTAAAATTCAGTATCTGAAGTTCATTTTTATTAATAACTAGTTTTCTGGCCAGGCAAATATCTGTAGAGGAAAAATAAAATAATGAAACAACCCAGACTGGAAGAGAAAAAAAAAGTTACAAAAGCCCTTGCAAGACGACTAACAACCTTGCAAATGTAATGTTACGAAATTTATCTTCCCTCAGTATTTTTTTGTCTTGGGATACGTGATTTCCCAAGGACAAAATCAGTAAAAGCTACCTTTGGCTTCCACAGCTTTCCAGAGTCTTCCATGGAACACAGTGGTTACATGGAATGCATACTGAATTTATCCTTTAATTTAGTTTTACGCAAGTAAAACCTTGAGTGAGTGTTCTCAGGTTATGAAAATTGGACCGAATTGCTGAATGGAAAATAAAACTCTTCATGCACTTTTGTCTTTAATAAACAAAAGTCTTTACCTAAGGGAGGAAGTGATCTGGATTTGGTGCAAATAATTAAATAAAATAGAGAAATTACTAAGCAAACCATTACTCTTTTTTTAAAAGGCAAATGGAAAACAAATGTCTGAGAAAGGCGGTGAGCTTGCTTAGTATTTTATATTCAAATACTTCTCAGGTTTATACTGAAGAAACAGTGTATTTACTGTCTTTCCACCATACATGTTTTCAAGATGGAAGTGATGTCACCGAAATCAGCACAATTCATTGCACAGAGCTACAATAAATACTGCATTGACTTCCAGGAGTTGTCCTTAAAAGACACGTTTGTTTCATTTTGAACATCACCAAAAAGTCGCCATTAGACTGGGGGTTGTCCAAACCTGTGCTGGGAACAACCATCAGTACTACAGGAACTTGTCAGTGATTAATGTGAGACCACCCAACCACATTTCTTCCCCCATGAAATAAATTGCTGTGGTTTCACTGGTGTCGTGATGCTAAGACAATTTCTACCAGCTGAAGATCTGATCTGTGGAAAAACTCTCTGCTAAGCCTCTGACTTCAGTGAGCTTGTAAAACATAGTCAGTGTTGGCATCTGAATTTTTACATTGGAAGGAATATGGAGAAGATGTGATACGGCATCAAGCACATTTTTTTGTGCTGCTGTTTTGCTCTGTCTCTAACCTGATGCCAGGTGACCTTGTCCAAACAGGTGGCCATAACTTCAAGGAACTGTACTTTTTTTCATAATGGTTGTTTGACATAAATCTTGCAAAGAAATCTTTTGAAGATGCACTAGCAAAGTGTTCACTTAAAAGTGGGAACACTCCATACCAAATCCAACAGGGACAGGTAATTTGATAGACGAGTTCACCTAAATGATACTAGCACGTTGTTTATCTTCCCAGCCATCAGGTTAAGAGCTGTTGTACATAACTTTCTTAACCTTAACCTCATCTGTTCATCTCTTGGGACTTCAGACTAGTGCAAGGGATAAAGGAAAATCAATGCTGCGTTTGGTTCTGGTAAATGTTTATGTCTGTATGCAAAGGAAGAAGGGGGAGAGCTTGAAACTATCCCTTCCCAATGAAAGATTTTAATTAAATTAGGTCTTAGAAATGTGGAGTGTGATCTTTGCCGTGTTTTGATTTCGCTGAAGATTATGACTAGACTTGCCAAAACCAACTGTGAAATCTTACATTTGTAAACTTTGCACACAATGCCTGTGAATTTGATACATCCCAAAGAAAGAGCCCGAGTGCTGCTGTTTACATTCCTAAAGTCTTTACAAACAAGGAGAACAATATCTGCTCTTTACAGATTACTGTGGTCAGGTTCCTGTGTACAGCATGAGTGACCTTTCCAAGTTGAGCAATCTGTATGTACTCAACCCTGAGTGTTGTAAAAAGCTCAGGTGTATCAGCTTACTGTGAGTTAATATGAGATACACGAAGAATGAGTTTTACAGTATCCAGCTGCCGAATACCAAATGATTGAATTTTGCACTATAAAAGAGGACCTTCCTCTCATATAAATATATAGATTCTTCACACTGCTGGGAAACTATATTGTACACAATCCAGCTTAAGCTTATGCCATCTCCTCTCTGACTCCTCTTTATCTGTGGTTAGCCTGCTCTCTGTATCACTTTTCTTACCAAAGGCACCTTTATATCAGTGAAGGGAGATCTAGCAGGCATAGCACCTCCTGCTCCATGCTCCCCCCTGCCCAGATGATAATTTGAGACACAGTAAGGCACAATCAACCAGCCCTTTTGTGCTCCGTAGGACTTGGAGATATGGCACCTGTAGCACATGTCCACAGAACCACTAAGTGCTTTTATCCAGCTCCAAACCGTTGCAAAGGTGTGCAAAGAGCCAGGCTATGCCACAGGTACAGCCCAGCCTCGCTTCCCTGCTGCTTCTGCCCAGTGGCCCAAAGGCTTGCAGCCTCTGTCAGGAAGGGTATCGTACCTTCCGGAAGAAAAAGCCCTGAGCTCATTTTATGTTAGATGCTTTAAACGCATAAAGGCAGCACATGTCAGAGGCAATGATGATCTTAGGTGAGTATCTGTTTTGCTTGAGCTTGTGGGAGATACAGGCAAAGTGTTGGATGAAAACAGCTGGCCGAAAAAGTTCTTTTAGCTCAGTGCTACAGCCTTGAACAGAGAAGGATGGGACCAATAAATCAAATATTCTGCTGGCATTTTCCAGCTAGCATTGGTAGTGAGAAGCAGCTATGAGAAGACGGGATGAGAGGCCTTACGACCCAGTGACCAAAGAGGCGAGCGCAGTGAGCTAAACTCATCAGTGCAATTGGTAAGGTCCTCCAAATGGAAACCCGCTGCCTTCCCCTCCCCTGTAGCTGTGGGGCTAATGGGGAAAAGCCTTGCCCTGATGAGACATCAGGTCTGACCTGCTTCGGAGCACGCTCCTAGGAAGAAAGAGGAGGCGTGGAAGAAGGAGATTATATGAGCTGTTCACAATGAGGTTTCTTTCCTTTTGCACAAGATGCTGCTCTGCACTGAGTGTCGTGCTGTCATTAAAACGAGTCCTGTGAGTGAAACCGGCCCCAAAGAGGATGGAGGGGAAGGCTGGGCGGATGCACAGGGTCCAGTGGGGCTGCTCGAGAGCGAGGACAAGCACAGGAGAGAGCTGGTGCTTGTTCAAGGTCTCTGGAGTCCTGTGGTCACCTGCCAAAAAGCTTCTGGCTTTTACATTTGGTAACAGTGACCTCCTTGGCTCATTTTTACGATAACACAGGTTCTTCCCAAACACGGTTTGCTTCCACTGCAACAGCTTTTGTACTCCAAAGGCTCTATGGAAGATCCTTCATGCAAATAAGAATCAAATCTTCATTTTCTCAGACCACATTGTAATGAGCTTTTTCCTCTATTCTTACAAGACACCTGAAAAAGAGAGGTTTTGCTGTGTAAGCTTAATTTTAGTGTATCGATGGGTCTGCTGGAAATAGAAGTCTGAACAATGGCAAGGTTGGGAAAGTTCATGGATACATCCTAAGTTTGCAGCTAGGCTTAGACTTTATTTTCCGACAAAAGAAATATGGAAACAAATATAGAAAATGTATAATCCAGATTCTACTATAGCATTTATATATGCAGCTATAACAACAACAAAAATAATTAATGTCTCAGGCTGTCAGTGAGAGCTGTTCTGCTTCTTAAAACCTGAGCGTTACTGGTTAGGGGGAGCGAGATAATGACAGAAACATCCTGCGAGATTGTAACCCAAGTGTTTTGGTGGTTGAACTTGAGGAAAGGGCACGTATTATCGGCTGTATTCCATTCTCAATTCACTACAGGAGACTGTGAGAGAAATGGCCTAAAAACAGGCAATCAATAATTTGTATAGCGAACACAGTGTGCCGTTAAGTCGTCTAATCTTTAGATCTCTTCAAACATAAGGTGATGCAGAAGAGGAACGACTATCAAGGAGAAAGCAACCTGAGGTGTAATTCATAAGAACAAAGACTGAAATGGAAGTTGTACTACATTATTTTTGCATTAGAAAACCTGACAGGTCACAGAACCTGGCTGGTCATTCTCAAAGAGTTCGCTACAATAAAAGCTTGTGTAGGGACTTAATTGATTCAGCCGCAAAACCACTAATGTCTTCTGTAGAACATTTTCTCCCATGCATCCTCCAGATGTAAAGTTTTGTTTTGCATACCAGAAGTGGAGGTTTCTAGTTACTGAAGATGCTGCTGATTGCCTTTCCTAGCTTTCTTAAGTCTCCAAATTGCTGGAAAGAACTACTTGGGGGATATTCTGCTAACAAGTGACCTCAGTTACCCAAGAAGAGACAGAATACATGTTACAATATTAAAGACCTGAACAACCCGCTCCAGAAGCTCTCTTTAGAGGTCCCGGTATTTAAAAGAGAAGCACAATCCAGTAATTCCTGCGTCAGTGTTTTTACAACAGTACAGAGAAATAAAATTCCTCGGTGTTACAGAGAAAACAAGGTAAGAGACACTGGTTCAGTTTTGAAGGTTGAATTAGGCTTTTCCATTCTGACTTAATGAATCGATTACGTAATTTCACAGAATCATAGACTCATCAGGATCCATCAGGCCAGAAAAGGCTGTTGCAATCGTTTAAGGTGATCCATGTAACGTGAACCATAAGATTTCCCAGAATTGTTGAATTTGTTTGAAATCAATTTGAATTTAATTTAATTACGTTAATATTTTAGGGGGAAAACTTACTTAATCTCAGTTTCAAACCAATGGGTTCACTCATGTGAGAATTTTTTTTGAGTAAATGACTAAATAACTCGAATAACAATGACATTGCCTTTGTCTCCTTGTACAATCTAAGTGGTGATTAGGACTGAGCTTGTCTTTTAAGGCAATAATATGTTTCCAGGGGTGACTCACTGAGTGAGAAAAGAGTTTTCAGTACTATGGGTCTGAGTAGATTAGCAGACTGTCTATAAACTGAGGGAAGAAAATAAGAAGGGAAAGAGGAAAAAGCCAAGGAGAAAGTAAAACTTGGAATTGGAAAAACAATTCCAGTTCCAGATGAAACATTTCATTATATATGATGGGTTTAAAAGCAGTTTGCCCAATGACTTTTTGTTTAACAAGGCATTGTGTGAAACATGGCATTGTTCCTCACAGGAAATAAAGAACAAGAAATCTACTTATTTCTTGCATGCTTGTATTGAAAACGGTATGAAGTTGTAATGTGGAAGTAATAGCTCTGAAGCACAGCAACCTTGTGGTATTTCCTTTTGGAGCTGCACAGCATTATCTAAAAATGAGAATGCTTGGACTGGAAGGATGTTGCTGACTCCCAGAAGTTGAGCCTGCCTTTTTTTTTTTAAATGCAAGTTTTTATTAAATATCTTTAGTGTACTGACATAATTCAGACTTTTCTCATAGGGAGATAATAAGATCCCTCTGGGGAGAGCTTGGGCTGAAACCTGAAAGTGCTGAGTGTCTGCTACCACATCTGAATTCACACTTCTCAATTTCTGCCCTTTTCTCTGGAAGTTTTATGCTTGATCTTTTTCATTGTCATACTCCATGCCTAACTCAGCTGGACTGAATACAGAAAACAAAATCCTGAAAGACCCGTAGATTAGTGGAGGCTGCCTTGGAACTAGCTGAGCAAACAGGCACATCGAGTCTGTCCTAAGCTTTGGACATTTGGGCTGAAGGTGGCCAATGTAATGAGCTGAGCGGTACCTGGAGATGTCTCATATCCTGAATCGTGTCTTCTGCTGCTAGGTGTTTGTATGCTGTTACATATTGGGAAGGACTTTATTGCCAGGTTTAAGGAATATATCCTCTAACGTTGTTTTTGTTGAAATTCCTTATTTGAGTTTGTTTTATTAAAACTTGAGTAGTCTTTGAGTAATTCTCCCTTTCACAAGTGGGCTTGGTCTTTGCCTGCTTCTGAGATGCTCTTTCAGGCTACAGATCAGGCAAGGAGCATTGCACAAGTGGAGGCAAAGAAGTGATGGGCGTTCTAACTTGCTTTGTCCACCTTATTTTTTTCCTGTTACTGAAGTCCAGTTCACTTTACATTACCCTTTTTGCTTTCCTTTCACAATCACTGACAAGATTTTTCTATGGTTTCTCTCTATTCCCGGTCGGTCCAAATTTTGGTCTTCTGTGCTGCAGCATTGTGCTTTACTGGTGATTACTGCATAGCACTGTGCATTTGGAAAAGCAAAGTATGCAGAACAGTGAGCACACTCACACCTGCCAGGGGCTGACAACTGAAAGGCACAAGTGGGGACAAAACAGAGCAGACAGAGTGATGTGGGAACATTAACACTTGTGAGGTACCCTCTTCCTCCCTCCCCTCTTTTTGAAGAAGGGAAAGAAGCTGGGCCTTTGTCCAAAAAAAGCACTTAAGCGTGTGCTTGACCTTAAGACATGTGAAAAAACTCTTTACTATCTTCATCAATTGCTACGGTTTTCTGTTACCTGGATGTGCATTTAATGGAATAAATGTTCATCTCTTTGATCCCATACTTAAGGAAGATGATCCATATTTTTTACTCCCTGAAAATATGAAAATCTGCTTGTTATATCACAGCTGTGCAAACAGGTTTTCAGGAAACTTAACATGGTGCTTTTAGTATTTGGTAGGTTGCACCACCCCTTGATTAACAGGGGAAAGTTATTACATGGAAAAAGTGTAGAGAGATTGGTTTGATCCGATCTTGCACAGGATTGAGAAAGCAAAAGGATTAAAGTGTCTTAAACATAAAGCTTGGCAGCAATTGTCGAGAACAAAAATGAAAATAGTTTAAGAGAACAGTGCAGGCAACAACTCACTTGGGGGGTCGGCAGAGGACCAGAAGAAGTGGCCAGACTGACATTGCTTGGTTTTATTAACTCATCCATAATTAGCCCATAGCTTAGATACAATTTAGCTTGTGCCATATGGGCTAATATAGTGCTGAAAGTTACCCCCCATGCAGGTGACAGTCTGTCACACTGAAGGAAGATTAGCATAAAACAAACAACAATGCACTCTTAATGATAGTAGCACCATTTGCAACGCCATAGTTAAGGATGTATAAGCACTTCCATTATAACCCAATCTTCAAGATTTTATTAAGTAGACATAAAAGGCATGTGCACATAGACACCCCTTATAGCCCAGTGAATCCTTTCTTCAGTTCTCAGGCAAACTAGTTGTGTATTTGTGGTTTTTTTTAGTGTTAATTAATTTTTTTTTTAATGGTAACAATGCCTGATGTAGACATTTACTTGCAGCTCTGCTGGTCTTCCTTGGAACAGTGTGTGGAATGAGTTGTTCTAGGTAAAACATGTTGGGCAAATAGATCCTGGTAGTTTCTGCCTTGATAAATGTACAACATAGTGGCTGTTAAGCTCAAATAAAAATGAGAAAGCTACACTGTATGTGCCCATCAACTTGATTAGAACTTTTTATAGTATATATGAATCTAACCAAATAGCAATGGTATAACTATGTAGGCAGTAGATGTTCTGTGAGTGTAATTTATACTGAGAAGAAAGTAAGGCACTGTCTTTATTGATTCCTTTTTATTGAATAGGAATTGCACCATTAAAATGATACCCATGTGTTGTTGATACGTCCTGCATTTATGTTAATTTGGCTACATATTGCCAATATTTTTATTTTAAAATCAAGAAGGAAATTCTGTGCCAGAGCCTTTTCCAAATTGTGCTGAGCTTTTGACACAAAGCAGCAGAAGCCATTAGCATTCTCAGTTAAGGCTGATCAGTCATGCTGTTGAACCATTTCTTCTCTTCCCCCCAACATATTTGCTTTCCTGTGTTTTCCAGATAAAAGGGAAGCTCCCCCTCCAATAAGTTTTCCGGACTTTTCTTTTGAAAGGCAGCCTAACCATTTTAAATATCTTAAATGAAGTGAGTTTTGTTATGCAGACAGGAGCTAAATTTTTTTCTAGCTCTCATCGGCTATTTATGTGACTCTATGGTTTTCAAATGGTATAATGCTAGAGGATGCCAAATGTCCTGCCATTTAATAACCAGTAGCATACAGAGCTCTTTTCAAAATGCCACCACTCTGAGCATCTGTTGTTATTAAGTAAGATGATCAAATTTTGTACAGGACTTCAATTTTGCTTTTCACATCACTTACAGAGCAAGAATAATATGCAGTCTGTGTATAAAGCTAATGTGTTGGGATCACTGAGCCAATTGCTGGTTTTTGTGTTCTGCTTTATTGCAGATTGTAAAATAAACTTTGGCCTTTTTTTAATAAATGTTATAAAAATGCTCTGCGAATCAGGAGAGTGTCAGCAATTAAAGCCATTTAACATCATAATAATTAAAAATGCAATACTCCAGTGTAGTCAGCACTGGTTCACATAAAAAGCCACATTGTTGGTCCTTAATAATTACATTATTTGACAGACATGCTAAAGAAGAGGAAAAGGTGCACATTGTTAGTATCCGATGAGCAACTAATTCTTATTGTTTCTGGAAATTGCTCTAAAATCCTTTACTGTTCCTGTCTTTCAGCTAACAGATGTGCAGGAATGTCCTCGGCTCACCATTGCTTTTCTCTCCAGCAGAATATGACTGACAACACAGCAACACAAGGGAACAGCTGGGTCGAAACGCATAATATTTTCCTGGTAGAGAAAGAAGCTGATTAGGCTATGGAGTACCTAATTGGGTAAGATGCCCCTCATTTTCAAACTATAAAATTCAGATAGTGTATAGCAGAAAAGAGAGGATGGGCTGGTAAGAGCCGTATGTTTGTCCCGCAGCACAACTGGACCTTTAAAATGAGTGATGCTTTTACAGCTGTGGTTTGGGACTATGCCTGAGCTCAATGTCATGGAGGGCCAAATCTCTGAGAGGGGACTGAACTCAGATGTAATAGCATTTAAATTACACCTCTGCATATCAGTTCATTCTCCTTGCTCTTCCTAAGTTTGCATAGGCAGAAGGGCAGATTTCCCCATAGTGTTCATTTTTTTCAGAGAAAAATAAAGCAAAAGAAAAAGAAAGCACAGATTTTACAGATTTAGGTATTTTTTCCCTTGAATATTGGAGGTGTGGGATTCGTCCCTGGTTTCATTGCCTGTTGTATGTTGCTGCAGAAAGGCAGTGCTGTAGAAGCAGCGTCGTCTTCTGTCTTGAGAAGAGGTGGAGAAGTTTTGGTTGCAGAACTTTGGCAAGGGTAAACCTGGTGTCCTCACATATCCTAAAGGGAACGGGGTCCAGAAATGTTCTGGAGGAGCATCAATCAATCCTGCCTCTGAAAATCCTAGAAAATAGGGAGTGAAAATTGTCTTAAAACATCCTGATGAGACAATTTACTTTCTCTGTCTTCCTGGACAGTCCAAGAGCTTTCTCTGTTCTTGTGTCTCTCTGTGGAAATATTCCCAGACTGTGGCACACTGATTTTTTTAATTTACTCCAGCTGCTTTATCAGCACTCAAGCCTGTTGGGGTTGGGTTTTTTTTGATTTATTTTTCTACTTTTTCTAAAGTCTAGCTTTGAATGTGTGAGTATCCCATCTCACAGCCAGCCACGCTGCCAGCAAGCTCTAGGGGTGAGCTGCACGAGCAGGTGAGAATACGGTCACGAGAAAGATGCTACCAGTTCAGTGCACATTATACCTTCACTCACAGGACCACTTGTGCATCTGGGAGACTGAATTGAAAATGCATTTTTTTTGCTTTTACTTTCATAGATGTTCGAGCAAGTGAAGAGCTCCTCTAACCAGAACAGGGTGTGAAGGTTGCTTTGTTATACTCTGTGGCGTTATTAATCAGGGCTAGGAGGCAGAGAGGTGCAGCTCTGCTCATGGAGGCCAAGAGAGGAGCTTTGCACATCCAACAACCTCTCTCCAGCCCATGGGGCTGCAGGCTGACAGCTTGGGTGCTTGGGTACGGCAGTGCCCACCCCAAGCTTGCACTTTGGCAGCAGAGACTCCGAGGGTGGAATGCCCTTCTGAAAAAAAAGCTGAAAGGTAAACTCCAAACCAGATCGTGCAAGGCCCCGTATCAAATATCAGCAAGACTGGAAATCATTCTAGGGTAGGATAAAGTCGGGTGGCATGTAAATCTCATTGCTCTGATTTGTCTTTCCTTCGCCTTGTGTATTCTGAATTGATTTTAACAGCCTGTTGCTAGTAGTATTTGCTGTTCTCCAAGGAAACTAATGATTCAGCATCATAAGTTTGAGGTTGGCATACAGGAATAATAAATATTTGTGAAGTTCATGATATATGAGTTAAATCATGTCAAAACAGTTCTGAAGGTAAACAAATCAAAATGTTCCTCAGAACATGGCAAGAAGGTGTGTTTCTGCAGGGGTGTCTTCACACTTTGTAGATGTTGTCTACCACATCTTTGGCAGATGCTTGTTCTTCCCAAGGTCTTGGTCTTGAGTGATGGGAAAGTAAAATCAGGAGGAGCACAGCCAGTAACCAGCCGCAGCGTTACCAGTGAAGGTTTGGGTAGCTGGGGGACAGGAGCAGTGGCACATCCCAAAGGCCAGTTATAAGCGTTTTAAAAGCAGTGAAACCATCTGAAAGGCCAGAGCCCCTCCGGAAACTTTTCTACCTTAGATGTAATTCATATGTGTGCAATTATTTTAGTTCAAATATTAGCCTTAGATTTTAAACAGATTATAATTTTGTAAGGAAATAGCCATAATTGCGTGACAGAAAGGGATTTGATTTGTAGTTCTGGAAAACAGCCTGCTTCTTGAGCACCAGAAGAGTCTTTAGGTGAAAGTATAAAAGAAGCACACTATCCTCTGATTAACCTGAATCAAATAATGGAAATAGAATTCCATCTGCCATAGAAATCATAAATAATAAATACATTATTAAATCAATAAACTGAGTACAACAATGAATTTTAAATCTTATGTTGTGATTAGAGCCAGCTCTTTCTTTGGGACATATTAAACTATATTCACAGCACATTCCACTTGGGTTTTTTAATAGGTGATCTGTTTCTTTTTCAGGAAGTTCATATGAAGTTTCTGAACCTCCACTTTGCCCCTTGGGGAGAAGCAGCCCGGAAATAAGGTGAAAGTGTTCTGAAAGAAATGAGGAAATCTCAAAAGGAAAAAAAAAAAAAAGCACATTATAGAAATACTGGTAAATAAAATATAACCAACGAGCAACATGGGAAGCATGTTTAACCCACTGCACACCAGTTTTCCCATACTGCCAGCCAACTGAACGCCGAAAGAAGAATACCAAGTAGTACGGCTCTATTTTTTTGTGACATTAAGTATGATACAAATGTTAATGGATTAAAATAGAAGAAAACATGGTATACCAGAAACAAATGCATAAAATCAGTGCTAGCTGAGTCCTTCATGATAGCTGATCCTGTTCAAGGAATAAGGGTAGTGTTTCAATAAGAAAAATAACACAAACACTTAAAATGTTAGGTTTTCGAAAGCTGTTGTAGCTCAAGAGGCTTTTGTTGTATGATTCTGAATTTTTATGACAGATGCAATTGCCAGAACTTCCCTTAGTGTATAGGAAACCTGAAAGAGATCAATATTTTATTGTTACAGATACATTAATTTACCTATTGCTTTAAAACATCTGTAGGAACAAATCCGGAGGTACTTAGGAGATGTAGTCTTATGAGACTAAACCGGACCTAGCACCTTTTGAGTTTCTTCAGAAGGTGTTTTACAAAATCGGAATTCTTTGTCTCAGATCTGGAAAACGACACTTCCACCCCAGCCCATGAGCTGTGCCTTGAAATGTGGTGGGCCATCGAGGGGGGTGAGGAGGTGCTGTAAAGCTGAAGGACCAGGTGAGGAATGTGGCAAGAAATTTTAAGCAAGAAATAAAAAACCCCAGCCTCTTATTGTAATATTTCCCTGACCCGACTTGGCTCCATCGTTCTGGTGTCCTCCTGTGGCACATGGAAACAGGGAGACCTCAGCACCCTCCAGCCTCTTATGCCTTTTTTTTAATGTGCACAGAACTCCTGAGTGTTCATTTCCTCCATGAAGCTCTGTACCTCCTAGATTGGTTTTTTTTGTGTCCTTTGTCAAGATTTGTGAACAATTTATCTGCTCAATTTTTGCAGCAGGGCTGAAACCTGTATGATTTCTCTAGGTGTTGCTTCTAAATCTCATGCAAACTGTCTTAGTCAGCTCAAAACCTACAACTCTTGGCATTTCTACCATGGCTGGGTATCTGTTAACTGCTCTTGTAGGGTTGATTTTTCTTTTTTTCATGCCATTGTTTTACAGAGAGAGCTACAGAGATATTTTACAATTCTAGGTGCACTTGTGCATCAGGTTTTCTGCCATGTTTTTCTTGCAAAGAAGCTGTAGAAGGGATAAGATGTGCCATTGCCAGCTTGGTTCATAAGGGAAATGGTTCTCCTACCTTTACGAAGGGATTTTTTTCTGCTTTTTGTGCATCCCTTGCCTGCAAGCACCTCCCTCTAAGTCCGTTCTGTAACCAGGACAGCTCTCCCTCAGCGCTGGTTTCTGCCATTTCTTCAACGCTAGGCACTCATCCTTCAACTCACCAGTCCTGTTCTCCCACAGACGGTATAGCAGCATCATCCAACCCATAGGCTTCATAAGTACTGACAGTCAGACTGAATTTAGAGCACACGAGAAATCTTGACATTCAACTTGACCACATTTTTGTTGCTGAGCCTGTGTTCCCATGACTTATTTTTTAATGCAAATCAGAAGATGATTAGCTGTTTTCTCTCTTCATTGTGTTTATTTTTTCTTGTTCTTTGGACTGTTTTTCATGCCTCATCTTGGCTGAATTCTCTCCCATTTTTCTCCCTTCCTGTGTGTTTCTGCTCTTGCTCTGTTCTCTGCCCTTTGTTCTCCGTTGCTGTTTTCCCCTCTTCTTCCTTTTGTGCCTCTCTCGCTTATTTTCTGGTGCTCTATCATCTCTGTTCTTTGTCTTTTCTTTGTCTTTTCATTTTGCCTATCTTTGTTCTGCATCCTCTTTGGTGTCTCCCTGTTCTTTGTCTTCTCTTTTTCCTTGTTCTCTCTTTTCCTCTGTCTGTCTCTTTTTATGATTCCCTTTTATCTTCGTTGTGTTCTGAGTAGGTTTGTCTTGATCTTTGTCTTTGCCCAGAACGTGCTCAAATGAAGACAAAACACACCATTCAAACAGAAATTGCTTATTAATTATAACACGGACACACTGCCGAAACCCAAGCCTCCCACAAAGCCAGCAAACCAAATCACAGGTATTTGCAGGCCAGCACGTTTTTTTTGTGGTCATCTGAGCTCCACGTAGGGCCCCGTGGTTGAGCACCCAGTGCTTAAGCCACGTCCTGCCCCACTCCCCTCCAGCTGGCTGTCAGTTGATGAAACCATCCTAGCCTTTATCACTGACCCGTTGATACTTGGGTGCAAAATAACCAAAGTGAGGTACCTGGTTATGCAGCAGCCATGAGTAAAAATGTGTATTTTGGTCTCCAGTATGGAATCCACATGATCTTCATGTCCCAAGTGTGCCCCTTCCTCCTGTGGTGGGGGGTATAATTTACTGCAGATGTCTTTGACCTACATCATCAGCTCGAAGTTATCAGTTGCTGCTAGAAGGAATGTTTTAATTTACTAACCAGCTCTGCTGGGAACGGGTATCAGCTACAGCCATGCAAAAGACAGGATTTCTTGGTATGCTTGGTGCACAGTCATGAGTTATTGTTGTTAATTCTTTCCTATTTGCAAAACAAAACATCTTAAAAATGTGGAAACAGGAAAATCATAGGCAGTGCTATTTTGGTAACGGAAGTTCTATTTGGTCCTGAAATAAATCTTTTTGTGATCTCTTTGAGCTTTGAAAAGATTAGTATGATTTCAAAGTTTAACTTCATAAAGTTCACATTAAAAAAGTTCAGCTTTTTGTTCATTTTCCCACCCATTTCTCCCCTCTAATAATTCAGTGAAATCTCTCTGCATGTTTGGTATTTGATTAATCCTCGCTAAAGTCCTGGCTGAAAAACAAACCCCAGATCTCGGAGTTTGCCCTGTTGCTGCTATTTGCCTTCTTTATTTTTTCTTTCTGTATTTTTTTGTCTGAAGGAAGGCCATTGGAGCCCCTTTAAGTTGTCAAGCCACAAAATGGATGAGTTGGGAGCAGCTTTTCAGGGTAGAGGGGCTGGGTGCTCCCAGGGACCCCCGTGCAGCCCATGCTAGGTCACCACGTCCTGGGGGCTGAGGGGACCCTGCCTGCACCGTCTGCCCCCACCAGCCTTTCCAGGCTGCTTCGCTCTCCCCTTAGCTTTGCCGTTAAGAAGTTGTCACTTTCCTGGCCAGGCTCTAGTATATAAATAGAAATTTCATATCTTCTACCTGCTGTGCTCTGGGGAAGCCCCAGAACACCCAGCACATTGCCTATCTCTGCAAACCGACTGTAGGACCTGGCCACAATATTGCAGCAAATAACCTGGGTCTTACGTGAATTGCCCTGAATCTGGGAAACGCTGCAGGTTCCCCAGAGGCTGCAAATCCCGTGGAGCCCAGGTTGGGTTCTTCCTGCTGCTTGCGCCTCGTTGCCGTCACTACCAACATCCCCTGCCGCGGTGGCGGATGCAGAAATGGGACGGCGTCTCTTCCCTCCTCTTCCCATCGCGGCGTGGGAGCGGCGCTGCCGGGGAGGGGGCTGCGTGGGAAGCGGGAAGGTGCGGGGATCTCCACAGGCTGGCTGGTGCTGTCGGTGCGGGCCAGCGCCCGTCCCCTGCGCCGTGAACTCAAGGGATGTTTCCCTGCCTGCTCCCAATGTGTGCGTTTTTGAGAGAGGGCAGGTGATCTCCCAATCTGCATAAATATGCGTGAATTACAGGTTTCCTGAGCTAGATATTTTTTGTCTTAATAACACTGATTTAAATTACACTTAAATATTAATAAAGTGATTTAAGACCAGGCCGTTTAGGCCAAATGTACATTAAAATTCCCCTTCTATTTTCCCTCTTTTTAAATCCTCCTCCTTCAATTTATTCCCTGCGGGAGGGTTTGGGTCCTGAACTCATTGTGCGATCTTCAAACACATAATAAGAATTAATCACCATCAGTCCTCTATTTTAACAGCTGCTTCCTACCCCCCAAACCAGTACAGCTGCAAACTTCTCTCCCTCTGCCGACACCGTAATCCCATTACAGCTGCAAACTTCCACATGTAAAAATGCAGATTTAAGCTTATTTTGAAACAACTCACATTTCTTAATTGCTCGGGTCCGTATCGGAAGCGGGCGATGCAGCTCCCGGCCAGTGGGAGCTGAAGGAGCACTGTCCTTCGCAAGTATGAAGCCACTGCGCTGCCGATGCTCCACTCTGCCGCGGGAGGTTGCAAACCCCACCTCAAGCGCGAGCCCTGTCATTTGCATTAACTATTATTTACTTCTTAATATTCACAGGGAAACAAGAATGGTTTATTTGTCAATAGGGAGAAGAGATTTGCCTGCTCTTGGAAATTTCCCTTTTTCTTCTCAGTTGTGGGCTTTCTTGTGCTTTCTTCATTCCTTAGATTGTAATTATTTTATTTTTTTACTTTTTAGCATTAAGGTTTGAGATACATAATTATTTTGCTTAATAGTAAATTTCACTGCAACGTGCCCAGAGGGATATGAAATAAAAGGTATTTAAAAATCTACCATGTTAGAAAAGTAAAATAATTTCGGCTAATGAGATTATCAAGGATAATCGGTTTACAAAAGCCCATTATGCCACAGATTCATTGATGTCTTAAAACAGAAAAGGAGAATCCTATTTATTTTTTTAAATGCTGTAGAATAAATTGCTTTTCAGAATGTAAAAGGCTGTTTTTCATAAATTTTTTTTTTAAATGTAATGATTTCTGTAGCCCCATCTGCTGTTCACTTTCAGAAGTATCCAGAGGAAGATTTGGTGAAACTCACTTTTTTCTGTTGAAAATAGGCAATAGGCGAGACCTGAACTGTGGATTTGTCTCACGACAGTAAGAAAGGACTTCATCTGTTCCAGAATTTATGGGAAGCAGTTGCAGGAGTGCAATGGAAGATTCCACCTCCATTCAAACATGACTGAGGAGGTATTTTGGGGAGACAGCTCACATCTGCAGAGGGGAGGAAGGGGAGGAGGAGGAGAGGTTGGAGCTGGCGGGTGCTCCTGCTGGAGTGACTGTGGAGGACCTACACAGCTGCTTCCTTATCTCAACAAACCCAAATGGCTCCAACAAGAGAAATGGGGTGGGATAGTCCAAGAGAAGACAGGTGACTGCAATGTCTACCGCTCTCAAGGGTAGAGGATAGGGTCGTTTTAGAGTTATGAAATTTTATTGGGGCATTTTCCTTCCATTTCCCCCCTGAACTTCCTAGGAGACACATGTTAGACTTGGGCTTTGTCTGCTCACAGAAGTAGAAGGGTTAACTTGGCCTGAGAAGAGATGAAAGATGCTCCAACACTACCATGGTCTTGCAAGACTCCAGACAGACCACAGGGCTAACTCTTATAAATAAGCAACAAGAGAATTATTAATTTGTTCATTACATAAATTAAAATGAATGTGTATAAACTTGCAACTTTGAAAAGGTTCTATAATGGTGTCTGTTTTATTTATTGCAGTTTATTGTTTTGACCACGCATTTGGAGCTATCCAGAGTGTGCCTGGCGGGACTGGTATATGGAGTCTCTTGCAGGACCTCCCTTTTGCTTTGCAATGATGCAGAAGGTGACTTTTCAGTAAGTAACACAAAATGATTTCAGACTTGTATAAATAATATACATGTTCTGTCTCCCTTTGATTGAATGATGAATAGCATTTAGAGTGATTGATTTGCTGACATGCACACGCGGCGGCAGCTGGAACAGTTCCTATTGTCCTCGGATCTCCCAAACAAGTCCTGCATCTCCCACGGGTTTGTCTCCCCGCGGCAGTGTGGTCCTCCAGCAGTCCCTCCAGCACCGTGTGAATGCCGGGTCTTGGCTTGGCCATTGAGGGGGACAGCAGGGAAATGCAGGCTGAGCCCTTCGAGCAGGACATCTGCACCGCTGTGTCCTCTGCCTGTGCCTGCCCCATGCCCAGGGGACCTTTGTCCCCCAAAATATTGGCTCTTGTACAGTCTCTTCTGCTGCAGCTCAATCTGCTGCTTAAATGGTTCCCTCTTTTTTCCCTTCAATATTTAGCAGAAAATAATTCTGCAATGAGCTTTATTAAAGCAGCAGGATAGATTAAAAAATGAAATATGTTTAGCAAGATTTGGGGGGAAGGCTGGAGTAATTAATTTTCAATAATACCTGGCATTTCCAGAACTCCTTTCATCCCAAGATCACCAAACAGTTTACAGACATTAATTAATTAAAGCATTATGATGCCCCAGTGTGGGGCCATTGCCTGCACGTCTGACTCAGACAAACTCCCTCCAATTCCCCAGACAGCCGAGCAGTATCCACTCCTCTGCCTGCACCAGGGCTATTCCTCTGAGTAAATACTGTTCAGCTTTCCTAAGGTTTGCACTGTGTGGCCCTATGTAAATATTTTCCAATAAGTTCGATTATTTGTCTTTTATTCTCTATCAGGAAAACCCCAAATATCTCAGTAATAAAATTTCCAGCGTGTGTTTACATGAGGGCAGTTCGCATGATTAGTTTCTGATGCAGCTGCCCATTAAAATGTCCCCGCTCCTGGAAACTCCCTTTGCAGGCTGGGAGCTGGACATGCATTTTAAGCTTTGATTTTGAGGTGAGCTGAGCATTTTTGACAGGACAGTAAACTGTGTGGGAAAAGAGGAGGTGTTTGGCATGTGCCCGAGAGGGGTGCAAATAACGTCACACCCCTGGAAATCCCCCGTGAAGTGTAAGTTCAGTGAAATCTTATGAAAGCTATAGATTATACAAACTTTCTCCACTCCAATGATTTGATTCATGAACGTGTAAATAGATAGATAGATAGATCCATCACGGGAATCCCTGGGGAACAATGCAATGGTGTTTGTGATTGGAAAAATATTATAAAAGAGCTCACGTATAGCCAATAGTTAGGCAGTTTTGTACCGCCAAGATAAATAGAAAAGAAATGACATTTCATGATCACATTTTTAAAGGACATTGGAAGTTACCAAAGCAGGAGAAATGGATGTCCTATAGTGATGCATCTGCAGTCCCGCGTGGCACTGCTACCAGCTGGGCACCCGTTGCGCCCTGATCCCCTCACCCTGACTGCCCCAGGTCTTTGGGATAATAGTGTGGCACCGTATTCATGGGGAATGCCTTTACCTGGATGTTTTGACCCCATCCCTTGGCCACCTTGGTCATGGGATGAGTGCTTTCGCTTGCCCTAAGGCCTTCCAGTTCAGTTGGGATATTCAGAAGCAGGACCAGCCCTGAAGGATGCGTTTGTAATGGAAGAGTGAAAAAAACCCAAACTGGTTTTTTGTTTGTTTGCTGGATTAGCTATTTTCGATAAGCCAAATGAAAACCATTATCAAAATGGAAAGTCCCCTTCATTACCTATGTTCTGGCCAGTATCTAGCTGGTGGTTTGCCTAGTTAGGTTGGCCAGCCCCAAGTTTCCCTTTATTCCAACATCAGACCATGGTGGAGAAGAGGGGTTGGACTTTGGGCAGGAGGCACGACCCGCGCAGCGCATGGGGAGCCACTTCCCAACCACCACCGTGCCTCCATGTCGTGAGCCCTTTACGCCACCCAGCACCTCAGCCCCTGCATCCACCAGCCTGGAAACATATAGAAACGTCAGTGCGTGCTCGGGAAGGTGACGCACGTGGAGGAGCCCCTGGTTTTAGGAGGAGGGAGCCAGGAGTGCTGCCTTCCTCCCTGCTTGTTTACCCTATGGCAAGTGCATCTTCGGGGAGCGCTGCGACTTCGAGATATGAGAAGAAATTCTTAAGTAAACACAAGTGACATTTGGCATATAAATAAGTTAGGGAATACTCTTGCGCAAGCAGCGCAGGTCAACAGTGATCTTTTATCTCCTGTTTTAAAATCAGCTGCTTTAGAAATGTAAAAGCGCAAGGTGTTTGCGGAAGGGGCGGTGGGGGGAGAGGGGCCACGGCAGGCCGCTGCCACGATGTGGTGCTGGGTGCCGGAGCGGCGTTTGCTGGTCCAGAGCGACCGGCTTCAGGCTCCAGCCTTTCTAGTTCTGGCAAAACCCATGGTGCGTCGGATGGGTTTCTCCACAACTTACTTCCACCCCTTCCTTTTTTAATTTTCCCCTCTTTTTTTATTTTTCCTCCTTTTTTTAATTTTTCTCTTTTTTTTCCCTCTTTTTTTTTTTTCCATAGGACTAATGTGTAACAAGTCCCATTAGAGAGTAAATACTGATCTGAAATAGCACAGTAAACAAATAACAGGGGAACAGGCATACAGCCTGTATGTACATACATCTATAAAATGCATTGCATACACACATGCGCACCCGCATTCTTATTGTGTAGGTTAGCTAAAGGGATTTACCTCCTTTTTAATATTTTTGAAGACTGCTTTATGATCCTGTTGACCTGCTATTAGCAAAAGCTTAGCTTTCAACAAAGGTAATTAAATTATAAAATCACTGCTGCAATCATCAAACTACTCATAAAACAAGAAATGAAAAAAAAAATACCCTGAAATAAAAATCTTGCGGGCTTCTCCTCATGTAATATTGCTCCCTGATGTTAATTACATTTAAATGGGAGAGTACTATTTTGGTATCATTCATACGCCTCCAAAAGTACTTTCCAGTTTATCATACCTGTCAACCCCAGTGCATCACAGGCTAATACTTTATTAAGAAAAAAATCATTAGGGAGCTGCTGATCCCATTTAAGTACATTGGGCAGAATGTAAGACTAATTAAAAAGCATATTTTTACATTATTAATTTCTGAGTTTCACACTTAATGAATGTGAAATGACAGGGCTACTATTTTTATATTCAGGCTCTCTGGGCTCTTCAGCCAGGGGAATTAAATTCTGGGGATTTTTTGCAAAGATGCTTCTTGGGAGATTTGTTTTCAAGAACAGCTAAGCTTTTTTAGCTGTGCCTTTTTCTGGGAAATTATACCAAAGCATATTACAGCCACTTAAAAAGAGTAGTTAAATAGATGTTGTGTTGGTTTTTTTTCATCACACTGCTATAAAAGTATTTTAGATGAGGTATAAAATATGGTTTTTAAATGATATTATGATTTGCAAACACTAAAAAATAATTGCGGTGGAGTTGAGAGAGAGCGAAAACATCTAATCTTTATTGTGTAAGACAATGTGATAAAATATTTTACAGCCAAAAGCTCATTTTGCATCTGGAAAATTGTGTAAACTGATGGGGGGAAAAAAATCTCATTAAAACGAAAGGTTATTTTTAATATTCTTCAAACAAAGCAACACATTATAACTGCATTTTTCCTCCACTTATTTATTAAATTAGACAATTGTACGAATGCCTGACGTTCTATTTAAATAAAGACATAAAATGACAGAGACCGTGTGATTAGGCAGGCTAATCGGAATTTATACCAGCTTTTAGAGAACACCGGCGCTGGAAGGTAGCGCCAGCCGTGGGAAGGTTGGTGTGTTTGTGAGGTTCAGTTGCAGCATTACAGCCCTTATTAAGCATTAGGTGTTGCATTACTGAAACCTTTGCCGGGTGCCGGCTGGCACAGCGGTCCCTGCGAGCACGCCGCAGCACAGCACACTTTTATAGGGCTCTGCAAGGAGGAGTGGAGAAAAGCAGGGTTTTTTTCCCCGTCTCTCTCTCTCTCTTTTTTTTTTTTCCAAATGTGCTTACAATTACCTCTCTGTATTTTTATTGTCTTTTTACTAACCACAAAACTCACACTGGAGGCAAAGCTTAACGGCTGAGGCTTTCCTCATGTAAATATTAGGAAATTACATTTGTACAAACTGCGCGGCTTTGTAAAGGGGGCTGGAGCGACTCCAACACAAATTAATCAGGATAAAGTTGCTCTATGTTCAACATGACCATAGTTTATTTTCTTAAAGTATTAATTTGTCAACAGCTTTCCTGCCTCGCTGTGACTCATGTGGATGGCATTGAGGGAAGACACAGATGCAATCTTGCTGCTCTACCTTGCGGTTTTAGGAACCAGCTCCAGCTAATCAAAACATAATTGTGTTTAATTCCTCAATATTTGTTTTCATACAAAAGTCAAATGACTGAAATATGAATATGAACCTGTGTTTGAATATTGTCTTCCTTTAAAAAAAAAAAAAAAAGCACGAAGCTATTTTAACTGTTTGCTAAACAACTTTTACTTTCAAGTCCTTCCCTCCTCCGCTCTCTCCCCCCGCCTCAGCCCCAAAATAAGTAAATAAGCTCTGGCAACAGCTTTTCAGCTGGTGTCCTTTGCTTTTTTTCCTCCTCAGTCATCCCCTGTGCTGAAAGCAATGCTTTCCAGCACATCTCTTCTCATTCTTCTGCCTTCGTTCGCTGCTTATTATATCACACTATTTTTAATTATATCTTGATTTTCGTAAAAATTATCATTTGTTGTTATGTTTCTGGAATGCAAACGTGAGCGTAATGGGATCTATTTTTCAGAGTTGCCAAAACAAATTAAGGAAAACGTTCGGCTCTTCCTTTGCCAAATGTTTTAGTGCTTTTCCATGAAAGCAAATCTTATTTCTCACTGTATATTAAACCTTAAGTAAATAATGCATTCTGTCAGAAGCAAATTCTACTGTAAAATCAGTAAGTGTTCCCAGGCTTTGCCAGTGATACCTGCACTGGGCTCTGCCCAGGAAGAATCAGGGTAACGATGAAATACTGCTAATTTTAATTTGCCTTTTGCAGAAACGCCTAACTTTTTCCTGTGCACTGGATATGGCCCCCATAAATAGGGAGCCTTTGTTGTGGCCGCTCCACGGATGCTCAGGTAGGCGAGGAGGCTCTTGAATACCAACGTCTCGCAGCGCTGGAAAAGGGACCAGCTTTAGGCACTGCGCTTTGTTAATTGTGGCGATGGGGACTCGCCTGTTCTTTAGCATCTTTTATTAACATACATCTCCAAATAATATTGACACTCTTCTTGTTTTATTAGTACACGTTTACCTTGTTCATGGTTTTATTATTCAAGAATGCAGTTGTTGCCAAGTATTAATCAATATATTATGCTGCTCAGTTGGGCAAGCTGTACAAAAACATAGTGCCCCTAGGGTTAATACAGTCAAGAACTAGAAAAGTGTTTCAGACATGTACACAACATGTGGTTTACTATTATCATTAAATGAGGTGAACTGGGACTCTATACATATGGATTTTGAATTGCATAAATTTTGATTGATATCATTTGAAGACTGAGACCCTGAAAGGCTAGATTTTGTGAAAGACGATACACAGGCCAGCTATTACCACATACAATAATACCAGGAAAAATATCTGAAATGAGCAAGGCAGCTGGCTTTTAAATAGCTAAAACATAACATCAATACTTATTTTGAATAATGGAAAAAAGAGGTAAAAGATGTTGACCTCTGCCTGACAATAACATGTTCCAAAAGTAGAACTGGTCCCGGGAGAAAACCCCCTGCTCAACAGTAGCGACTAAGAAATTTTTTTCTTTCTCTCTCTCTCTCTCTTTCTTTCCTTCTTGTTTTCTCTTGCTTTCCTTTTCTTTTTTTTTTTTTCCTTCTTTTTTTTCATTTTTGTATTTCCCCCGGCCGCCTCCCGCTCTCCTCCCTCTCTGGAAAACGTAAATGGGCTTTTGAACATTAAGCCGCTTGCAGACAACTGCCAGAAAAAAAACAAAACCCAACAAACCCAACAAAAAAACCCCAAGAATTTTTGCAAATTCAGGAAACACTTGAGAGGTAAAACCAACATCCTGAGACAGGAGACAAGGCCAGCTTTTGACACCGGCCTGGACCTGCGAGGCCGAAGGAAACCTGGAGCCAGGAAGCGGCCGCCGCCGGGGTCAGGCCGCCGGGGACCCCGCGCCTCACCGTGCACCGCAGGCCCCGGCCGGCCTTTTCATGGGAAATTTGCTGAAAATTTGCTGATCTGCATGAAACATTTAGTGGAGGGGGGGGAGAGGAAGAGCCTTCCCTTCGCTTCTTGTGGGTTACTGGTTCGTGTGGCGTTAAGTGGGGAATTATAATGTATGCGAGGACGCGGCGGGTCTCGGAGGCCCCGCATCCATTTTTTCTCACTGTGTGATACACACGGAAAATTATCAATACCTCGCTCTACCAGATTCATTCAATTTGCTCATATTTGTTAAAACTTTTGAGAGCCCACCGGATGCTTAATGCTTCATTTATGATTTATGCTCCATAAATGTATTAAAACATTAACCATATTTCTGCTATGGCATACTTGAATCCTCCTGGGGAAAAGCCCGAGCGTTTCTCAGGCTGCTACTCCGGCTTCCCTGAGGAGCGAGATTATTTGTGTTGTGTTACACCTCCAAGTGTTGATTAGGCCTTGGTGTTACCCTGACAGAAGTGTCGTGTGGTGCTTCTCTTTAATGGGGTAATAAGCTATATCAACCGCATGAAGGAAATGTTCCTTTTCAAGTCAGAAACGGCAAAAAAGTTGGTGTGCAAACACAGCAAAGGCTCCATCCCCTCCACCCAAGTGGCAGGGCTGAACTCCGGCAATACCCTCCGCTAATCGAAAACTGTTGGCCATAGCACTTGGGTGGCTCAGGCAAATTTATAATCCGGGTTTGAACTCTCTAATATATTAAATGGTTACACACCACCCATTGCTGAGCCCAGCTTTTAACCGCCTCGCAGCCTGGCAGCTTCACAGACTCCGAAACGCGGTTGTTAATTGGTAGGCAGGAAGGTTAAAAAATAGACAAACTAGTTTTCTGGCTTGTGTTTGACAGCGTGGGTTATTTATGCAGAGGACGTTTTTTTTGGTAAGGTTTTTTTCCTTTTTTTTTTTCCCCCTCTCTTTTTGTGATGAGGTGGAGGGGTGGGGGCGGTCTGGAGGATTTCTTAGTGGTTGGGAAGCTTCACATTTTTCAGTAAGCATTATTGGGTAACAATTGGTGCAAACATTATGGAGGGGGAAAGGCACATAAATCAAGAAATAAAAAAATAGTTTCTGCACATTTTCAAAAAACACGTTGTGCTCTCTGAGGTCCTTTTCATTTTAACCAAATCAGGGGGAACTTGTCCTCACAGCGGCAAGGCAGATGGAACAATAAATCACAGGAACCATTGACTGCCTGCAGTGTACTCTCCGCAGCTGTCACTTTTTTGTCTCTTTGGTTTTAGCTGACATGGTTTGAGGTCCACTGTGAACCAATCTGGACTTTTTTTTTACCGTCATATCCATCAAAACGACCAGTAGCCATCAACCTACTGCAGCGATCGATTCGTTTGCTTATTCTCACGCATAAGCCAATACTCAGCTCACTAGGTGAGGCTTGGGAGAAGCACCTCATTTTAGCTTCTCCCCCCCCCTTTCTTTCTTTCCTTTTATTTTTTTTTTTTCCCTTTTGCCTCCAGCTACAGCTGTGATTTTCTGAGCAGTCTTGGCTAACGTTATTAAAGTTGCATCATGATAGATATAGAGCGGAGCAGATAACAGCCTCCACGCACAACAACAGCAAACCCAAGAACAACCGTGGGGTTTTGCTATTGTTGTCAGTGTTGCTTTTCAGGTGTAGCGAGACGCTTGCTAAGCTAGGAGTTTCCAACTCATTGCTTATTTTGCAAAGTAAACAAGCAAATGTTATGTGCATAACCTTAGCTGTCTCTGCAAAGGTCAGTGCCTGGCTGCTGATTTCTTTTCCTGCCTTTTGGTGGCACTCTGATGCCAGCGATTACTTCTGGCGTGTTTTGGAAACAAGACGTCCTTTCTTAACAAAAGACTCAATCTACAAAAGGCTGCAAAACCAAAAATTGATTAAATTTGAACCGGAGTATGAAAGTTTACTTGGGTGTATAAAATAGACCGGTAAGTGCTAAATAGGGGCTCCGCCGTACGGCGGGCCGAAGGGCCGCGCTCAGCGCAGGCGGGACTGGGCGGGAGGCTGCTAAACCGGGGGGAGCTCCCTCCGCAATCAAACAATACCTATGGATGTGTGCGCAGACGTATAGGTGGTATTGTATATTGGTTATGTGGTTTCGCTTTATGACCTGAAACATTGCGAAGTGTCTTTTGCATTTTCTAAAAGTGTATTCTCCGAAGTACCGTCTGTCACAGATATTAGCAGGGACTGAACTTCAGACCACATTTTGGAGAACAGTTTATTTTGTGGTATAAATAGAAGCTAAGAGATGTGTGGATAATACAGGCATAGTAATTTTTTTTTTTTAATGTCAAAAATACCTGCTCGCTTTAAAAAACCTTCAGTGAGGTCAAGTTAAATTTATTAGATATAATTTTTTTTATAGCTGAAGTCCATGATTTTGACTTGAGGTGACAGCTGAAAAGCACCAGAAACCCTTGGAATTTCAGATCTATATATTACTATAAAGGAAGAAAATAAAGTTCCGCTAGTAGAAGGTAGGTAATTGCATTTACCAAACATACATAGTTTAAAGAAAACAACTCCTGAAACATTTACCTTAAAAAAAGTCAAGACAGCAGAAGTTTTCCTTTGTATCTACAGAACAAACATCCCTGGGATTTGTAATAAAAACCCAGTTATGAGATCCGGGGTCCCTCCTGTTAACAAGGATCTTTTAGCAGAATATTGAAATATTGCCATGTTGGAGAGAAGTTATTTAAGGACCCTACAGGAGCTGATGCAAAGGCAGATTCTGCTGAGACTGTTTTCCTCTTTACAAACCTTTGAAGGGTGTGTGTCCTGAACATATACCACTTTAGAGAGGTGCAACAAATAACGAGCTACAGTCAAAGCCAGCGCCGCTCCGTGATGAATTTCAAGGAGCGTGACCAATAATCCTTCTACTTATCTTAAAAATCCTATGGAAGTACTAAACTGGTTCCAATACAAGTGAAAGCAAACTGTAGGGGGGAAAAAAAAAATCACAAAAAAAGCCATCTCTCTGAGAGCAACCCAAGAATCCTAAGTCCACCCAAGTAGCTATGGCATGTTTTTCTGTACTGCTAATGGATTGCATATTGTTGAAAATACGAATTACAGAATAAATCAGAAGAGAGTGGCAATTATGGGTCCAATTCTGCTCTTGGCTACAGTGAAATTATCGGCCTGATTCTGTTTGCAGCTATTGGGGTGCACATAAGAATAATTATTCAATGTAATAGTTACTCCAGACTGGCAATCCGAGCTCTCTCAATTTAATAATTGCTGGAGGAGCGAGGCTGACAGTCGGTGAGGGTCAGACCAGTTTAGGCTGTGGATTTTCACAAACCTTTACGCACTGCTCTTAGGTCTGCCACATATACTCTGCGGTACGATACACATGTCTTAAATATACATTTAAAAATGTCTTGCACTGGGGATACGCCAAACATCACTTGCTCCCTTTAGGGGAGACATGAAGAGTTACAAACCGTGAGCCCTATCCCAGAGCTGTTGCCTACAAAAAATTCCCGTTTGAAGTGAGTCAGAGTTTTGGCTGAAGAGGGAGAGCAGGATAAGAGGGCCCTGCGTTGTAACAATTATGCAGGAGTAAGGAATTTCACTATGATTACTGTGCCAGCAGAATCTGTATATATATAATATCGGATAACATTGTCCTGCATGTGAAAAGGCGACCACTAATTCGGCAGTATTCTTATTTTCAAATGAATTCCAACACCGAGAGAAGCGAGCAGCTTTGTTAAAAGGGACAGTCATTAATATGCCTAATGGTGACTTTTCTCCTCTTCCTACCAAACGGTCTCTAATACAATTCCACATTAAAAACAGGAAGCAGTTCTGCATATTTTCTAATTAGCCTTCTGTGGCAATCTTGCTGCCGTAGATACTTAATAAAAGAAGGAAAGAAAAGAAAAAAAGACTCTGCGTGAGCATGAAACTTTATTCATCACTTGCATGCTAAATAGTGCAGGTTTAACGTCCTGTACATTGCAAAAAGACGTGTAACGTTGCTGCTTCTGCGAAAGGGTGGTGTGTACGGTTCAATGTAAGCCCCCAGCTGACCTCCCGGCGATGCCTGGGCTGCTCATGCGCTCAGCGCCCAGCACGCGCGTCCGTCCTGGCAGGATCGAGCCCGCAGGCGCTGCTGAGCGGGGTGTTGCTGCCACCGACGCTGCCGCTGTTGTTATTTTCCAAGAGGAAATATTTCGGGTCTGCCCTAACATTAGTGCAACATATCACTCCAGCTGCATTCCCTGCTGACTGGAGTCTGTTTGATGAGTAATTAAGAGACCTTCTCTTTAGTTTGTTTGACATATTTTACAAAACATGTAAATCTGTTAAAAAATTGCTTGTTCATTTAAAAGACGGAGTTCCTAAATGAAGCAGGGTGTCTGCTAAATGGATATAATTTTAGGATTTTTTTTCTTCTATTACAACTTCAAACACAATAGACTCTCTTTGCCTTAAAAAGGATTTTTTTTTGTTTCCATTGAGAAGTAATTATTCTCTATCTGCATCTGTGTAGCTTCACCCAGAGCTCATACAGAGAAAATCTCTGTAATACTTAGAGATAAACATATCTAGACATACAGATATCCATGTGTTTACTTAAGTTTGTTTATATTTTACACCCACACGTCAAAACTGGTATCATTAACTACTTACTGGAAAGCAATAAATACAACCACCTTTCCTCTGCCCAGATCAAAGGTGAACACTTTTTTTCTTTATTTTCCATTAAGACTTCTTTAGCAAAGAAACCTCACAGAACATGTTAAATAAGCCTTGAATATTCCAGCACCCATTCTGCTCCTTTTGTGAAATATACTTTGAAGATCATCTGCTGCTTCAGGTTGCGTGATTTAAGCTGGCGATTTAACTTTCCCAACTATGGCAGCATTGTGTAATTAAAGAGTTAAATTTTTCTTGGTTTGAAACCATTTGGAGTTTTTTAAAATGTAAATATGATTTTCTTCCCTTCAGCTCTTTAGCTGTGCAAAAAGAAGTGACACCTCTCAGCACCCTTAATTTCAAAGTTGCTGCTTGCAGTATTCAAATTATACATACTGTTATTAATTCATTTAATGTCAAAAAAAGAACTCGTATTTAAAGCAAAGCAATCCTACTGACCTAAAGGTTAAAATTCCCCCAAAAAGTAATGCTATAATAAGGCTATGCTAGCTAAGATTAAATCCTTTTGTACTTTAAGATGTAAGTGCAAGGATGATTTAAAAGCCCCATACTTTTCTAGTCAGCTCTGCTTACTGCTTCAGGCTGAGCATTTTGTTTTTCCTTTTTTTTCTTGCTTTCTTTTTTCCAGTGAACACTCAGTTGCTTATTTTGGGGAAGCGTCTCATTTATCTGAGCCTGCTTCTTCCCGAGACTTTTTCCTGCTGGAGAATTACTGCATGGCACATCAATAGGTTGCAAATTATGTAAGGGCTGTGTTTAACTTGCAGCCAGATTGCCATTGTCGTGAGGGTCCGCGTCTTTTAGTTAAACTGCCTTTTTCTTGAGGAATTTCAAATGCCTGTAATTGCCGCTCCTTTCAGCACAGCTTAAGGTATCAATATCAACTCGATTTGAATATCATAAGTGGGAAGTTGCTCTAAGCAAAACAAAAACATGTCAGTTGCCCAGGTGACATTTTGTAGCAAACAAGGAAATCACAACTCCAGGAAGTGTTGTATTTTATGCCAACAACAATATGACAGTTTTCTCTGTAAAGAAAACATGACACTTTTCCAAATATCAGAGGATGCCTCCGCTGCTCAAGGGATTCCTGTACTGTCACTGAAATGGAAGGTCACAGGCTGGTTTCATGATTTCTATAGTTTCAAAATGTTGTGGTGGAGCGTTTGCACGCTAAATGCTGTAGGCTAAGGGAAATCTTTCCCTTCATCTCTGAAAGAAGTGACAGGAAGAAAAAGGTCCTACTTTGACAGCAGTAACCTCTAGGTCTAGAGGTTCTGCCCCAAGCAACTCTGAAGTAAAATTACCTATGTTAATGTGTTGTCCTTGCTGTCATCCAGGCACACGTGCATGAGCGTGCAAAACAGAGTCCAAGGGTGCGAGCGTGCACCGGCGGGCTTGCAGCCTGGAGGAGGGCTAGCGTTGGACCACGCCGGCCCACGAGAAACATCTCAAAATAGCCCTAAAACCAGCATGTTTTTTTCTTGGATAGCCTCAGCCATGCGGGTGCTGCAGCAAATACTCACGTCCTATTTTTACCTGGCCTTGACTGCAATAAAGACCAAAAAGGTTCTGCAAACAATTTCTTTTAAGAGGTGGGGGTTCCAGTTCGACTTCAAGAAGGTAGGGACCTACTTGCTATGCTAGTACCTAATTCTTGAAGTTTAAATAAACAGACTTTTGCTTTAAGCCAGAAAAAGTATTAACTTCAAGGCTATGGACAGGATCAAAACATGTTTGTTTCCAGCCTTCCTCCTTTTTTATTCTTCCCTCTCCCCCTTAAAAAAAACACACCTTAGTCTATAGATTATATACTTCCTGCTGCCCTTTTTATAAGCAATAAGAATTTAATAACTGAGGGCAACTCTATAGTAATATTTATATGGGTCAAGTGGCTTAAAAGTATGCAATAAATGTAAAGTTATGAACCACATTGCCCCTTTTTAAATAATGCAGCTAGCACCAAGATATTATGTTTCATATTCTGGAAAAAGGTGTTTTAGTCTAGGCTTTAGGAGTACACCAGACATGAAAAGTTATACTGATCCCATAATAAAGTCACTGCCTGCTTAATATGGTGTGTTATGTAGAGCTCCAGATCTTAATAGCAGACCACAGCAAGAACGTCCCAGATGATATCAACAAAACCTTAGCTTTCTCATTAGCAATCAGCAAATTCTCCTGGTGTCTGCTAGTTTCAAATAAGGGCAAGTGCCTCTATTCCTAGTGTGAAGCCCAATAGGATAATAGAAATAATGTAGTCTAATCAGTGGCAAACACATGAGATCCCCCCCGTCAGAGCAGGCAGTGGTGGGTTTGGTGACTCCCCTTCAGCAGCTTTTAACAGGCTTCACGGTCCTGAGGAGCAGGATCGGTGTGACTGCAAGAGAGGGAGCAGAAAAATCTGCCTCGCGTGCGTTCCACCATCACCCCTCTGTGAGAGAACAGCTAGTTTTTTTACAGATAGGAGGGTTTTGAGGATATTTGTATAAAAACTAAAAATAAAAATGTCTTGTAGTCATTGCTTTGAATATATGAAGAAATGCTGCGTGTGGTTTATGTGTATATAATGCATATATGTCTGTGCGCAGGGAGGGGGGGTATTGCAGGTTGGTTTGATTTGGTCTCATCAAACTGCCTACTTCTTTGATAAATCAGATTCAGTATTTGTCATCATGGCCCAAATGACCATTCCTTTGTTGGCTGGCACACTGCTGATATCTGCACACTGTCTGCACCTGAGCTGCTACCTGCAGTATTATTTTTTTTCTTATTGCTGTTAGATTTAAACATATTTTATGTTTGGACAATGCAGCATATATTTGCAGCACAGTATTATTAAGTGTGGGGACAGCCAATGCTGTTAGCCATTACGATGAAAGTGTGAAGGACACAAGATCATACTGTTCTTACAGCCTAAATAATCTATGGCTATGCTTGGGGAAATTTTGCACTTATCTTATAATTGTAAGTTTTTTACCCAGATTTTCCCTTGTGATTTTTGTGTGTTCTTAGAATATCACTCATTTCTATTTAAGAACAATTTTTGCACTCTTGTTCAGTCCTGGTTAAAAATTAAGACTGCGGATGTAGGTGATATCGTGCAAGGAAATGCAAGTCTAAGCTGCAGCAGTGTAAACAAAAAAGTGTTTTAAGAGGTGCTTAACTGTGTTTTGAACCCTGATTAAGCCTAAGGTTACTCAGTGTTTATACGTGCATTTGCAGTGCACTGGGCAAATTCAGTGTTTAATGGTTCCTGTGCTGATCTTTTGTTAGTGCACTGGGCTGCGTTGCCTAAGAGCAGCGATTACTGGCCAGATTAAAAACCACAGAAACTGTTTCTTATTCTGAGCTTTGTCCAACTTTATTCATGTTGATGGGAAACAGGGGTCCATATAGCTCTTATAGTTAAGATTTTAAAAACTGTCACCACAAGTCAGGCCCCCGAGCTCTTATTTAGCTACTGGAACAAGGAGCAGGACAAGGTGGTGCTATTTTGTACACATTCAGCAAACAGAGAATAGTTTCCATCTACGGGTCTTGTTATGGTTTAGGAGCCAAGCCTAAGGTTCTCGGGTCTGATTTTTTGTTTTAATAAACATGAGATGGTAGGTGGACAAGGAGGGTACTCACAAAGGGCAAATGGCTCAAAAAAAATGGGTAATAACGAAGGGCAATGAAGCAACAGCACAAAGCCTCTTGCTTCCAACTTCGCAGAGTACTTTATTCTCCTAAAATAACAAGCAGGTCAATACCAGCCCTGCTTGTGTGATAAAATGCAGTAACTGCTGACCAGGACACGTCCACAAAGGAGCCAGGAGAGCTGATCTGTGGGACTGAGAAAGTTTTCACTGGCAGGGTCCGGAGATCCTGTCAGTTCCGGATATTCCATGGCAAAGAAAGACAAAGCATGTCGAGGCAGACTGAAAAAACTAACTGTTGGGTGAGGGTGACGTTACCAAAGGGAAAACTGTCTTGGCAAATAAATGCATATTTACTAAAAGAAAACGTCTTGTTTGTGAGAAGTGAGAGGTGAAATTGTAGACTACTGATGCTAAATCACATGATTATTGTGCTCAAGTGAGAGGGAAAAAAGGACTCTGGGATAAAGCTGGCTCCACATCATATAGGCACCAGCTACCTGCACCTACACGGAGGCTAGAAAGTTAGGAGAAGGTTTCTGATATCAAAGCAGTGAGGCTGTGGAGCAGACTCCATATGTGGGTAACGATGTGAAAAACCACTAACGGCTCTTAAAGCGGAGCCCGATGACAGGGGATTAGAGGACATGTTGTCTGCAATAGAAAGGGTCCGGATGGGAAGACCCAAACAGCCTCATCCAGTCTGGTTTAATGGGAACACCGTGGAAACAGGCAATAGTGAGGCACATCAAGCTCAGACTGTCTAAACTTCAATTTTAGGTTACTTTATTATTATGGCTTTAATCTGTGCAATTTCCAGGGACGGAGAGCGCCTGGGCTCAGCCACTGCAGCTCTGCACTGTGGGAGGGCACCTCGCAAGATGTAGTGCAATAACAGGGGCAGGGTTTGAGCTTGCGTTTTATCAAAGAAAGAAGTTTTGGTGTGATTTCAACAGTGCTGGTGTGCTACAGAAGAATTCAGAGAACGAGGGGGACAGTGTGGGGTAAGAGGAGGATTTACGCTGTTCAGGGAGAGCAGATATGCCAGTGATGTGATGCCACCTCTCTGTATTCTGCTCTATATGCAGTAGAAAGAGATTAAAACCAGAAAAGAAATAAAAAAGAGAGGAAACAGAGTAGAGGAAGGGGAAAAGGGGAAGTCTCCGCTCGTGGTAAGCAGATACACCTTTAATATGCAGGTACCCAGCAGCGGTTTCAGCAAGTATCACCACCTTTGTAATTTTGAGAAATTTAAAATTAGCTTCTTGTGGACATTTGCATGTGCATATTTCAAAGTCACTTTATGGGTAAAGCTAACAAACCAGTACCTATTGCCTGAGCTTTCAAGACATCAAAGTTGCCTTCCTCCGGCCTGGTATAGTAAGAGCTCTGCCTTGGAAGCGTCATTCGCATCGTGGCTTTCGTTGCATCCCACACGTGGGACCCCGAACCTTGGAGGCTTTAAAACCTTGTGCGTCTGCGGCTTCTCTGCAAGCCTGACAAGGGATCATTAGTAACTCGCTGATGTCTCTCTCTGTTTGTTCTACTTCACGAGGCACTTCCCCAACTAATTTAGAACAAAGCTTGGTGTTTACTTGGTTTCACAAAATGACACTTTTTTTCCCCCAAGATTGCTGCAAGGGCTTGAAAAAGAATATTTACATAAACAGGTTTCAACTTCATCAAGAACAGGTCGGGAAAGGAGGGCAAATCCAAGTGGAAGGGAAATAAAGCAGAGCATAATGTGGAGTAGCTGATCTTTCATTTAGGCCTGCAAAAGAAGCGCTTTGAAGGTTTGAAGGGCTGGAGCAGCCCTGTGAGGGAGCCACACGCTTGCCAAACGCCCGTAAAACTCAAGGTAAAATTGAGGAAGAGCTGCGAGGAGCGGTGGAGGAGCACAGCCCTGCTCTGCTGCTGGGCTGGCATCGGCGGCAACTGCAGCACGAGGCAGTGAACCCTCCGCGTGTCACAGCACCTTTGTACTGCCACTTTGCACTGGAAGCCTTTGAAGCCTCGAAACAGTGACATTTTAATCGTTAGCAACCTCTCGGGGACCTGGAGATAATCCCTATAGGACAACTTGGAGCATCCCCATTGGAAGTAAGGGAGAGGGTGGCAGGGCGGCGCGACGGCTGTTACCTCTCTGCGTGAGCTGCGGCCGTCGCCCCTGCGTGATGCTGGGCATCTGCCGTGCCGATAACTTTACTCGCTGACTTTTCTCAGCTTGGGGGGAAAGGTGACTCCTCAGTCCTCATTACGGGAGCTGAGGGGCATCTTGCATGGACAGAAAGAAAAAGAATTAGTTTATGGAAAGCGGATGGGTACAGTATATAAATAAGAGCGAATCGCATCTTCATTATGTGGGCTCTTTTGAATAAATGTTAGCCTTTAAGTGCCAGCTGTCACTCTATGCATGGCCTCCCTTCTTACAACTAACCTCTCCGTCACCTCGCCTTGTCTCCCTAACTTGTCCTATTATGCAGTACCAAGCTGAGTCATTGTTTCAAGCAGGAGGTGACATGTTAATAGCTTAATAATAGTATAATCTCGCAAATAATAATATGCTGTCACACTGTCTGAAGCACAATGTTTACAGGAGAAGTGGTAATGTATGATGACAGTAATTTGAATAAAAATGAATTTACTGCTCTTGTCTCATTTGCAGTAAATTTTCGCATCTTTCATGCACAACTGGTGCTCCATGACCTCTTTCATTATTGTGTTCTCAGTGGCTGCTGCTTGCTTTAAAGTGAAAGGCAGGCAAATGAAACAGAAACCTGCAGCTTAATAACCGATTTCCAGAAAAGAGTTCACACTGCGGCTTCTGAAAATCTCACTTCGTTTGTTTACGAAGATGATACGGTGTCAGGCAGGCTGTTTAATTAATGCAAGCTGGAGGTGCCGATTGAAAAGCAGGCACGAGCTGATACGATTATGTATTGACAATTTACAAAATTATTGTCATTAAAATGTGTCAGAGGGAAAAAAGTGCTTGGAATACAGAGAGGATTATTTGGTTTGAAATTAAAGTTTGCGCAGCCTAAGAAAAAACTGTTTTAAATGTTCCTGATATTGTTTGATGTGGAGAAAAGCAATCCTGGGCTTTCTATTTGATATGGGGGAAGTGTTGAAAGCTATCTATGTTATTGGCTTTAGTTAATTATAAATGCATGCTGGTCTGGTAAAACTTAAAAATGATCCCTGAATTTATAAAATATTCGAGTGGGTGGGTGGTTTCCTAACTCGTCCTGACCCATGTGCTGTATCATAAAATTCTGCCATTT
Source organism: Sagittarius serpentarius (assembly GCA_034782735.1). Classification (NCBI taxonomy): domain Eukaryota; kingdom Metazoa; phylum Chordata; class Aves; order Accipitriformes; family Sagittariidae; genus Sagittarius; species Sagittarius serpentarius. Next base: position 40,330,823 of record JAVKLA010000093.1, read on the forward strand.
CTGTGTATGGTACGGACCGGGACTCCCGGTATTATTCTGACAAATAAATAGGGAATCTATTCTAGATCAAAACTGTCTTTGGAAAATTTAAATTCCTAGGACAGATCTGTTCCTCTAAAAGAAAAAAAAAGAAGTTATTACGTGCTGTGGTTCATTTGATGAAAAGGAAGAAAATTTACAACTCGCAACTGATATGCCTGGACTAAATTTAGTTTGATGGAATGAGGACAACTAATTGAAACTTGCTAGGACTCAAAACACTGCACAGGACAAACTCTCCAAAACCTGCTATATTTTATCTAAGTTTAAGTGAACATATAGAATTAAAAAATGGGCTCTGCATGACCTAGTTTATGGATTGAAGTCATTAAGACCACAGGTTACCTCTCTGTCTGTATATATACAAACACACCTACATATTTTTTCATTACTTGTATGTTGCATCTAACAAACAGAGTATCTTCCTCTGAACTGAAAGTGGAGCAGTGTTAGTTTTTGGGGAAGAGCTTACGTGCCCACGAGCGGGGAGGGCAGGGCTGCGGCCCCGCTGCCGCCCTCCTGCAGAAACTGGGAGCTGAGCTGGAGACCAACCTCCCTGACCCGCTGCTGCTGCGGGACATGCCGAGCGTGTGCGCGGGGAGACTGGGTGGGCAAGGGGCAGCTAAAATCATCCCGTATTTCATAGTGGTGAATCGTAGTAAAACACAGTTTATCATATTTTTGAAGCTGAGTTTTTAAGAGGGGCAAAAATTTGTCTTCAGCGTCCCAGCTTTGCTTTAAGTAGTAGGTGCACACTTATGCAAAAGGCTGAGCTCTTTCTTTTTAGGGTGCCAGGATGCAGCACCCAGCTCCCCGCAGGGGTGAGGGTGGGCTGTAGGAGCCACCACCTCCTACTTTTTCTTAACGCCTTCAGAGACGTTGCATGTAGGAGGGAACTTCCAATCCTTATGCTAATATTTACCTTTCAAGGGTGACATTCTGAGAAAAATAAATCAGTAATAGTAGATTGCACAGAAATCATGTCACCAGCTGCGAGGTTTCAGAGTGTGTGCGGTCCCATATAGGCATCTATAGAGATGGCAGAAGACAGAAGTTTGAGGATGTCCCTCTGACACTGTTCTCTTTGAAACTAGGGGAAAACATGTTGTCTCCATCAGAAAAGTGCAGGGGCTGGTGGTGCGACGTATTCAAATACATGCTTAACTTCCAACATCTCAGTAATTTCACTGAAGTGAGCACAGCACTATTTGCATGCCTCGAGTTAAGCGTGGGGCTGATGGGTTTCAGAAGCACCTTGCAAGGCTTTGATTTTTGAGTTTTTTAACTGAATTTTCAACTTTTGTTTACATGAGAAGTGCAAGGGGCTTCAGTGGGAGTACTCGGACTAGCAAAGGCTGAGTGACCCCCTCCAGTTAACTGCAATAAAATAAATTGTTTTGCTGAAAAGGTTTTTCCATTTTCCACTGGAAAATATTTTCTGTTTAAAAATAATTTATGTTTTCCCAGTGTATATTTAACTTTTTTTCTCCAAAAGTATTTAATATCACTTTGGAAATCCCAGTACTGTGAATTAAAAATCAAAATATTTGTGACATCATAGATCTAAATAGTGATTAATGGAGATTATGTGCAAAAGGGTAAAAAAGAACAGAGCAACAAAGTCTCACTTTGGCTGATGGAGTTTATTTCATGTATATAAAAGGTCTTTTTTCCCTGAATCACTGATGTTCAAGGGGATATCTACACTTCTATGTTGTGCTTGAAAGTAAAAGGTCCTTTTTGTAGCTTAGTGCTACCTTTTAATTATTTAAATGTAGGAGAATTTGATTAAAGGTCTTAATTAGATGTATTTAAGATCGGTAAATATGTCATTGTTCTGAACAGCCAACGTTGTCCCACGGATATATGTGTTAGTTTTTTTGCCAAAATGCAAGAAAGTTTCACAGGTACCCCCCCCCCCCCAACATTGTATTTGTGGAAATAAATAGTGAGTGGACCTGATTTTCCTGGCGTGAAAGTCAAGTGGAGTTTTTAATTGACTCCAACAGACTCTGGATCAGGCCTGTGGGGTGTTTGGTGCTCAGTTACAAGTTAGTGTTCTCTCTAATCACCTTGTTCTCTAAAGGAAATAGATACTAAACAGGAACCATCTGGTAATACATTCTGTACCTCTTAATTACAATGTTTTGAGTGGCACCTAAATAAATTTCATTTACAAGCACATGACCGCTTGTCAAAAGCTCTGTTGATAATTTTATTATTGTAGTATACCTTCTTGCTTAATGACCCTGGCCCAGTAAAGTCAGGAATATTTAGCTCCGTGGCAAAAAAAGTGATTGTCTTAAAAAGGAAAGACACAAAGTCAGTCTTTCCTGTTGCGTTTTTAATTGTTATTTCTGTATTGTAGTTTGGCATACATTTACACGTGACATGGCGATATATCTGCAGTAAAAATTACCAAAACTCTAATTTCTCGGTAGAGAGGAGAAGTTGAGGCAGCTCTGCGGAAAGCCCTGGTATTGCTGTAAAGTGCCTGTGTTATTTTATGATCTGTGTGTTTCTGTGTAGATGTACTGTAGCATTTAGACAATTTTCTCTTTGTTGGCTGCAGGAAAAGATCAATATTATAAAGAAGTTGAGTGACTCTGTGAATTGGTCTCCTGCGTTTTCACCCCAGGAAGCGGGGGTTTAAATCCTGTCCCTGGTTTCGAGGCTGAGCCACAAACGCTGTTCAAGGTCCACGTTGCAGCCTCCCGCAAATTTGGAGGCTTTAGTTTGGGGTTGCAGCCTATCCATCGCTGGAGCTGAAAATGACTTTCCTAGTCTCTTAGTAATCTCTGGTGGAAATTAGTCTGTATTACAAAATCAACATCTAATTTGGCAAGATGTAGCGTGATTGGCAGCCTCCATTAGAGAAAAGCCCAGGACTGCACTAGGATGGAGCGGTGCCCACGGGGATGTGCCACCACCGTGCTCAGCCCGCCGTGGCACCTTGGATCTCCCAGAAGGTTTTCTGGGGGTGCAAGGAAAGAAGGCTTTCTCATGCCGTGACATCAAATAGTGGCACATCCACTTGCCAGGGGTGAGCAGCATCCTGCACAACAAAATTTCAGTCTGTCTGAGCACAATATGTGTTGAATACAAAAAAAAATCACCAGTAATGCGAAGCTTTTACTAAGTTTTGCTGACAAAGTGCTAATTCCTCTTTGTGTTCGAATGTCTTTTTAAAATAACAAGTTGGAGGACACAGAAATACTAGGAGGAAAAGCAGAGGGGAGGTTTCTGGGAAAACAGGAGGAATGTGGCACCTGGAGGGATTTTGTCCACTTCTTTGGGATGAGCCGCCCATGGGAAAACATAGCCACGTAAAAAGTAAAATAGCCTTACTTCTAAATTCATGGCAAATTAAAAAAGGAATCCTACTGCTCTCAGCAGGATCCTTTATTCCTTTTTAGTTGCAGTTGATGGTTTTCTTTTCTTAAAATAATTTTGTTTCTAGATCTCAGTCTTGATATGGGAACTTTAGGAAACAGATAAGCTTTCAAATATTTTTTTAATCAATGCTTTAGCAACCTGCAGTTGAAATAGCATTTAAATTCAGAGACGTGCTGGTAAAACAGAGAGCATGATCATCGCCAGGCAGGTTTGTACGGGTGGGTTTGAGGAGACTGAGATGTCTGAGTGGGAGATGGGGAATTCACCGTACACAGCAAACTGTTATACCCTACAATATAATATCTGGATTTGAAGCTGATATTTAAAGAGGGCACTTGCTTTACTTATGAGATTAAAGGCAAATGCTCTCTTTTAAAAATGAAGTCATGCTGTGTTTTGCACCTTTTGACACTTATTAACTCAGGTCATTAAAAAGAGGCTAATTAAAAAAAGAATGTAAAACAAAAGAGTCATTTGTCTATCGCCGAGCTCGGTTCTTCATGTACGCTGGCTGGAGGCAGTCTCCGTTTAAACCTTGGGTACAGAAAGCACTGATAGCCACTGGGGCATGCTTGGAGCTTGTCATGGCTTTTGGCTAGACTGTGGTCCGGCTCATTATGCACCTCATAAAGAAGAGAAGTCATTGTCATCAAAATTAGCTGAAGCTGGAATTTACATTCATGGAAATTTTGGTTTCACCACTGTCCTCTGGGGCTGGACAATAAAGGAAACCTTTTACCAGCTGCAGTTAAAGTAAGTGAAGTTCAATAAATGCTTAGTGCTTCATTAAGGCATTTCCGAACGTACTGTGCTACATGCACGTGATATTTTACAGCTGATGAGAATTTGGTACAAAGAGCGTGTGAAGTTCACTGGTTCCTGGTGCATGAGATCCAAACCCAGCTTGTAACCGCCGTGCATCCCCAAAGATGTTCCTGTTCTTCCAAAGGGAGGTTTGCTAGCAGGCACCTTCTCTC
>JAVKLA010000093.1:40340234-40357023 GCA_034782735.1 Sagittarius serpentarius
AGGACACAAGTGCACAGTCAGCGCCGCTCGACCTCAGCCTTTTTTTCCCTTATAGACAGTGAAAACAGAAAAGCAACAACAGAAAATATGTTGGTGGAGAGCTGCTGGTGTAGACATGTGCTGGGGAGAGTTGGGTGACTTCAGGGTGAGCCTTTAAGGTGGAATGACCCAGAAATGGCCAAGCAGGGGATGGAGGTGTTGGAAGGTGGTGCAGGAAGGGTGGCCTTTCGGGGTGCCGAGCACCTGCCCTTTCTGCCTATCTTTCCCTGCGCTTCCACCATAGCCATCCCTATGAAAAGCAAGCGGTGCTTTTGGCTACGCAGATCTTGCAACGAAGAGAAAGCAAGACCGTGTTGGCCATGGCTCCAGCGCCGTGTTGGCCATGGCTCCAGCACCACGTTGGCTATGGCCCCAGGGCTCTGCAAGATCTAGACCACCCATGGAGAGAATCTGGGCACAAATTCCATCTCTATCCAGGTAAAGAGATGGGTCCCCAAAATGGGGCACGGCAGAAATCTCCTCCTGTGTGTATCTCTGCTCAGCTCTTATACAAGGATGTTTAATTCTAGCCCGAAACAAAGGCAGTTGTGGCACACTGCCTCTTGAACACGGCTGGGAAAAATAGACTGTCAAGGGGAGTTTACTTCCTTTGTTAATAAAAAAGAAGAAAAAGAGTTTATGGATCTTTTCCTGAATATGAATATTAAATAGACTAGTTGTGGGAACCCTGATTTTAATTTCCTATGTCTTTATTTGGAATTCTACTCCCTCTTGGAAAGGTGTCTACTTAAATATAGGGGGAAAGGGAATTTAATGAATTACAAAAAGGGTTATTTTACATGGAAAATGTGTATTCCTGGCTATTTCCATTTAAAGAACATGACATTAGTGTGGAAATTGCCCCTTATGAACAGGTCATTAATGTCAACTCTACTAAAACTGACATCACCTGCTACTATTTTAATTGTGTGTTTTACTAATGCTAACCATTTTCCTGACAATAGAACCCCCATATGCTTAATGAATCTTTGCAGAATACATAAACCAAGGTCAATATGTAAGAAATGCTTCAAATGTTAAGAAACTCTCTCTGCAAAGCTGAAAGAAAAGTTTATTATTCTTTTGCATTCACAAGAATAAGAGCAAAAATAGAAATTGTACCAATATGTTTTCCAGACCATAGTATATAAAAAGCTTTGATGCTTTTGGGAAATCTTTTCGATTAGCTACTATTTTATATGAAGAAAAGGACTTATTTAACTGGGTTACATTTCCAAGATTTATTCTTTATTTTCCAATACAAGTGGCATATTAAAAAAAATAAAAATCTTGAATACTTCCTTAGTGTCATATGTAACAGTCACATTTTTTTCCCATGGTTTGGGGGGGGGAACAGAGAGAAAATGAAATCCAGATTTGTAATTCCTAACAGGAGAAATTCGATCCTTTCCAATGTTTAAGTAATATTTCCTGTAAAACATACGAGGCCATCTGCAGAGCTGTTTCCAGACACATTTTGAAGTGGCAAGGGCAACTGAAAGAGACCCGAATGGAGGCTGGCATTTCACCTCTGGGAGATGGAGCATTAAAGGTTTCTAAAAGCTGGTTCTACAATTTTACAAAGTATTCAACCACTGCATAGTTCATAATTTGTTTAATTTACCTACCTTTTATAGGTATGGGGAGGGGGAAATCCGCTCTGTAAGAGACAGTATAAAAACCAAGACAGCTGTAAAAAGCTAATGTACAGCTATCAAGAATGCTTCATGATTTTAGTTGATTGAAACTGTATTTTATTCTTTACAGGTCCCGTGCAAAGATTATAGGGAAATATTCACCTAGAAAAACTGTACAGAGTGAAACATATTTGGGTAGACAACAGAAACACCGAAACCTTTTTGCTATTTAAGTCTATTATGGAATTTTGTTTTATTGTTGATCTCCAGGGTCACCTTATGAATTCGTGTTAGTAAAATGTTACGGCCTCACTATAATATTCACTTTGTGGAAGGGCCTGCATTTACCAAATCTCATCCGAGATCGAATATAAATGAGAAACTTGCATCTCTCTTCAAGGAATATATTTTACACTGTTTTCTCCCCCTTTTGAATTACAGACAGATTCTAAAATTGAATTCTTTTTCTTATGCCAGGATTCGGTAAAATGACTGAACAGTTAGGCTTACCTTTGATATATGTCTTAAATTTAAAATTTGCATCGTTCAGATAGTTATCTTCAGGGCCAGATTCTGCCCTCAGATGTGCATATTTGGGAACCCCATTAACTTCCCTGGAAAATAATATTATACTGTTTGGATGCACTCGAATGAGATACATTACAGGGCTACCTTCTGTCATTCCCCTGTAAAACTCAGTTATTCGCTGCAGTTTTTATTTTGCTGGCTGGTGTAGCCCTTTCTATTCTGTCAGTACCAACTGGTCTGCTGGATATTTGTACCTGTTCTCCCCTGCCTCTGGCTGTGCTGTTAAGATTAAATAAGATGAGTAAGATATAGCTGGTAATGCCTATGAAATTTGAAAATTGTCATGGGTTTTTGATGACCAGTTTAACTGTGTTTGCAAAGCAATTTCTGCAGCTCGAAGGGCTTTGGTCAGAAGTGGGGTGCACTTGGGGAGAGGCAGTCATGGGTCCCTGCCCACACGCTCCCTCCTTGGAGCCCTGTGTCTCCAATAGCTTTTGTCAAAATTATGCTGAGCAAAAAGTTTTCGAAGAATGGAAAACTCATTGCATCCGCTGCTCCAGTGTTCATTTATTAAAAAAATGAAGCTTGTTTCAGTTTCCACGCAGTGCTTCTGGCGCTGCTTTTCACCTGCGGGGTGGAAGAGCCCTCCACTATCAGTTTGCTTGGCGTCACACAAGTACTTCCAGAGCTTCTCTGTGTAGACACCAGGGGCAGAAGGGATCCCACCAGGAGCCCGGTGCTCCTACTCATCCAGTGGTCTAAATCTTGTGGGTCAATCTGGGGACTGAAGAGATCTTCAGCTTCACATGAAGCACTGCTGTGAGTTATTACAGCCTCTCCCTGGCACCCCACGTGCTGCCATGGGTCACAAAACCTCACCGTCCTGCAAATGGACTTACTTCCACCCTTCCCCTAACTTGCTTCATTTCCCCTTGTTCGAGCAGAAGTTATGACATTGAATTTCAAAGTTAACACAAAGTGAGTGGGAGGACACATAGGAAACCGTTTTCCAGATTAAGGGTTTTCGTTTTTGTGCTATCGTGCCCGTCCCACCAGCTGCTTTTGGCACATGGTGCCACAGCATCGCAACTCCATGCTCTGATCCCCTATGAAGTCAGAAAGAGCGTTCAAAACTGTCACTTCCATTTCCTACCAAAAGCAAAACACTTCCTACAAGGAAAGCACACATTACAGCTGAATTATAAATGAGGACTGGTATTTTTGCGAGGTACAAATCGGAGGCATTCTCCATATTGTTAGAATACCAATTTTATTTTCCTGGTGTGTAGTACCCAGTGCAGCGCGGCGTCCCTGGAGATGCGTGCATTCTCTGGAGATTACTTCAGCATTGCATTACTGCTATCACATATCCATTATATATACTCTTTCAGACAAGTGGAAATGTTTTCACAAAAACAATCTGGAATCTTGGCTTAAAACCCAAGCTTGCTGTCAAGGCAAACAGAGTAGCCTCAAAGAGGACTTATTTTTATTTTGTTCAGACAAGTATATTGTTCCTGGATTATAATAAGGGAAAATATAGCAGCTATCAGTCTTCAGTTTATTTGACAAGCTTCCTCTGACAAACCTAGAGGAATAAGCCCTGGCCCTGCAAACTCCTTCTCATTCAGGTATTCCCTTTGGCTCCGGCACTTTTATTAGTGTGATTAAGGGCCACACACATGTTTACAGGACAGGAGTCATAGGATGGGATGATATATTTGCTTGGCTGTTACTTATTTTGCAAAGTTTTAAAAACCTTTGCTCTTTTCAGTGCTTGTCGCTATCAGCCAGTGCTCTAAGAGCTTGTCCCATCACCTATCAAACAAGGTAAGTGGACAGGTTATAATCAGATGCCAAATAAACAAATGCAAACTTGAAATCAAGTAATTTACTGTCCATTTTCCTTAAGCTCTTCCCAAGGAAGCAAACACTTTATGCAGCACAAGGGACCTTTGGAAAGGGTCAGCTGCCGTGCTGAAGCAAGATGCGGTGTGATGGTTTTCACCCAAATGGAGTTTAGCGATACCGCCTTGAAGGGAAGGCTGCCTTGTCTGGGGAAAAGTGCGCTGAAAACAGAGCGGCATCTCTTCACCTTGCAGTGAATTCTCCTTTGTAAAATGCGTGGAGTTTTAATATTCATGTGTTTACATTACTCTGAGTTTTCTAGTCTTTAGACTAGAATTTTTCCTGTACTATCAGCTATAAAAGTCTTGGGACACGATAGTTTTTAGCTTCGTTATAAAACTCAGACTCAGAAATTTTAAAATTAAAATTTCAGTTGGTTTAAAGATTCCAGCATGAAGCTAGATTGCTCTCAGGTAGCAAGACACCTTTACGTGCTGAGGTCTGGCCTCAATGGAAAAGCAAGAGCCACGCGAAGGGCAGGTCGTCTTTTAATACGGCTCTGCCCGGTGGCTTCCTACAGGACGGCGGGACTGCAGTACCCTAACCAGGGTCTGTCCCCGGGATGGGTTTTGGACACTTCTGAGGAGAATATTTGTGCTGGGGGTGTGTTATACGCTGCTGCTGTAGAGCAGCGTTGCGCAGCCGGTGCCTGGGAAGTACGGCAGGAGCTCTACTTACGGATTCTTGCCTTAAGCTTCTGGGTTTAGCCCGTTAAATCCAGGACTGTGCTAGTCTGGTGAGGCTCTGAAATGCCACCTAACTCTTCTGCAGACTCCTGGTCTCCTCCCAGCTCGTTGTATGTACGGTGCTCTGTGAAAGCACGTTAGGTTGTAGCAATGAACTGAGCGGGGCTGGAGCTGCGTATTTGAATGCAATGGGAAAACACACATAAGCCTGATGTGGCAGCATCTCAGTGTAATGTACTACTACCCTGTTACACGGAGGGAAGACACTCTAGGTTTTGACTGTATAAATCAGATTGACACTATACTGGAGCACTACTTGGGAAAGGCATGTCACTTGGCGAATGCAAAATATTGAGCAACTTGAATTGTTTTTCCATGAAGCGTATCCCTTGATAGCACTTTCCTTTCTTATATCTCCTTAATACAGCATAATTTAAATGTTTTCTAGGCAGAGTTATGCTTATAATGCTTCTTTTCCAACATAATATTGGCTGTAATGTGGAGGCACTGGTGTGAAGTCACAGTTTGCTTCTTTGCCATTTTGTGAGTCTCCTAGTTCAAAATAAGAACATCTAACTTAACCTATTCTGAAATTTTGCACATGGTTTTTATAAACAAATGGTTTGTCCACAGTTTTTCTATATTTGTTTTATAAATTGTTCCATTCCCGTATTTCGGAAAATTTCCCAAATGATACTGAGCAAAAAAAATTTTTTCTCTCCCTTTTTTCCTAAAGGTTGCATAAATATTTCACGTGTCTCCCTTTAATTAGATTACAACATTGTAAAGCGGCAAAGAGTTTTCTCTTTCCCCAAATTAGACATGAGAACCACAAACAAATTAATTTGTGTCTCAGGGTTTTGACTGGGCCTCTCGGCCCGCTCTAGCACTAACACAGGCACTCGTGACCCTCTGGATTTCAAACGCCTGAGGGTAAAAAGCAATTATAAAAACATGACTCTCCCAGATCAGCTTTCGAATCTGCCTTGTCTCTGTTTTATTGATGGGAGATTGAAGGAAGATTCAAATCAGCTATCCTTCAATTCTTTACCAGCAGCAAAATAGAGAAATCATTAGCTTTTTCTGTGTAAATGACTTTGTCCTGCTTTATTATTCAAAACTGGCTGGGCGTTTGACTTAAAAAGGCCATGTTGAATATTTATTTCTAGTTTTGGTACTTGTAAACAGTACATTGCTTTGCACCTTATTTTCTTTTTCAGAATAATTTTTTGTAGCAATTGGAGCAGGAACTAATTAATATGGGTATTTTTTAATAGCTAAAGAACACACACTGACTTAAATTAGGATGATCTTGCTCTCATAGGTCTGTTGTTGTTGTTAGGAAACCCTACTACACAACCATTTAAAAAAAAAATCAAGGAAAATAATTAAATATCTGGTTGATTTTACTTCTTTGTGTTTTTTGTTGTTCATTTACTGATAAGTAAGTGTGGGATGAAAAAAATATATCCTTTTTAAACCCCAGCGTAATTATGTACGCTTGTGGTGGCAAGTCCAATCAGTTCCCAAAAAATGGTTAAAGGGAAGAGGAGTGTTTGGGTTAGTATTTTTAGGGAGAGTGGAGAGAGGTGTTGGGAAATGCTCTAGGAGCAGCCAGGCTCACAGAAGAAACTGGGCTGAGGTGGGATTATAGTTTTTAATGAGTTTGAATGGATTGGTGTGTCAGCGCTAACAGGGTGTGCTGCGTGAGGATGCAAGGATCCTCAAACATGGGTACCCAGCAAGGATGGTCCTTTGCTATTCGAATCATAATGGCATTTAAAAGCATCAGATGAGGTTTGTGCAGCTCCAGAAGAGAAAGTACGATGAGAGAGTGTTCTCTGCTTGGCAGAAGCTGCTTGTGAAGGCCTGGGCTAAAGAAAACCCTTCTTTTTCACCCGACCCGATGCGAGATGTGGGCAGTGATGCCCGAGAGTGGGAGGGAGGCTTTGTGCCAATGCCAGGCTGAGCAGGCTCTTTGTATTTCTTTTTCTATTTGGAATAACACGCGGGTTTGACTTTGGTTTCGGTCCAAGCAAAGGCACAGTCCACGTTGTGTGTCGATCATGTTTCAGAGGCATCAGATAAATATGAAGGACTCCAGGCGTAAAGGTGGAGCCTAACAGTTTGTGTACAAGTGAGCATACCCCCTGGCCAGTCTGTCGCCTTTCTAAATCCTCCTGGGTTGGTCCTGCAGATAAAAATGCCACGTAGCTCAGATGGGGGCTTGCTTAAATGATAAAAGGCAGACATTCAATTTTAAGAAGCTGGAGCTTTATTTTTGGAATCCTAGAATGTGTACGGAATTTAAAAAGCCTAAAGCTATAATGTTTTACTGCTCCTTTGATAAAATTTATATTTAATCATATCTTAAAAACTGTTCTCATTCTGCCACTTGATGTTACCAACCAAGCGGAACCCATCAATGCAACACTACCTATCAGCCCTTCTTTTATTTTATTCCCTTACAACTCCTTTTTAATGGTACATACATTAATGAATTACGGTGGAGTTTTGGTGAAGTACCAATTAAAATCATGCTTGTACCAAAGGTGGGACTGTTGCCCACAGGTTTTTCATTACCTTGTTGGAACCCAAATGCTGAATCCGACCCATTTACATTGCAAAACCTCCAACTTGCAGACCAGGCTCTGTCCCCTTTCTTTTGAAGCCGAGTTTTCCAAAAGTTATGATGAGTGGACTTTCTCCGTTGTCTTCAGATCTTCATCTGAAGCTTTTCATTAACAGGTGTTTTTTAGGAAACCTTTCTAGAAGAGGTGGGAGTGTTGTGTGTGATAATTGACAGCCCGGGCTCATGAGGATGAGCAACTTGTTGGTAGCTTGGCTGAATTTTCAGTGATGCCCATTTGCTGCTGGCAGTTATAAGATTACATAGGGATTTGTGCAGTGAGATACCTGTCTCTTTATCAAATTTGCCTCTTTAAAACAGTAGTTAGACTAATTAAAGCCTCTGCTAAACTCTCCCTGCAGCTACACCTGTTAACTCTGCTGTTGTAATGTTGTTGGATGTGTGTGTCTGGGGATAGATGTTGGCCTTCGTCGATGCGTTGTTAATGTTACTTGTGGCAAGAATGAGTTAAATGCATTTGTCTCATTTTTTTTTTTTAGAACTGAAACATGTCCAGCAAAGTTGGTGGTCTCCATAAGAAATTCAAACTCTCTGCTGACCAAGTGAAAACACACATGTGCATGTATCAGGCATATACATAATCTTGGCTGAAAATCAGCGTCAGTGACAATTTCACTCAGTGAAATCTTAATTTTGATCCCCGCTCTTAAAAATCATGTTTGTCTCAGGAATTTTACTTAGAAGACCTTTTAGCCTTTTCGTACCAGAATGACTTCTCAAGTTGTTAATAATTCTCCCATACAATATGAAGACACTCCATTTTTATTCCCATAAAAATTTGAATTAAAATTCACATTTATTCACATTCATATGCCAGAAGGGATGGGGTTTTTGTTTTGTTTCTTTCCCTGTTTCTCAGAAGTATCCAGCATGGACCTCAGCTACTAAAAAGACACTGGACTAAACGGACCATTGGCAATTGCACGTGCCAGTATCGTTCCTTTAAATAGAAATGATTTGTTCTTACTCCTGATAAACACATAAGTAAAAGTCTAGTCTTTTCATTTCTGTCTCTTTTCCTGGAGGACTGGGGGATCTCCCACTGCTGTCTGTTCTTTTCCTCTGTGTTTTGCAGACAGGGGAATCGTATGCAAGACTCAGCTCCGTGTCCTCTGAAGAGGCAACATTAAAGTCAGCACTTGACTGCGCTGAATTTTACAGGATTTTTCTCCCAAGTATGATATTGATATCTTTTAAGTGAATGGAGTAATTGAGAAATCTTTCTCTAAATTATTGACTGGGTGTCTAGAGAAGAGATGAATGAAAAATGTCTTTATCCCTGATAAAGGTTTAGGTGAATTGAGCTAAACTGGCTTCTGATGCGACCCTTTCCAGTATTATTTTGGATGAGCTTTTCTGTGCTAAGCCCGTGGGCAGGCTGCGTGTGTGGAGGGGAGGAAGGATAGCCTAAATTTTGGTGGTAGGGACTTGAGATGAGATTTTCCATGTTTCTAAATAATTTCTCTATGAAATTAGGAGAGAGAAGCAGGAGGAGGGAGCTGAAGAAAAAACATAATAACTTGGCATCGCCTTGCCTCCCTGTTTGTGGTCTCAGTATTTTGCAATAATAATGATGGCTTTTTAGGTAGAAAAGTTTGGGGGTTAGCAGTTGGAGGAGAGTCCCATTCAGAGGCATTAACATCAGGAGGAGCAGAGAGCCCCAGGAAGGTCCCGGGCCGGACAGCAGCGCCGGCGTGTTGGCTCGGGGACATTTCTGGTCTGCATGCACCCAGCGGGATGTGTGTGCAGCTCGGAGCTGCTGGGAAAGGCTAAAAGCATCTCAGCTCACTTCCAGGCTTATTTTTTGGACAGTCTGAATTTGTTCTGGAGGAAAAAAAAAAGGTAAGGGAAAAAATATAAATAGTTCTATGTTTATAGGAAAAGTTTAGAGGGAAGGAAGGCACTGTGACAGGTTTTCTTCTTCCAGTAGTCTCCTTGCATCATTGCAGTAAAAGAAGGAGACTGTAAATATCTGCTTTTCTGTATATGTAAAATTCCTGTGATACAAATTTGATCACATTTGCAAGGATTAAAGGATTTGATCTGTAGAATGCATTCTCTTCCTAAGCATGACAAATTGAAGCAATTTACAGATAGCTTCTGAATATTTTTCTGAAATTATTTTCCTGTTCTGTTTTGGTTTGGGTTTTTTGGGGGTTGTTTTTGTTTTTTGGGGGGTTGTTTTTGGTTCCCCCCCCCTTGTATGCCACTAGAGATCAGCATATTTTTAGATATTTAATCAATCATAATGTCAACATACGGGCTTAAAAAAGGATACTGCATAACTATCGAGCAGCCAAATTACTCATGGCTGGTAAACCAAAATGAATAAAGTCAGGCCTGAAGCCACTGAGAAAGCAACTTCTTGCATCCAGCCTTCATATTCCCCTGTTTCTTTCTGAGGTTTTGGGCATCTCTGTGTTTCCATTATGTTAGTTTTATTCCCCCTCCAAACCCTCCTTTGTATGGCACAAAAAATCGTGTGTACTGTAGGAGTACACCTTCCTAAACCTATTATTGGTTTAATGCATTAATGATTTTGTATATACATCTTCAAGGCCAAAAAAAGTGGCAGGATATTCTCAAACTTCCAGGTCGTTATATTAAATTAAAATACATATAGATTTTTACATTTTTTCAATTTGTGATTCTGTGAAGCCTGTCCACTTTTTCACTTTTACAAATTGACTAAGCTTTCTATTTCATACCTGAGAGGACTCAGGAGATTTGTGGACAAGATGCCTACCTTTGAAGAAGTTCTCTCTCCTCTAACACACACTTGTTTGCTGACTCCACTGGTCAGTGTTCAAGGTCATTAATGTCTGGAAATTGTCAGTCAAAGAAGAGCTAATAATTTTCCTCTTCTGTCTCTTTATGCTCAGATTTTCATCCCACCTGGGCTCAGGCAGCAATTCCCACACATCTGTGTTTTACACATTTCAGCCACACTGTGTCCTTGTCCAAGACTTTTACATCGGTACAAATGAAATGTGATAAATGAGTGTTTGCACACTGTAATAATTGTGTTTTTCTTCTGAGGACGTTACAGAAAAGCCGATTTTGTCAGCACGTCCTAAAATGGTTTTCTTGATTAAAAACACCACCACCAGTGGCAGAGCTTAGAGATTTCTGCTGCTGTGAAATACAGGGAGGTTTGAGATGAAATTAATATATCAGAAATTTCAAAGTTAGTTATAACTTCTTGAATTAAATATTTTTGGGTTTTCTTGAAAGCATCCAGATCTCAAGACCAAAGCATAGATACCTTTTCAATCATGTTCAGGCTTTTCTCTTATGTCCACAGTACTAATTTCCTGGGAACTTTAAGCAGCAAAAGCTCCGTTCATTTGATTTAGGATTTTATCAAGCAGATTATGATCCAAATCATCCCCAAGTCCCCTGCAAATAAGTCTTTGGTGTTTCAGTGATCATTGATAAAAACAAAGGGAAGTGAGGGACAAATAAAAATGTTAATATTTAAATATCTAGAAGAATCTTTATGCCCTCTACTTTTTTTAACTAATTGAAGAAGGTAATTTCAAATCAAGGATGTACAATGCCCATTTGGATAAAAAAGTTTCCTATAATAACAGGGGAATTCATGTAAAGGTAATAGTTGTAAGTTGTTTCAGTTCCTTATAAAAAGTAGTGGAAATAAAACATTGATTGTTTAATGCTAGCAAAAAAGAAGAAAACAGAAAAAGGAGGGAGAGATAATCCAAAAGCAAGTGTTTCAGCAAAGCTACTTTTGCTCAGTTTTTGGTGTGATTAGAGAAATAACTTGCAGCGTGGGGAAAACTGTATGGCTGAGTGAACAGAGCCCAGTGGCACCAAAGCCCAGGTCCCATCTCAAGAGCAGGGATGCAACAGGACTCAGTGAGAGAGTCTGTGCACATGAGGGGGGAAAAGGGGATTGCTGGGGTGATGGAAAGCTTTGGCAAACATCTTTTCAGCAGCTAGACAGTTGCTTGTAACTCTGGCTTGTCTTTAGCTGAAATTTTTGTGACAGAAGGGAAAAACCAACACCCTTCATTAGCCTTGTAAATCCTGGCCTAGAAAACCCCGGGGAGCTTGCTCCCAAGAAAAAGAATCCTTTGCACAATAACTGCACGTTTTCAATCAGTCCTCTTGATCCCTGCTCTTGCTTATTCCCAAGAATCTGCCAAGTCTGTTGAACTTCCTCATAGTGACCCTCCCATTTAATTCATGGGCCATTTTGTATTTACAGAGAGGTCAATAAAAGCTTTCCAGAGCTGCAAACCTCTCTGTAATGGTTGTCCTGAGCAATACAGCCTGAAGAGCCCCAACAGGAAATTGGTAAAGCAGCAGCCAATTTCCTTTTGCTTTTTTACTGCCTTTTGGTCTTCCTGCTCTGTTCATATCCCCACTGCTGAATTATTCTAGAAATGGGGGGATATTTCCAGTGCCACATATGGAGGAGAGCTCATATCATTCACAGAATTTTATGCAAGGTTAATCAAACATCAGATTTATTACTTAATAATAGTTGTTAGGTTAAAGCAGAAGACCAATGATGAAATTTGGTTTCTGCTCTGATTTTGTTTCTGTCACGCTGTGTGACTTTGGACCAACTATTTTACTGATCCTTTGTTACCCGTGCTTAAAATGTGGGTGATACCTACGTATCTTCCAGGCTGAGGTTTATAGGCGCTTTGAAATGTTTGGGTGCCGGGAGCGATGCGATGTAGTAATAGCCCTGAGCTTCTGCTGTCTGCTCGCGTATCTGAACGCGGGAAAGTATATTTTTTGAAGAGTGAGGGGATGGCAATTATGGAATATTTCAGGTTGATAAAGCTGCTTCACAAAGGCTGCAACTACACTGGCAATAACTCATTGGAACAGATCTGCAAAGTGAAATTGTTGGTACCGAGTACCAGATGTCCACAATAAATGCGTTTCCAGGTTGTTCCCTTCAGATGATGCCGAGTCTGGTCCTGCTGACTGCAGACCCATTACTGACTGGAACACGTCTTCTGGTTTAGTTTCCCCCAAAAGAGAACTCGCTGGTGTGCTTCGCGACAGATGTGCGATGCTGACCACATCTCCCAACCTGAACTCAGCCAACGGCGTGGACGCACAAAGGGACTTTCCTCCGCCTGTGCTCGGTGGCACAGCAGCCACCTCACCCTCCGTCCTGGGAGAAGAGCGCAGAGCACTAATTTAGATGCCTGGGCTGCCTGTGCGGTGCCTGGGGAGGGATTAGCATCTTGGAAAGCCCTAGTTACCCGTGACAGCAAAGATCCTGAGTGCCCAAACTAATCAATGTGAAATGCTGATGTCAGAGGCGCCTAATCCCACACCTCCCTGAGCCTCATGGCTCATGACCCGCAGGCTCAGTCCTTTGTTTAAGGTAGCTAGATACGTGCAGTCATCTCCCCCAAAATAAGCAGAATAGAGGAAGGGAAGACTAAGCTGGTGATAGTGGTTGTGGGTCCTGATCACAGCGCAAAGTTTTCATCTCTGCTCTTGTAACTTTTCTGCATTTTCTTCAATGACTACTTAATGTAAAATAAATAAGAAAGTCCTTGAACTTGGTCAGGGCCTCCTCTCTCTCAAGGAAGTGCCCTAATTGCTTGTAGGCTAGTATATCTAGCTGTAAGGATGTCATTATTTTCTGAAAAGTAGAACATTGCCAGCATAAGGCACATACTTTTAACCCAAATAGCTGAAAAAAATCACTCAGGAAGTTAGAGAGAAATTAGACTCTGCTTGTTCCCTGGTTGGTGTGAACCCTTTCGACACTAAGCCTTTCTGTACCACGAGGCGTTCCTCCCCGGCTGTCTTTGGAAAGGATAAATCTTCCATTTTGTGTTTTCCAGCAGTAAGTGCCTCCCAAGTATAGATACATGGGTGGGGGCTTCTAGTTTGGGATATCTGGAGAAGATGTAGGGACTTAGTGTGGGTACTAAGCTATATTTGAAATGACCAAAGCTAGTATTTTAAGAGTTGAAGACTCCAGGATATGTTCAAGATTAGGCAGATGAACAGGAACTTTGAAGTCTAAGTTTTAGACTTGGTCACTGAACACATCTTAAGAGCTGCATCTGTGTCCATGTTATGTCCTGTTAGTCAAAAAGATGTCCTTGCTGTTGCTCAAGACATGGACATTGCTGTAGATCCCAGTGTAAAGAAGGCATCACTGATAACATTTCCTTAACCATAGTACGGTGTTTTCTGAGGACTGTCAGTTTCTTCGTCTTTAGACTACCACATTTTCGATATATTATATGGGAATAAGAAATATTCTAAGTTAAGATTATTAAAGAAAAAAATACTGGGGGAGCAGTACCATTTATCTTAATATTGCTTCATGCACAGATAAAATTCAGGCTCATGTATGAAGTTTTCCTGCAGCACTCAAGGCCACTAGTCCTTTGGTTCTGACTTTTGAAGCCTGAGAAGAAAACACAAATCTGAATAATCACGCTAGTGATTCCCTGAATTTATTCACTTATGGAAAGAAATGAAGCACAATCAAGTCTCTCATGTGGAGAAGATTGCAGTCATAAACTCTAAAATGATTGGATTACCTGTCTTTTATAGTATTATGTTTTGCGCTAGTTACGTATTGTTTCAAAGCTACAAAAATAACAGCTTTTCTCTCTGAAGTGTTTTTCTTAGTTTTGCCTCTTGGTCATAAAAAGTAATCTGATACTTTTTTCTTGTAAGCTTTCTTGTAGGTTTTAGCTCTTCTTTAAGTCTTCTGTCTTAAGTTAGATTTTTGTCAGTTAACCTCACACCTCAAATACAGATTTTCTCTTCAGGCTACCACTTTGATTGTTCTAGTCAATCCCAAACTCAGAAAAACTATGGATGTGCATATTCTTTTTTTTGTAATTATCAAGTTTATTCACTTTTTTTCCCCTTCTCCCCTTCAGGATCTTTCTGGCAAGGATTGCACTCTCTTGGGTGTCAAGGCTGCAAGAATTACAGTTCATTCAGAGTTCAAGCCTTTGGTTAAGACAATGTCCTCAGGGTTATGAGGTATGTTAAATGGCAGAAGAAAAACTACTGTTCTGGGTCTCCTGTTTGTCTGCATTGTATCATCAGGTGTGTTGTGGAATATCTACTCCCGTCCCACTTAGACATCCAGACCTTGGCTTCACAGAAGCGACTTCCGCAACCTCAGGGAATTTCGTGGGATTTCCCTTTGACATTGACCATGCTGAAGTATCAGGGCCTCACACACAACCAAACACATGGTGTAGGATTATCACAGCTCAGGGTCAGGTCCATTATTTAGTCCTTTTCTCTTTAAGGAAAGGAGTGGAGCATGACTCAGCCCACTGCTAATCCTGACCCTGTGTGAGGTTGAACCCTGTGTAAAGGAATGCACGGGACCCCCGCACAGCTCTGGTTCTTGACGTTGCCTACGTGAATTTTAGTGGTCTCTAATGATGCTACAAGGAGAATTTTTTTTTTGCCTTGTTTTTTTGTTTTTTTGTTTTCCATATAGGCTCCTTGTAGCTGAAAGACTTTGCAGAAGCACGTGTTGGTACCTCGAAAGAAGAACGGTCTCTACCAGGTCAGCAGCTTGCTTACCTCGTGGATTGCCAGGGGACTATACCAAGTGATTGTCGGTTTTTAGGAGGACCCACCACACCTATCTCACACCACACATCTCTCCCTGCATCAGCACGGGACAGTTTGTGCAGGAGGGGTCGAGCTGCGCCTGGCAGTGATGTCCCCCAGATGTGAGGCCCCAGCTCCTGGGAGCACCCACAGCCCCTGGTCAGGGAGCCCTGGTGCTGCCTGGCTGCTGGCGGAGGAGTTAGGGTGTAGTGAGCATCACATCGTGGCTTTCCAGGCCGGAGGGTCCCGTCCCATTTCTTTTTAAGGCAACATTCTGATATGATATTTTCTCCCTTCATGGGAAATGTCAACATTTATGAAATGGGAGCAAACTGTTTAAATTTTTTATAGACTGAAAAGATTAAGCTTTGGCCAGCTCTAGTCAAAATTTCCCTGGTTCCCCATAAGCAAATGAATTTGAGTGAAAAAGCGTAGTTGTCTGTAGTGCTGCACAAAGCAAGCCATCAACTCGTTCCCTGCAGTCCTACCTTGTTACTTGAGTATGCATAGGAATCCGAAGTGTATCTTTATAGCTCCGTATTTCCACGACCTCCAGTATTCTTTCTTTCATTTGCTGTTTTATTTTGTTACCTGGATACAGCTGAGTCTAGTGGCACTTTAAAAAACTATTGCTTGTATATGCTCCAATTGCAGTTCTGATGAAGCAGATGAGGTAAACCGGTGTTCTCATCTATGCGTCTCAGACACAATAAGGACAGATAAAGAAATGCAAAGAGCATTGCAAAACACTATTTATTGCTGTTTTGAATGGTGGTGAGTACTCCAAATGAATCCCTGTACAGCTGAACTTTTGCACAGTTGATGCTGCTGGGACATCAGCAGAGCGTAGTCACTCAGTTCACTTCTGTATCTGAATCCCTAACAAAAAAGAACACCCAGACTTCGGGTGGAATTTGTTTTAATCAAATATTTGTGTCTTATATTGAGGCTTTAAAATAATCACTGTCCAGTGGTAAGTGATACAACATGGCATACTGAAAAACATTTCCAAATTCATTGGAATGTGATCACTGAGGAGTTCATTTTCTGCAAGGTCTTAAAATACAACCATGTAGTAAAAAACCTTTATTTCATTGTCTGGCTATTCCACCAAGTCCCTTCCTTCCTGGAATGTTTATTAAATTTAGTTTCATGTGCTCTGTAAATACATATATATATACACGCACACATACATATAAATATATTCTTCTATTACCTCAGAAGGCTGGGTGGGTTGCCAATTGCATCCTAGTTTTTGGGGAATTGGTGCTTGTGCTAGAATTTTAGCTACATGCTAAGATATGACAAAAGAAGTTTGCTGTCCCTGTGAGAGGTTTGCCCTCCCTACTGCTGCTGCCTGAATCTAGATTATGTAGCTTGTGTCAATCAAAATACACTAATCTCTCTCTCTCTTTTTTTCCCCCATTATTTTTTTGTTTGTTTTTTAACAAGAGCACACAATATTGACTTGACAATTCCAACGCAGCTGTCTGGCAGTGTTAATCAATGATCTCTGCTTGCTCACAACGTACTACCAGTGTTAGATCATGGTGACAAGAGCAGAAAAGGCCTGGTGCAGCCTTGGCGTAAATGATCAGTCTCCTAGTCACTGTGAACTGCATTTGGAGCAAATGCTGTTTTCTGTATGTTAAAAAAAACCCAAACAAACTGCTTCTCTTCTCTTCTCTTCTCTTCTCTTCTCTTCTCTTCTCTTCTCTTCTCTTCTCTTCTCTTCTCTTCTCTTCTCT
>JAVKLA010000093.1:40357123-40367764 GCA_034782735.1 Sagittarius serpentarius
CTCTTCTCTTCTCTTCTCTTCTCTTCTCTTCTCTTCTCTTCTCTTCTCTTCTCTTCTCTCTCTTCTCTTTTCCTATCTCTTCTTTCACAAACTTTTTCATATCTCTAAAAACTGCACTCATTGAGATACTCTTTTGTCTTCCATAGTTAAATAATCAAATCTCTATTGTTTTGGTATTAATGATGGTTCTGTAAGATCCTTGCTTGTTACATCTGAAAATTGAATAAAAAATTCCTTTGTGCTGACAGCTTCATTGTAGTCAGTGTTCAAAATATCAAAGGATGAATGCTAAATGTTCATAATGTAAAGTGTCAAGAGTGCAATCTGGGATAATAGAATACATGTCTTGCAAACTTGCACTTTAATATGGCAAACTACTTGGTCAGCAAGCAAATTAATTCATTTATGATTTGATATTATTGCAAGTAGGGGGTCAGCTTTTGCAGGCAGCTCTGTCTGCTGTTGAATTTTGCTACTATGCAGTATCTTCTGTATTTGTAGATGCCTACCAGAAAACAAGCGTGTGGTCTCAGTTTAAGGGTATGATTCCAGTGGCTTCCCTTATTTATAGCAGTTCACTGTGGGTTTTTTGTAAGCTTTTTTTTCCCAGTGCATGTTCGCAGTTCAAAGGGACTAAAAAACGTTTGCTGTAATTATCTGGTTATCCTTTTTAAATACCAATTGTTGTACTGCATGAATTGGTTGTGCAGATGTTTAAAACATGAACAGATGAATACGGTGAAATGTTGTCAATGGCATGTTGTCTCCCACAGTTCCACAAAGAAACTTGAACATATTTTCTGGCAGAGCTGCTCATTTTCCCAGGGCAGATATTTGCAAGCCTACCTCTGTAGTTTGTGAATATCAAAATGAATGGTAAATATTAACCTCTGAGAGCTAGAATAATGTGAAAAATTACAAAAGTAAATGTTAGCAGAAGTATCTGTTACAGAGGCAAAGAGAGAGACAGCACTGAAAGGATTTATGTTATTTTTTGAGTTTTGGCTCACACACGAAAGTTGTGAATCTTTCGATTGAAAGGAAAGTAGGGTCCAATTTTTCAAAAACAGCCTTGAAGGTTTGTTTTTCAGAGTTCAGTGACCTGATTGAAAGAACAGCTCTCTGTAAAAATAATTATGGAAGAGGAAAAAAAGAAAATATTTGACATACTGTAAAAGTTACAACTGCAAACAGATTTTCATTCTCTTGTACGAAAAAAAAACCTCAACCCCAAAACCAAAGCCAAAACAAATGGATTAACAGATTTTATCGCTCTCTTTCTTAAAGAAAGAAAGGAAATTTTGTAACCATTTGAGTTGGTTGACTGTGTCCTCCTTGATTGATACTACTTATGAAGAATACACATCTGTAAGTTATTATTTCGTCTGTTGATAATGTCTTATAGATGGGTATATTGAGATCCTTAGTAATACCAGAACAGGGTCAAATAAGCAGTTGCTAAAACCAAGGCCTGTAAGTAAAATACTTTGGAAATATAACAGTTGTTTAAGCAGAGATGTAACACCGATCCGTACTTTTTGGAGATGAAGTTCTGGCTTTTGGGCGTGGCGTGCATCTGACTTGGACATCTCTCGGAGAAATGCCTGTTACATCACTGCCCTGGGTTTAGGTGAATTTCATCAAAAATTGGTGTCTATATTGCAGTGATAAAAGAATTTCAGGGTCCTTGTGGAAGCTGGGATGCCTTCTGTTTTCATAAAAACATTACCAAAGTAAGCCTTGCTGCTTTGCTGCATCCTAGGGGCACAAAGTGCAACGTCTCCCTGATGAAGCCCTTCTCAGCACATTTCAAATGTGGAGCTGGGTTAGCTGAGCTGCTGCCATTCCCAGGAGGCAGGAAAAAAGTTGGAGATGAACTTGTAGCCCCATGACAGCAATGTCATCTACACCCGCTGCCTGTTCCTTCTTTACGGGCAATCTGGTGGTCTTCCTGCCACAGACGTCTCAGTGTCATACATTTCCTTTGTCCCATCCCAGAAGTAGCATCAGCAAAAATACACTGGAAGATCACACTGGGCTGGTAGCCAATGCAGATTTATGTCTTTGGGTTTTTTTTCTTTGTGAGCTGCCTTTGATTTAAAGACCAGCTTTTTATCACGGATGGGGTGTTGATCTAGGGACCAGGGCTTGGCAGTGGGCTCCTGCTGACTGGCCCCTGGCAGGACGTTTGGCCCAAACGCTATTCATGTGTTGGGTTTTTGCCTGTTTAAAATCCATTTGATGCTCTCTTCTCCTCGGAAATTGCCACTGAGGGAGATTTTTGGTTTGTTTATTTTCTCCCAGATGGTGATTCACAACTTTCTGTGTGAGAGCCTTTTCTGACGGGAGGTGATGCAGAATGGCAGCTCAGTGCCCCAGTAACACTGGGGTATGGATGCCGCCCGTATTCGGTGGTGATCAGGACAACCCCTATAACAATCAGTAGGCAGATTATGGTTCCAATGATTTTATATTGGTTTTGTGAGTGCTAATTACATCACCAGGTAGTTTGCATTTGGAGAATAATTTCACATTTACTCCCCTGGTTTGTGGCTAAAGTTGTTGCATCGGAGCAAGGTTAAATCTAACTTTTGCCTTATGTATTTTGTGAAGGCAAATTTGTTAAGGTAACACAAAAGTGAAAGCACTAAGAAATGACCAGCCTAAAGCAGCTCTTAGCATTTGTTACTAACGCCTCCACATCTACAAGTGTTCAGCTGTCTTATGTCCCTGGCATTTGTTGGTTGGTTGTTGTTTTGTCATTAACATTAATACTGTCTTTAGATGCACGTTCAGTATTTAATATTAATCACTATGGTTTATATATTGACTTTGCCTTTTTGCTCGTTGCTGTGGGGTGCACAGCAGCTCCGAGCGCATCCTTCCCTGGCAGGCAGCGAGGCAGAAGGAGCAAACTGCATTAGGAACCCCCTGAGGAAGCGGCACGGCACTTAAAGGACAGAGATGCTCTTCGGAGGCAGCGGTGGGGAAGCGTGGGTGTTTGGTGGGGTTTTGGCTGGGTTACGTGCAGCAGTTGTGCTTCCCGCGCTCCCCAGCACATCCTCCCCATGCAGCCTGCTGGGGCTGGGAGGGAAGTTTCTGCATTAATTAGGAAGCAAAACCTCTCAGTGAAGGGGAGTCAAGGGTGAGACCATGTTAGGAGGTCCTGCTGATCCAGGTGGAGTGGGAAACTTTGCCTGACTTGCCGTGCTGGCTCTCCGGGCTTGGTCTGGAGAGGTGCAGGCTCTGGGTGGATCCAGGTGATGGTAAATTCCTGGGTTATTTTTAGACAGTTGGGCAATATGTCCTGTTAGGAAAAAACACAAGTTTTCAGATGCGTCTCATCTACCCTACCTCCGTGGAGAGGTAAAAGTCACGGAGTGACTTTAGCTCGCTTAGTTGTCAGTTGACTGAATGACAACCCATTTAGTTGTCAGCTCAGACTAACACGAGTCGTCACAGTTGCTCTTCAGACAACAGAGACATTGGGTTACTGTCTTTTAGATGCTTGCACCTTGATTAGATCCATAATAACCATTTTTCCTGATTATGGCTTGGGCTGTTAATTCATTTGGGATTATTTCTCAGATGTGTGCCGGCTGGTCTCTCCGCCGGGATGCACAGGACACGTGTGGGGTCTCTGCCCCCCCCGCCAAGACCAAAGCTGCAGCCCTCGCTCCCATCCCGCACCCACCAAAGACAGTGCTGGAAGAATCACTATTGACAGTGATTTCTACAAACCACAAGGAAAATCCCAGTCGAGATGTCTATTAAATAACAGTTCAAACACCACTGCACCAGGTATGTTATGAATATTTTAAAATGGCTTCTTAAAATTAGGGATTGCCTACTGAAGGCAGTCATTAGTGCAACTTTCATTAGAGTAGCAGACTGTAACGAGTTATCAAGTTACAAACTAATTTAAATTATATCTATTAAAATATCCTTTTTACATAAAACAGGGGGCATCGGGGTCGTAAAATAGACTGGGGCTTAAAATGTAAGCCAATAAATATCTAATAAGTTACAGTGCATGTTTAAACTGATATAACATACAATGTACTGAGTAAATATTGTCATCTGAGCGGCCCTTGGACAGCCCTGGAAGCAGGCGTAGGGTAACGTATGGAACATTTTATCATGCATTTTCCAGGTCTTCACATGACGTGACCCCTCCTCGGTATTACTGCTCCTCTAAAAGCACTTTACTCAAACCCAGCCTCTACCTGAGCGGAGCATCTGACTTTGTTTCGCCAAGTAATTCATTAACGAGTCCTCTGCGTGCCTTAGGTGGCTCATACCCATTATCCTCATTTAATAGTTTAGCCTAAGGATGTCTTTCAATATAAATAATCTTCCACAATGCTTAGATAACATAGTTGTGTTTCTTTTTATAGTAAATGGAAATTATCTAAAAGCATTTGACCGGATTTTGAATCGTATGGCACACAGTGGACCAGGTACAGAACCTGCCCAATTTTTTTAAACAGAGGATATATTATCCCACCAGTGTGGTATCTCCCACACAGACAGAAATTCATCCAACATATGTTCAAGTAATTTTCTCTCTCTGACTTTTAGCTGGCCACGTAGACTTTTAAACTACCCTTGCTGCTTTAAATGTAGTTTTAAATTGCACCTAATATTTGGTAGGTAATTCTTTAAAGCTGTTAGCACCTATTCACAGTGTAAGTAGGGGGATTTTTCTTTTTCATGTGTGCCTTCTGGGATGTTAAAGGATCCAAGACTGGGGATGCAATCTCAATCCAGAACTGATCTTTGCAGTTTCCTGCAAGGGTGAAATGGGAAAAGTAAAGTATTACTTTATTAAAAACTGCTCAAAACACATCTTCCTTGTTAAATATGCAAAGCTATTAAAAAATATTATCTTTCTGGAAACAGTAACAATACTCTGATTGCCTGAGTTACTATTTCCAGTACTTGGTTTACTGCTAAGGAAAGATTAGGGCTTCAGGAGAACGAATGAATTCTTGCATTTTCTGAGGAACAAAAAAAAAGAACATCCCCCAACTGTGCAGGGGCAAGAGGCTTGTCTCATTTAATGTGACAATAGGGTTCACTCGTATTTGACCATTTAATTAAGAGAAACGGGATAAAGTTAGTAAACGTACCACCTTAGCAGTTAGAAAAGCCCAGGGCTAGTAGAAAATTAGTGTACTATGCTATTGGAAGAATCTTCCTCTACTTACCATGAGGATATTCCTGTAAGTCACCAGCACCAAGGCAGAGACTGAAAGCAATGTTCTTCAGACAGTATATAGTGTAACTTTGTCTTTGGCACTCATGCTTACAGTATTTACAGTATTGCAATCTTTTTTCTCACAAATTAAATTAGTTTGGAATCACTTATAGACAAAGTCCATACATGTCTGAATCTCTTCCAGGATGCTTTTACAAGCTACATTTTCTGTATATAAATTATTCTACAATTCTCTCAGTGAATTTAATTCCACACACCGTATCTGCTAATGAGAGTCCAGCAAATATTTTGCTATTGCACACACTCATTAGCTTGCTTTATTTTACAGGAACAGTCAGCATCTGCCAAGCAGCTAGTGTACAAAAGATGTCTTTAGCATTTATTGAGTCTAAATGTCTCTAATTCCTCCTCACCTCCGAAGGACAGTCCCATGCAGCAGGTATGTTAGCGTTAAGGTTCCTGGGGAACAGTTGCCTTCTGCAAGAGTACTCTAGCCCCTAAACCACAAACTCTTGTGTTTCTGCTAAATGATTGAAGAATATCTTGTAAATCATTTACCTCTTCCTGCTGCTAGTTTTCAGCTGATAGTGTTTACTCCGTTTCCAACATGATGGCAAAGTTAAATTTTCATTTTGCTGAAAAAGAACAAAATACGGTGAGCCTTTTTGCTTGTTATTGCCTAATCTTTCCGGAATGAGCTGTTTCTCAGACCCATGCATCACAGATGTCCTGTCAGGGCTCATATACACTGAGTGAAGTATTTGCATCCCCGTGCCTGCTGATAGAGTGAGCATGTTTGTCTACAAAGTGCTTTTAAATGAACTAATACATGATTCATGCGGACTCCTTTGAGCAGAACACCAATCTGTCTGGACGCAGTTTGCTGTAGGCTTGACAATAGAAACATTTCTCTAGGTGAGACAGGTACAACCAACCTCTGGAAAAGCAGGGAGCGAGCGGTACCCATGGCCCGGCGCATCCGAACCGTACATTGGGTTGCCTCGCGGAGCAGGACGGTGCCCTGGGTTGGAGGCTGTGTTTGAGGCGTTCTTCCTACCGCCTCTCTGTGGATGCTCGTGACATGAGCTATGCACAATCTGTGTCTGCTCGGTCATGCTTGAGCAGGAGAGGATAGTGCGCTACCTTTATTATTTATACAGGGATACAGTAAGATTCTTTGCAGTCGAAGAGGAAAAAAAAATTGATCCCAAGTATACTGTTTCCAATTGAGCTAAATAGATTTTTATTCGAGTCTCTGTTCCTTTGGGTAATTGACTTAACCGTGTGGGCAAATTAATTTGAGATAAACTATAGCTGGGATTTTCCAAGGAGCACAAGGGTGCTAGGGAGTCAGCTCCAGGGCAGCGAGAGCAGGGCAAATATCTTAATTCCTCTGGCTTTCCAGGCACATTGCAACCCAAATGTTTAAACCTGGAGCTGAATTCGGAAGCTTTTATGCAAGCAAAACTCCCACTGAAGTCAGTCAAAACACTGATTCAGAAAAGACAGCAGAAAATGGTTCAGAAAATTCCCAAGTGCTCGCAAATGTGTTATACACACATAACCTCCTCCCCGCATTTAATAACCTAATCTCAATGTCGCTCTTTGTAACGCATTATTGTTCAGGTCTTTCTGTGATATTTGGCACGAGTACCTCATTTTGGATCTTATCTGGTTACAAAAGCCCTTGAAATAAGTTTATTTTCCAGTGACCCACCCAGAACCCCACTCCAGTGGTGAAAGACTGGCGAGTAAAATTAGCATTGCAGTTTCAAACTATCGACTTTGCTCTGGTCTAAAACAGATAGCTCTGTTTATATTAAAGCTCTTTCTGCAAAGTCTGTTGAAAAAGCGGGGAACTCGGAGCACTTTTAAATTCTGTGTAAGTCATAAAGAGGCAAAACAAAATGTGCAGCATGACTTGTAGCTGAGAGGTTCTTGGGGCGTTGCTCCTGTTCGGTTTTCCCAAATTCAGAGCCCTAGAGAGATAAGGAAAGCTGCATTCCCTTGTCCAGGCTGGCAGCAAAGCAAAGGCCAGAGGAGGAGCCCGAGGGCTGTATTTTTAGATCCGTTGGCTTTTGTCTTGTTGAGACAGGCAACTTTATACATTTTGCCTCCCTCCAATGTCAAACCTGTTAAATCCTAAATCTTTTACATAGGACACTGTACCTATACTAGCGTACAGAAGAAAGACTCCTTCCAGTATTTTTTAAGTAAGTGAGAAATACGCACTTTAAGAATCTGTAGCTGCTTTCCATTGCTGAAAAATTGTATTCTGCAGACTGAATACAATACAACCAGCATTATTATTAAAGAAAATCTACTGTATGGAAAGATCTTGCATTACATATTTTGGTGCCTTAGTCATATAACTTCAGTAATAAAACAGAAAATCAACTAAACAATAATTAAAAGGAAATTATTCCTCAGCTGCCAGTTGCAACCATCATGAAATCAAGGAACGTGACAAATAGTACTCTGTATTATTTACATGTCATGAATGAAAGGATAAGTATGTATCTATATAATTTTTCTTCCCCAAATAAATCTTAATAAAAATATCTGTAGTGCTATCCAACACAAAATGTAGTATTTTTCCTCTGTGCAGCTGTTTGCAGAGCTGGTGAATTGAAAATATATTGGTCATATTTCCTCTGTTATTCTGTTATATCCTCTTAACCTGCCTGGTCTTATTGGCACATCCTGAGTTATCATCCAGAATTTTGAACTCTGGTTGGACATGGTTTGGCCGCTGGTGGAAAGGGTGTGGCTGAAATGGTGCTGAGCGCTGGATGTCACCATGGTCAGGAAAGTTTAGCTTGGATTTGTGAAAAATAAAAGCTACAAACTGGAGATAAAGAGGATGAGTTGAAAGGAAAAGATACACCATTGTCACCTGAAAAGCAGACAACATTGTTCTTTTTCAGTAGTCCAAACAGAAACCTTTGATTAGAAGATTGTTTGCAATAGCAAATAATAGACCTCACGAAGATGAATTTTCCAAGTCCAAGTAAAAGCCTGTGTACTTTTTCCAGGTTTCTCCAGCAATAAGGACGAAAGTCAGAGTAGATGAGGGAAACACCTTCTGTCTCTTTGCTGCTCCCCTCTTCCTTGTTTGGTTATTTGCCTGTTTTTATCACCTGGGATGCAGGAGACAACCATTCTAGCAGAGCTTTAAGCCAACTCAAATATCTTTTTCCTTTTTCCCAAAGAAGCATATTAACATGATATTTAATAGTTTCTAGAAGTTGTCATGTAGAAGGAGGGAGGGGTTACCCACAAAAGCTCTTGACTGCGAAAGGGAATTCGGGATATTATCATAAATTTCTAAAGTAAATATTAACCACATGATTTAGCTGTTTTTCCTTCCTTTTCTTTGTAAGTAATATAAAATTAAACACTATTTTAAAACAGCTTTCTTTTTTCCCCTGTTGCCTAGCTTATTGCCCTCAAAACTTTGAACTTTGCTTAGCTGTTAATTATTCTGCAGTGACAGACTCCTATTAGCTCTTCTTACTGTTTCGGTCCATTCACTTCTTTTTTTGCCAAAACACGGCACCTGCTGCTTTCCGACCCCTCCTCAAATGCTGCACTGGACCTTCACTGCTGTTCTGGAGGTCAGACCAATCTCCTTGTCCTGGCAAAAGGGGACGCTGAATAAATGTAGAGGATACCTGAGGCTGGTGAGAAATGAGCCGGCTTGCCGAGGGGAAATTGGGGCACTGCAAAAAGTACCTAGAGGGGAAAGGAGCTCCTTTCTGCTCCCACTTAACACTGGTGTTATTTCAGAACAAGCCTGTTGAAATTAGGGGAGTTATCCTGGCTTAACACCAATGTAATTGAGAGCAGAATCTGGCCCATGCTCTTGGCATGACTACTTTTTTGGCAGATTTGGCCACTAATGCTCTCAATGGGTTTTGAGCTTACATTTAATGACATTACATTTATTTTAATATTTTTTAAATAGCTAGTGTAAATTGATTCCACTAAAAAAAAAAAAATCCCTTTACCTACCAGCGTTCATTTGTATTTCAAATGGCCCATTACATTTTCACTAACAATCATTAGAGCTGTGTGAGCTTATTGAAGCTTGGTCTTGGACTGAAACTGTAAAAACTGCCAGCTCTGGAATTTTTTGCGTTGCTGAAAATAGCACTAGAAAAGGGCTTTTTTTATTATGGTACATGACTACGTAAACTGAAATACAGTTAAGCTGCGGTGAAGAAATAAGCTGCGTTATTATTTTAGGTCCTCCAGTGGAAAATATAGGCATAACTTGGATCAACTCTGATAAACTGGTCAATATATTAATACTAAATCTTTCAGATTTAGCCAGAGCCACTCACTGCAATTTCAGTTTCTAGTCAAAGAAGCCTGACAAGAAGTTGGTTTGAAACTTTGAGAAGCCATAAACACAGAAAGCAATTCAAGCATGGCGAAGAAAAAAAAACAAACCACCCCTTACAAGGGTTTCCACTCATGCCTGGTGATAATCGTCAACGCAAGACGCGCGACGTAACTGTCACAGCTAGAAGAAAAACACGCGCCCCTGGTGTCTGCGTCAGCTGTTTCTGCGGCAAGGTGGAAAAGCTGGGTGGGAACCGCATAGTTTTTGGAGTAGAAAGGAGATGGAGCACCAGGTGACGGACCTGCGGGGCGTTACGTCCCACGGCCGCTCCAACAGTGCTTACTGTGGGTGTTATCCGGGGCCTCTCTCCAGGGCTTGGGATGACGCACGGGTCCTTCAGTCCTCTGGAAACAGGGGTTGTGTCCTGGGGAGAGTGCAGACCGGCTGTACCTCTCCATTGTCTTAATAGAGGTTGGGGCATCCCCTGCTCTGCTGGCAAGTTCTTGCATACTGCTATTCTTACCTCGTATAATTGTTACCATTAATTCAGATGAGTAAACCAAGAGCGTTAACGCAGATACTTAGCCTTCTACCATGCTTAGAAGCTATGCTACTGTGCTCAACCACAGTAATACAGCGACTGAGTAAAGCAACACATGGAAGTATGTATAGCAGTCTGGATTGACTGGTAACCTAGATGCATTTGAAATAATGGTTTGAGATAGCTGAATATGAAGCCATATACTGGGGCACAGCTACGTAAGGCTGGACAGTTTAGTCCAGGTGCAACTTGGAGGTCTCTGAACAAGCCTACTAACAGAAACGCAGTGAATATGCAAAGTTTTTTGCCTCATGCTGTTGGCTGACTTAATTCAGCCAACCCCCACCAGTGACCCTTTCCAGGCTCTCTTCTTTGCTGCCTGCTTCTTGTCTTTGTTACTTACGTGTACATTTACAGGATCTCTAATTAGCCTTCTGCTCTTTTTGTCTGCCTTCTCTTCATACCCTGTAATGCAGGACAAGGAGAGCATAACAATATGACTGCTTGGGGGGGGGGGGGGGGGGGGGCGGG
>JAVKLA010000093.1:40367864-40417928 GCA_034782735.1 Sagittarius serpentarius
ATAAAAATATGACTGGTTCCCCCCCCCCCCCCCCCAAACAATACAGTTTTCTTTGCACTGAACTTCTCCACGTACCTATTTCTGGGCCAATTCAAGTAATTTTGAGTTCTATCACTCTTGCATATATTTTCTCCTTGTGAGCTTCCTCCCATGCTGTGCCATTGGCAGGTCCCATCCTTTTACATGACTTCTTCCAGGTCATTGATACTTAAAGTGAATAGTGCTGTCCTGACATTGATCTTGTAGTCACTAAGAACAAACAATATTAGGTTATAGCATTGATTTCATGGATTTCAATTTTTTCCCAATCATGTTCTTGTTAAGCACCTTGTAAAATACATCATGTCACATGCTCATCTCTCCAGTTTCTTGCCAAAAGCCAATGCCGACAATTGCCTTAGTACTGGGAAAATTCATCCTCCCTGGTAGCCAAGGAGTTAGCAGCATTTAATTCAGAGTCGCATTGTCTGGGGAAACTTAAGGGCAGCCTATAGCATCCAGTACAGTATTTCAAATTATCATAATTTGCGAGCAACTGGACAAGCTGGCTACTGAAAATGGGTATCACGATCTAATAAAAACCTAATAAAACTTTCAAAGTCACTCTCGTGCTCTCAAGGGAGTATTACGCAATCCCTGCCACTGCGGCAGGAGCCTGTCTCCTTCCAGCTAATCCGCTGTGAAAGAAAGGTGCAGGCAGAGCCAGGCATGCCTAAACGGCTTTTCATGTCCTCATCGGCGAGCACTTTTTTTGGATGAACTCTGGACACTTTTGGTAGGCATAGAAGTCACTAATAATACTTTTCAAAGGAGCTGTACTGTGGTTTGAGAGAGGAGATAATGTAGCCATGAGGCTTAGGATGTATAAACACACACATAATTTCATTAAGTGCTCTTCCTAATTATTTTATATATTAATGCACTGCTATCACTGCTTGCCGGATAATCTTTCATGTGGAGCACAGAGCTAAAAAGACATCAAAGCAAATTTTGCTGCTTCTTTCAGTGTAGAGTTGAGGAGGGAGCTTTTCCGCAAGACAGTAGGACCCCTACATACAAGTATAATAAAACAGAAATGGTAACCAAATGTCCACATTGTTGATACAAGTGATATTTGTAAAATAAGTGCTTTGAAAAATGGTGCACTTCAAAATATAGTGGTTACACTAGGTAGGACGCTCATGTGTGTTTGCTTGAAAAGCTGCTCAGCCTGGTTTTGGTGGCACTTAACAGAGACGCAAGACCCAGTGGTTACAAAAGTGGTGACAACTTTTTTTTGTGCCTAAAAATCAAACCTAGTATTCCTAACGGTAAGGTTTTCTTATTGGGAGGTTTCACTGTTCTCGGGTGTGAGATGGATTTCAGCATTTCTGAACTGCTCTTAATAGATTCGGTCATCACTGAAATATGTGCTCTCTTGACCCCACCCATGCAGTCCAATATATTGGGGTGAACAGAGGTTGCGTGGGCACACAGATCTGCTTGCATAATCAACGCCAAAGAGCTGGGTGTAGTAATTCTTGTCTCCCTTAATCTTATGTAAATTTGGAGTTCCTGTATTTAAGTCAACAGAACTGTAGTGTGTAGAGACAAAATATGGGCATCTGACTCTTCCTTCATCTGAGCTTATGATATCTTATGAAAAGCTGGGGTACAGAACTGTGAAATCAGGATTGATCGTGGGGGAAAAAATGCAGGGAGAATACCTTCGTTATTCTTTCTCAGTCTTCATAATACCGAGCAAAATATTTTAAAAAATGTTCCAGTGACATGATGGATGTAAACCATTTAGAAGTTTTATTGAGCTTTACTCTAGTGCAAATCTTAAAAATACTATAGAAATTATATCAAGATTTTCAGTAAGGTTCCATGCAGTATTATGAGTAAATGTAAAATTGATTTCATATTGGAAATAGATGCTAGGCAGATTTTGCATATGAAGAGCAATGAAATTACATTTATTGCTGTTTTGTTTTTTTTTTTAAAAAAAGCACTTCAGCTCAGGTAATAATTGTACAGTCTATTATAATGATCCCAGGAGGTGCTTAACAGTACTGCAATTCTAAGTTTTTACACTTTTATTTTTCATTTGAAGAAAAACTTGTCACAATAAAAGTGATGCATTAACAGAACATCACTTCCTTTTTTTTTTATTATGCATATTTAGATTATTTCCATGAAATTGCTTATCAAATCCCATAGGCCTTTGAAGATAACTGAACAGTTACCCATTTGTGTTAACTCTGGGATATTGTGCAAGAATTTGTGATGGGACAATGAGAAGATAAAGCGCTCCCTGAGATTAATATCTTCCTTTCTTTGCAACGAAGGTCCAGGTTTTTAAAACTCTGTAAGGACTGAGTGATCAGTGCCTCGTGGGGTATTCAAGACAACTGGATTGTCACAACAGGAATCAGATTCCCTGAGGGTCAAAAATTCCCATTAGTTTGTCTATCCATATTTATAGGTGTTTAAGTACCTAAAAAAATCTCATTCTGAGGTTTTTAAGTACTGTTGTGTTTTGGCAGATAGGCTCACCGTAACTATACCCCTTGGTTTGGGGATATGAAGGTTTGATTTCACAAACTACTTAGATTTTTCTTCCTTCACACATTACAAAGTAAATCTTCATACACAAGATAATGTAGGATACTCTTGCTACCTTTTCTTTTCTCCATTCAAACAGCCAAGCTTTTCCAGTTTTTGCCACACATTTTTTTTCTGGGTGGGTTCATGTTTCTACCACCACCGGCCCATTACTCGGTTTATGATATCATGCTCATGGTGGCCCTCCAGACAGAAAGAGTAGGTGGAAGGGTCATGTGCTGGCCCTTCAAACAAACTTGAGTGACCCGTGACTCCGCTGTTGATCGAGGGCATGGAAAACCATGTGCCTGGTGGACAAATGAACCCAGGCTGGGATGATAACAGTGAGAATTAGGCTGTAGGGTGGTGTTGCAGTCCCTAAAATTGATCTTGCCATTGACTCCAGTTCCTTCTCTCGGGCTGCTCCCAGGGACAGAACACGGCGAGGTGGCCGTGAACACTGGGATGAAGATGAGCGGTGAAGCAGTGGCTCATGCCAGTCACAGCACACTGGGCAATGTTCAAGGCTGTCAGCTCAGCTGTGCCCAGCACTTCCAGGACGAGTGAGCAGGACGCGTCTACAAGCGTGCATTAAAGATTTAGAGGAAGGCACGCTGCCGTTCATCTGCTGCCGCAGTCGTAGCACCAACTTTGAACACACTTTGCCCTAAGACTCTCTCGCGGCACTGGACTGTGTCAGCGAGTGGTGCCAGCTGAACTCATGCAGTAAAGAAGAGTGATTATACATCCTGTATGTAATCACGGAACATATGTTAGAATGGCACATGAAATCTGGGCACACTTTACCCATGTAGTAAAGACCAGGAAAATTATGAACAAGCTACAGAAGGAAAACAACTTGCCAAAATTTC
Organism: Sagittarius serpentarius; assembly: GCA_034782735.1. Taxonomy (NCBI): domain Eukaryota; kingdom Metazoa; phylum Chordata; class Aves; order Accipitriformes; family Sagittariidae; genus Sagittarius; species Sagittarius serpentarius. The sequence continues at coordinate 40,371,323 of JAVKLA010000093.1, forward strand.
CCAAACCAAGCAGGAGGTTCCAGCGAGCTGGAACTCCACACGGTATATTCTTGAGGGGTTTTTGGAACAGAACCCTGGATATGTCTATAGCATGTTGGCAATGCTCATGATATAAAGAGCAGATGTCCTCACCTCCACCCACACAATTATGGCTGCCAGTTTTTCTAATATCTTCTGCCTGATGAACTGTCCAGTGGCAAGAATTTAGGCAGAAAAAATATAAATGGCATTTCTCAATTAGGGATGTTTTACTCGATGCTAACCTCCCAGAACTGCGCAATAAGGCAGCACTGGTCAAGGGAAAAAGACAAAGCAGACCAAACCAAACCATGACTTTATCTTGGGGAGGAAATTTAGATAGTTAGATATTAGATAAATAGATATTTTTTAAAAGAAAATTTCTGAAAGCTTATAATTTTTTACATTGATTAAGGAGTTCAAAGAATAAGAGGAAAAATACCTGCTTCGATATAAGAGAAAAAGCATCTTGGAAAGTTTTAGGAGTAAAAGGAATTACAGTACAAGTTGTTTTCTAGATGGAGATGGTACAACAACTGTCAACAGGCAGAAAACATGAGAAAGCTGAATAAATACTCTTGTTTTATAATAAAGACAGAAGTAAGTTTTAGTACTCCTATCGCAGGATGGTGGTCAAACTTTCCACGTCAGTAACAAATTAGCGCAATGGGCAAAAATATCTACTAATGTTAGTGCCAGGCGAAACGCTGGCCTGGAAACCTAACTATTCAATTAACGAAGCGCCGACCGGGGGAGCCCCACGGTTGCCGGTCGGTGTGGTTAGTCGCTGCTCCACGACTTGGCGATCAGCGCATGATTATGAAGCCAGTCACTTAACAACCCCCAAATTATCAACTGGAATCAGGACGGACCATCATTTGGCAGGTTTCTCGGCATGGCTCAATTTATCGTGCATATCCACAACCTGGAAAAAGGCGTAAAATTATCAATGAATAGGGTACCGATGTGCGAGGATGGCAGACAGGGAGGAGGGCAGGGCGTCGGAGGCAATACCTGAAGGACACCTTAACCCTTGAGGGGGAGGAGGAGCTGCCCCTGGGCTCCCAGCGCGATGCAGCAGCTGGAAGGAGGAGCGCTGGGGTACCAGCCAGGGCTGGTTATATGGACCTCATTATTTTACTTCGTCACTGGGCACGCCTGGCTGTTTAGGGATGGCACAGGCTGCTGACCACGAAGGCTGTGGTTAGGTAGAAGAGGTTTCAGAGGGAAAAACAGGCTAATGATTAATGAACATATAGCTTATAGGAAAGGATTTCATGGTTCGGTTTATTTAGCTTATCAAAGGGAAGGTTAAGGATGATTTGACCATGGCCTATACACACCCACATGATGAAGTGAACTTTAATAATGGGTACTTTCATCTATCAGACAAAGATATAACAAGGTCAGTGGCTGGAAATAAATTCAGAAGAGTAATTAAGGTACATGTTTTTTAATGTTGAGAGTGATGAACTGACACAAGAGCGTACTAGGAAGTGTGGCGAGTTCTCTAATTTTGCGTTATTTTAAAGACGTGTTGTTTTTCTCAAAAATAAATTTTTCTAATTCAGGCTGCTAGGGGAAATTCAATGCTGAGGCCAAACTATTCTATCACAGTCAGTCCTTCTGGCTTTGCAATTTATAAATCTGGTGGTGTGAAAAAACACTGCCGGTAAACCAGTGTTCACAGCTCATACTAAAAAAACAGTAACAGCTATTATTTGTTACCAAAGCATATTTATAAATATGAAATAAGTCTGCACCCGGGCAGACGTGCTGGCAGGAAACTCGGTGCTAGCGCTGCTCCCGGGATCTTCCCCGCAGACGCTGAGGCTGGAAGCTTGGGCAGCCAAAAAGCATCTTCCTCGTACTCCCTCTGCATGCAGGGGCCATCCTGTGGCACGGTCCCTTCCTCCCCTTTGCCAAAACTCCCAACATCTTGTGGAAAAAAAAATACAGATTGCTACAGACCGCTTAAAATGCCTTTCAGTGCATCGAGCGGCTGTCAAGCAGGACAGGTAGGTGGGTTTCATGCCACTGATGGCACAGAAAATTGTTGGGAAAGAAGGGTGAGCTCCTGTCCATGTTACGTGATCCAGCTGGTGACTTCCCTGGTGTGACGTTGCACTGGCCAGGGGGACAAGCATCCGCTGGGAAGGGTGGATGAAATGGTGGGAGGAAGAAGGTGACTGAAATATCGTCAGCTTGTCCCAGCTGAGAGCCGGAGATGAATACAAGTGCATCTCTCACCTTCTGAGTGAGCCTCTCCACAGCAGCCCAAATTGCAATCCTGCGTGGCCCCTTTTCAGTACGTGACATTAGTCTGGTAATTTCCCTTCACCTTATTGGCTTAGCTTAATTAAACATCAGTTATCGCTTTCCTTCCAATTAAAGATTTATTTTTACTACTGGAATAAATAAAATGATGGGTGCACTGGGAGCAAATGGAAATGGCAACAGGGAAGTTCCTTCTCAATTAAATTTCTTTGGTTAAATTTTGTGTTCTGTAAAACAAATCAAGGTGGGGGTCGGTTCTGGTTTGCCGCCACTGCATTTCCAAGAAACTAGATCTTATTGTATTGTACAAAAGAGAGATATGGACAGAAAGTCGTCATGAAAAAGAAGGGCTCCCGTTAAACCAAATAACTAAGATTATGTGAGAATGAGATCTCTAAAAGCACAGTTATACAAGAAAGGAGTCTGCAATGTCTACGTCAAGTTTATCAAGGCACTCTAGTTCTCTCACAGCGTATAACCTATGTAAATGGCACCAATAAAAATATTCCAATTTCCATCTATATTTTGATTACCTTACAGTGAGTACAGAATATAATAAACTCCCAGTTCTATAATGAATTCAAATAAACAAACAACTACCCTAATCCCCAAGCAGGCCTTCCCTAAACGAAATTGAGAATAATTTGGGGATATAAACTCTCTTTGTGTTATTTGGAAATGCACGTTACATTAGCGTCGTTTGGTTTTGCTGGTATTATATGTATGATATTGGTTCTTGGTGAATAGCTTGAAACAACAGTCAATTGGTAAGTAAGGGAGCGCAAGGTTTTTTCCCGTGCAAAGGAAGGAAGTCATTTGCATTTTTATCCCATTAATTTCTTCCCTTAAAATAGGTAAAAGGAAAAAGGAAATAGTTTCCCAGTCAAAATGTTTTTGCCCAGTGGAGTTCTGGTAATAACGAGTAAAAATGCGCGAGGTAATTGTTAACACTTTGCAGAAGTGCCCCTGTAGCGCTTGTCGGGGAGCTCGCCCGCTTCGCCCCGGGGGACCGGGCTGGGGGCTTCGCGCTGCTCTTCATCTCACAAAGAAAAGGAGCTGGCAATGCCGGGCTGGAGATACCTTCTCCTTTACATTCATATGTGTCCTGAGCAGCTTTTATAGATTACCCAGTGTTTAAGAGGACAAATCACAGCCTAGGAGGGTCTATTTACCTTGCATTAGGCGCCGAAAGCCTGTAGGGGGAGATTTCTTATTACTCTTTAAAGTAAGTGAAGCGGGAGAAGGATTGTAATGCTTATGGGTATTATTTCTTGCTGGAGGTTTCCCTTCTTTAAAGGCTCCAGCCTTTAAATTAGATGAAAAGGCCAGATACTACTGCAATATTAAATCTAAACAGATTTTTTTATATCACTAATACTTAATATAAAGATATAATATTACGTTCTCATCTAAATTAGTAGATATAATTGTTTAGGAGTGAGATACTTGTGATGGTTTCCAGTCTTTAAATCTTGCAGGGCAGGAGACCTGAGCCCCCTTTCTGGTCTGTCCCTGGGCTGGGCCAAAGAAGCAGCCGGTCCTTGGGCGCTGGGCACTGGGATCGTGGTCCTTGAATCGCATGTGCTGGTGTAATTCAGCCCCTTGGAGAGAGGAAGGAGGGAGACGAAGGGCAGGATTTCCCTGGGGGTGCACCCTCGGTGGGTGCTGGCACTGCACAGATGCCCTGGGGCTGAATCTGCCAGAGGCCAACCAAGCAATGAAGAGGATTTCAGAAAGAAAGTGGTAAAATGCGATGTTTTTGCATGCCGGCCCGGGTACCAGCCTAGGAGGGAGGCTGACGGAGGTGGCCGCATCGCTGCTGGTCTCTGCCTGCTTTTGTGCCCCTTACTTAGGGGAGCAGAGGGCTACTGTGGGCCCGGGGTCTTACAGGGGTCCTACGACCCGGCTCGGCGGTGTCCCCCATCCCGAGGACACGCTGCCTGTCTGCATGGACCCGACCTGCCAGAGTCTGTGTTGGTGCTGCCGCGGCATTTCTTTCTGTGCAAAGCTTTGCTTTTATCGGTGTCACTTCAAGAAATACCCCGTGTTCTCCACGGCACTTATTTGTGCAGATTAACCTGACAAAGGAGGTGATTTTATAGCATATTAGAGCCAATTTTGTTTTAAAGTGACACCCAGTAGTAATGACTGAGTATTTTTCATTACAAACCCGAGAAGGAAAGCACCGTAGATCAGGACACTTTTTATATATGAAGTGTCGAGATTTCATCTATTGAACCAAGAATTTGTATTTTTCTACTAGTGACCCAAAGCCCTGAGTTTGCGGACTCTCATGTGCAAGTTTAACTTCACATGTATGACTAGTCCCCATATAGCAATGGGATCAGAAACCCTGTTGTTAGCAGAAGTCAGGAGCTAAAAACCCCAAGCAGCCCTTTGGCACATTTATCCATTACACAGTCCCTGTCTCAGGTATTTGTGTACTGAGGGGGAGAGACTGGAAATAAAACAGCATCTCTAAGAAATTTGTAATTTATTTTTTTAAGCAGTGAGGAGCAGCTTAGTTACACTGTCTCTACTTTATGGAACAAGAAACCAAACACTGTAAGTGGAAAGGTAAACAATTGCTTTGCTCATGAGAACTTTCAAAATAACACCTTTCAAAGCAAGAAATGCTGCCTTTAACCCACCGACAGCTGCAGGCATTGCAGCCCCCTGTGCCAGCCTAAACTTCTGAATTCAGGAAATCCCAGGTTTTTCCACTTTATGAGAAAAAACATCCAGAGCCTTTAAAATGTGGCCCCGCGTAATGTAACGGGCTGGTGAATTGTTTAGATTTAAATACTTTTTATACATCTTTGTGTTATAAAGATGCTTAGTACCTGGTCCTCGTTACAAAAAAGTTGTAGTGTCTCAGTGCCACCCCAGTGACAGAGGGTGCTGGAAAGCACAAAATCCCCCGAGGCAAACGCTGGGGCCCGAGCATTGTGGTGGTGACACTGGATGATTTTTTGCAGCTCTCAGCATAGGGCAGATCTGTGTGTAAAGCTGTTTGTGGGTGTAAGGGCAGGCGTGCGTCCTCCGGGGTGCTGAAAGTAAGTTACAGCAGTCTCTGGGTTAAGGACCTGCTAAATAAGGAGCTGCGTGGGTACAGCAGATGGTACAATCCTCCACTGCCAGCATCTCGTCGTACAGCTGGAAGACCTTGCGGTAGGACTATCCTTCGTGAAGCTGGAAGACCTTGCGGTAGGACTGATCCTTCGTGAAGCTGGAAGACCTTGCGGTAGGACTGATCACACCGGCCCCGAGTGCTCGCACTGGGAGCGGGGGGCACATGGAGAGGAGCGAGGCGGTTTGCGCCTCGCTCCGTGATCGCAGATAGGATCCCAAATGGGTTCAGTGATTCTGCAGGGACCGTGGGAACACCCAGGAGAGTTCACGTTGCGTGGCACTCGTGTGCAGTTAGTCCTTACGATCAGAAAATATCCTGGAGATTTTTTGCTTTGTTCTGAGCGCAGGCAGCACTCCTCAGGGCTGGTCTTGCAGACGGGGAAGAAGGCTCTCACGAAGCTATTAGCGTGCTGCATCGATAGCAAGTGCATTGACCAAGTGGCTTCATCATCGCCATTGCAAGCTATTACTAAAAATTCTTTAAGCAGGCCTCCGTACAATAGAGTATACTGTCAATTAAGCGGCTATTCCACTGCATGCCAGCATGTCAAATAGCCATTGTCTGAGTTCAATAACCGTCCCTAATTAAGTATTTACTAGATTCCACCATTAAGCTACTATTAAGCATTTTAAAAACCTTTATTTATTATGTATTAATCAATAGTCCTTCCAGACTATTGGATAAGTAAATGAAGTTATTACAGGTACTTTTGTTCTAATACTTTTAATACTGCTGAAAAATAGGAAATTTACTCAAAGAAATACAGGTAATATTAAAAGTCCCGTAAATCGAAGTAAGAAATGCAGGCCGAGAACTAAATGTATGCCTCAACACCCAACCTTAATGCACATACGCCAGCTTATTCCTCTTTCCCTGCCCTCCCTTTCTCGTGGTGACAGAAACGAGGGGCAGCTCTCACTCCTGGTACTCAGAATGAAGTTGAGATTCCACTCCTTGCATCAGTTCCAGTCCTCTTTCCCAATTTCTCTTTCAGTCCAGTACAGATCTGGGGGAATAATAATTTCATCTACATGAACATCACTTTGTTTGCCATTAATTTGATAAAGATTTCCCCACCATCGCAATATGTGAATATGTTTACATAAGGAAACAGCAGTGAATCCAGCAGCCTAATCGGAATCCACAAAGGAACTCTGAAGTGCTTACAATCCTCTGCTCCCTTTTGGATTTCTCCCAATACCTTCACTTAATGATCACAACTCAAAAATGCTCGCATTGAACCAAATGTCTTAGACTAATTATGTGTTAGTATCTGATAACATTTTGCCACAAAAATGTTTGTTTGAATGTATCTTATCAAAGTAGTGTTTGTGCCCAGGATTAGCCACTGCTTGGCTAAAGATTTATGTAATCAGCTTATTTTAAGATTAATTCATGAAAAAAAATACAAATACCTATTACCACTTAATTTGTATAATAGATATTTACTATATTTTAACAGTGCAATTAAAAATTAATATGGACTGTAAAACCATAAGGTCATGTAAACACTCCACTATTTATTTGGTAGTTCACTTATCTTTTATCCCAAGATGTGATTATGCAGCCCAGACCTTTCAGGTTTGCAGAATACAGAAAGGTCACAAGTGAAATGAGATGAATATTCTCAACTCACTCCTGAGCAGACATGTACACAGCAACGCACTGTCTCCGCTCATTCATCACTCTCCGGCTTGAGAGGTGGCAGAGGTTTCGGAGCATGGAAGTGGATTGATGGAGCCCAAGAGGTGAGTTGTCCCTCGGGTGGGAAGCTAAAGCTACTGAAAGAGCAGTCGGATAAAACCGTCTGTTGCCCCAGTCCTTTCTTTAGTTCAGGCTCTACTTTGTGAGCAGGCAGTGCTTTTTATGTGTTTGATCGCCAGGGTTTGGCCTTGACTATGAGGTTAAAATGTCGGCAGCTTCAAAGTCTGCTGTATTAGTTTTCTTTATGCACATTTGAGCTTTCCAAAAGTTTCTATTCAGATTATATCCTTAATTAGCTCTTCTTTTTCTTGCATGTTTTTTCTCTGTCCACCCCTGTTCAGGCTTGCAGTATGTCTCAGAAGCCTGACATATTATTGCAGGCATCAGAAAAGAGATCTGGCTGTAAAGCTGCCTTCCCAGTGTCCCTCTTCAAAAGATTACCACCGCAATGCCAACTCCCGGAGGATCACCCTGGAAGGGGCAGGAAGATGGGAAGGGCTGAAAACTCTCCTCTCTTCAGTTTGATCCAGTTCCATCTCCCACTAAAGCCGATGGTAAAACTCTTGCTGGGACCCTGTCAGCACCCCGTGTTTGATACTCATCCAAAAAGCTGTACCCCTAGACTGTACTAGACTCAAAATTTCCTAGGAATAAGCACATTAGACAGCTTTAGCACGCCTGTGGATGAAAAATAACAAAAGACTAATTTTTCTTTCAGTATTTTGGCACTCTAGTTTCAGTCTGAGGTTAAATCTAGACGGGCACAGCCCTCCAAAGTTAAATACAACTTGTAAATGTTTTTTTGGGTTTTGCTGATCTTCAAACAAATTTGTGTTTCAAGGTTCATTTTAATCCAAACAGAAATATTTCCTCTGTGGAAGGCTCCCAAATATCAAATTCAAGCTGATTTAAAACTGCAGTTACTCACCTGAATTTCTGAACTCAAGAAATTAAATCCAGGAGAAAAACCTAAGGAATTCTCTCCTGCTGGCTTTATTAGCATTTCAGAAGGAAGTCCTAGGTCCTCTATAGGCATAGTCCATATCATCATTTAATAATTCAGGCTTGGCTAGCAAAGCATGGATGTGTCATAGCTAAAAGTCCAGTAAAAGACACATCCATATGTTCAAGGTACATCTTGAAGGAAGGATTCCCAAAGTGGTTTTCTCAGGGACACACAGGTCAGCACTAAAGAGCCGCTTGCTACCGTTACAGCTCTGATAGCTGAATGTGCCACTAATAACACAGCCAATGGTAATACCTGACAGGAAAAATTTGCAGGTCCTTGCTTATCAATTAGCTTATCAATTACCAACCAATTAACAGTTGGTTATCAATTATTGGCATATCAAGCCAATTAAACGCATTTGCTGTGCCGACGCCATTTTCCCAGCAGCTGGGTAACAAGCAAATTGTTATTCCATAGCACTTTCCAAGTTTTAAAAATATTTATTTCCAAACAACCATGTCTATATCAAGTTGGTTTGAAAGGCTTCAGTGTTTGTTTCTCAGCTGAGAAGCAATATTGTTGCTCTTCGCCTGCACTGGTCCGAAGCCGGCATCAGCCCTAAGGTCTGCATTGGTTGGTGGCGCTTGGTGCATCATTACACGGCAGTAAAATGCTCCTGTTCTACCAGACTTGACAAAAATAAACCCCCATAAATGCTATCCACAAAACCAGTTCTTTGACACTGAGTGTGGTAAAATATAATCATAGTTATTCTGGAAAGCTCCGACAGACTATCTGGCAACTTTGAACCGTCTATATAAATCATTAGATTGCAAAACATTTCTGAGGGAAAAACAAATTAAAAGGTCAAGTCTTTAACACACAAACATGCAAAAACCTCCACAATATTAATTATTTTCAGTGTAATGTAATACTAACCATTGCATACAGTTCTGTCACAGAAGAGGAAGAATTTAATTGTGTCAGTGAGATTGTCTTGGGAATTGGGGAGCCTGCCGTAGGTAGGGAGCTTGATTTCAGCCCACGAACGCATTAGCAGCCTGTATTGAAAAGGCATTTCCATTCCTTGTGCCTGTGCCACTGAAAAGCAGAGGTGTCTACTTTGTGCGAGTGCCTAAACAAAGAGGTATTATCTTCTCTCAAGCAGATAGCAAGAACAAAAAAAAAAAAATTTTTTTAAAATATTAACTGCTTACCATAAGCTAAGAAAGAAAAGTGGGAATAATGATTGATAGCCAAACTTTAATGTTTCCTACCTAATGATGGCTTGGGTGATTGCAGACTAATTTGCCATCCCAATTGCTGTCACCACTACGCTCCTCACAGATGAGCTTTAGGGCCTCTTCGGGCCTATGGACAGAGGAGGCAAAAATGTTATGACCCGTTCCATGGTCAGCATACACTTGTGAGATGTTCTTGTGTTCGGCTGGGCTTTATTTTTGTTCTCCTTGTCCTGCAGAGAAGAAAAGTGGTCCCAAAGAGTGGTAGCTTTCTCTTCACTTAGGGATTTTGTTTGGCTTAGTTTTTCGTTTAGTTGAACTCTAGATAGCAACCAAGAAATATTGGTTTGTCATTGATATTTTCCTTTAGATTTGTGTTGTTATAACACAAAATTATGAGAACCATGTAGCAGTTTCAGGTTAATTTGTAGTTATATTTGCTGGCTTATTTCATTGCATTATTAAAACATTTAGTACCGTATGTGTCATTAATATTCCAAAAAGTAATTAGCATATTTAATCAAAAACAATTAGGAGCAAACATTGCTTCCCTTTTTAAGTGATAAAATATTTATGGTTGGAATAAACAAACGGAAAACCAAAAAGCACTTTGAGGTGTTGATTTCACACACAGAAAAGAAAACAAAAAACCCACCCAAAAGGAAAAAGGAGAAGACGCCTTCCAGCCTCCAGCCTGCCCCTGGTGGGTTTCTTGGGTTTCTGGCTTTTCTGCCTCTTGAGGATGTCAGTCATCATGTTACCATTTTAAAACAATCAAGTTTCGTTCCAGTTTCCCCATATTGTAGTAAAAGAGGATAGGAGAATTAAGCAAAAATGTGTAAATCCCACCTTGGAGCCAGCTTTGTGTAGACCTTTCTTGTGAGACACAACCATCGTGGATACTGGTTGCAGGGTCTTGATACCAGGGACAGGCCTGAGAGATGGAAAAGCTAAAAACATGATTGATTCTGTTGGAGTCATGCTTCAACAAATTCATTGGTTTATGTGAAACAGAGGGCAAGGAAAATAAGACAATACAAAAAAGCTCCCTCTCTTTCTGCTGGGCTTTTAGAGGTCTCATTGAAAGAAGCCAGATAACGGTACACTGCAATAAGTTTTCAACAACTGTAGATATTTGACCAGAACTTCAAAATAAGATTAACCAGTTGGCTTTAAGACCTCGTGGCCATTTCCTTTCGCATTTCCGTTGCCTAACCGCATCCTTCAGTCAGCTCTGTTGACACACCAGTTAATATTCAGGGGGACATCCCACCTGAACTTTTCCAGCTACAGCATCTACCAAATGGATGATGCTATTTTGATTGCCATTGCATTAATCCTCTGTTGTCGGGTGAGTTTTTTAATTCATTAGCAGGACACTTTTCCAAGTGCTTAAGTAAGTGGTTTTGTGCTAAGGCGCCAAGATATCAACAGAGACTTTATGTGGAGTTTGCCGTTGCTCTGTTCTTTTATATTGAAGAACAAGAAACTCAACAAGACACAAATCCTTCGTTTTCGGCTTTGCAGAGAAATAGGTTGGTTGCAGTGATTTGAAAAGAAACCAAAACCCCAGCCTGGCCAGGGTGGGTCGGGTCCTGCTGGGATGGAGAGAGCTGGAAAGTGGCTCCCGTGCAGGTTTATAAATAGGTTGCGTTTCTCATCCTGAAACATTGCTCCACTTTGCCGGTTGTACTGTAAATTAGCACGCTCCTCTTTAAACACAGTCAAAAGAAACAAAATACATATGTAACACTGCTGCCTGGAACACGTGAGGGGAGGGAAAAAAAAAACCTTATGAAATGCGGAAAACATTTGTTCAAGTCTCCAAGGAAAATGAAGTCAAACCAAACAAGCATATAATATAGATGTACGCCTCATGGGCAAAGTTACCTCTAAGCCCATATGTTTTAACAAATTAAGAGGTAAATAATTTGCTGAAGGTACAGTTCAGCCACGTCAGAACACCTCTGGAAATGAGATATCTCAGTGTTTCAAGTGGTGTTTCTTATCAAAAGATTTATTTATCTACTTTTTAGAAAAAAAAACCCACACCTTGTTTTGTCTCAAGCAATACTGCTGTAAGTAACTATTAACCCTTCAGGGCCTCCACAAATGGCGCGGTCATTTGAAGTCTAGCCTGCTTTGCTGCTCTTGTATCTGCAAGCAGCTGAGAGAGATTGATAAAATTCAGGTTTTCAATAGGGTAAAGCCACTGGGGAGTTCCTTGGGAATGAAAAGAGACACAGAAAGGTTACAACATGTATCCCAGAGTCTGGTACATAATTCTACCATTAAAAGTTTAATTTATGAAAGAAATGCTAGTGTGGTCCCCAAATGGTTAAATTCCACTCGAACTTTTCATTTTAGTTAGTCATGAATATATCTAACATACAGAGGCCATCAGCATCTCGCCACTAGAGACTATAAAGTCTACTTACATAGGGTTCCTGGGATTTTTCATGTTCTTATGGAAAATATCTCTGAAATCCCCGAGCTGAAAATTTTGATCTCATTTGTGGATGTGAGTGATGCTGAGAAAGGGTTGAAGAGTGAAGAGAACACTTTTCTCGCATAATTTCATTTGTCAGGAGAATCTTGCCGCTGACATTGGAAGAGTGATTTAATTGATTTTAATCATACACCTGAGATTGGGAAATTGAGCCCTCTGTCCTGAAAAATAATTCTAGGCTTCCATGAGAATGTCTAATTTGCAGCTAATAGTTTTTTTTACTTGAAGTTTTGTTATGAAGTTTAGAAAATACAGATCAAAGGCTCACATGTAGAACTGCTTATTGCAGCTGGAGATGTCAGCAAATCGGGGCCGTTGTGTTTTGGTCTTTCGCGGTATTAAAATGCCCATCTGCCTGGCATGTAACGAGGTGCCGCCGTGATTTTGGACAGGCAGGAAAACAAAAGCTCTGACTAAAGAGCATATTATGCCTTCAGAGAAGAGGTACTTTTATATGCTGAGTACAGCCTGGAAGACTCGGAGAGCTGTGATACCTCACTACTGTTCACGTTTAATCCTTGAATTTAGCCTGTCATTGAGTATAGTGTTTATAAATTGCTCATCTATGCCAAGGAGAGCCTTGTTGTGTGCCTCAGTATGCTGCAATGATTTATTCTAAATAAATAATTCGGTTTTTATCTCTCGGTTCAAAATAAACAACATTATTCCATTACAAATATTAATACTGAACACAAAAATGAAGCCAGATAACTTTTTGCATTATGAAGAACCAGTGTGTCTTACGGTATTTTTCATAGTAAAATCTCCATGATCTTTATTACCTCTATCAGCTGTTATTCAGAGGGGATTACAGTCAGCAAGAAGTTTCCCTTTCCCCTACGCTTGAACACTGAGGAAATACTTGTATTGCTCCACACAGCTCGTACTTGTTTGGGATGTAAAACTCAGCAGTCACAATATTTTCTTTCCTGTAACAATCCTGAAAATTTGCATATTAGATTTGTATACAGAGAGTTGTATATTCCAAAACTGTACTGACAATGCTGTTAAATAGTTGTTCATTTTTCAGTCCTGCCTCTTGTATGGAAACTAGAAAAAAAGGGCATTTTTGATTACATGGCCACTTCAAGGAGGTGGGAACCTACAGGAGTAACTGACATAAGAAGTTTTGACGCAGGGATGGGTTTAATTTAAAGTGGGTGTTGTTTCAGGGCTGAGCCAAGGCAAATGCCACTTTTCAGTTTGGCACTGAGGACTCGGAAGTCTTCCAATCTGTTTTAACCAGATGCTGATTTTATATGATAGCTGTAACTTGAAATCTCATTTTTCTGCTGAGGAATCAAAATTGTTGGGGCAAGCTTGTACTGGGTGATCTGAAGGATTCAGACTTTTGTTTTGGGGATTTAGTGATGTCTTGTCAAAACTCTAAAACCTTTGAGAATTTGCCATCTTTCTTGCTTTTTTGGCAGCGAAGACGCTAACGAAGGAGACACCATAAGGAGCTGATAAGCGTGTGATTAGTGTTATTTCTGCAGCAGCAAAAATATTTAAAGTGAAGGCCCTGCACAAACAGAAATATCAGCTCCCGTTGAGGCAGGGACAGTTTACATTTTGGCACAGCTGCCAAAGCACAAGAATACCCTTTTTGCCCATATTACTGAGAATTTGGGGTCCCTCCGTCAGCTAAGATAAATTCAGATGGGTCCTGCTGATGCAAGTTTAGCAGAGGTGCTGCCGCTTGCCAGAGCTTCAGGCTCCTTTGTAGAAGGTTTCTTGCTTCTGCAAGTGCCAGGGAACAGGGAATAAGTCTCCGAAAGAGCTGTTTGGCGGAGGGGAAATTTTCTCACTGGGGCAAAAGGAAGCAAACTAGAACCCAACAGGCATGAACCTTGGCTTCGGGTGCTATGGCTGGGCACAGCTCCGTTAGAGTCAACGCAAGTGTGGAATTTTGCCCTGGCTGAAAAGTCGCTCTGGGTATGACTTATCAAGAGAAATCACTCTGAAGGGGCTGGGCGTCCAAGTGACCAGTCCAGCACACTAATTTCATCCTACTCTTCCGTATTCAATAGGATACAAGGCATTATTCTGCTACCCTGGTCAATTCAGTCTGCAGAAGCAGTTTGGGGGAGGACAGAGAGATGCAGACCGGGAGAACGTCTGTCTCGTGAGTTATTTTAAGCTTGTGCAGCACATGAATGTTTGCAGTCAGGAATATATTTAGCAAGCAGGCCCCAAATGCTTGTATAATAATTAGTTAATGTTTGTAAAGCAGTTTGAAGGTGACCAGTGTTGTGTAAGTGTTAAGTGTTATTATTATATAAAATGGTATGGCTCATTGTACTCCTCTAGCTGGAGCAACTACAACAATCTTGATGATGCCTGTTAATTTTGCTGACTCTTTTATCATTACCCTCCATTGGTGATTAAGTGTCATTTGTCTTATAATTTTAATGTTATCTTTAACACACATAATAAAGTTTACATAATTATAGCCTATTAATATAATTTGCATGCATGTTACTGGCAAGGCAAAGAGAATGTTTCATCACCCAGCATGTAATTTGGCTTATTTAACCATTTCCTTTTAATTTTCATCAATAGATCAGCATGCCTTATAAACGGAGATAACCTCAATAAATTCTCTTTTCAAGATTCTTATCTGTATTAAGTCTCTAAAGGTCTCGGCAGCAGGACTACGAAGTGCTGAAGGGGGAACGTTTCTGAACGTCTGCTATGGGAAGTTTTAAAAATTCACACTTTCTTCAGACAAGCATGGGTCTTCCTAATGAAACCTGGGAACAAGGTGCTCTCATGAAAGCTTTGAAAGTGTGTATGCACTGTACTTCATAGCTGAGCTATAACAAGACTTTAAATGAGTAAACAGTGTTTAGATTGAACATGAAAAGAGTCAGCATGAAAAGACAGGTTCAAAATATTACATGATGCTTTGCAAAAGTGTAAATGTGCCTGCCTTTATTTTTTTTTCTCTTGGTAAATGGCAAGCGTTTACAACCCAACTAAAACAGTACCAAGAGAAATCCTGTGTTTGCTCTTTGGAAGATATTCAATAAATTATAGTGAGCTGCAAATGTCACTGGATTGGGAACTGTAAGAGCTTTACCTTTAAGTCTTTAAGTAAAGACTTGCAGCTGGTGCAGTGGCTAGGTAATCCCTAATGATAAGCTGCTTTTAATGTGGGGGTGAGGCAGTTTTCACACAGATATTACTGCATTAACCTTACTCTAGGTACGGTGCAGGTGTGCACAATATTGTGCTTTGCAGCCTTCCCTACTTTATTCTTCCAGTGTATCTGAAACCTGCTTTAACAGATCCTCTTATACCATGGTGAAAAGATTGCAGTTCAAGCCTATTATCAACAAAAACCTGCCAAAAGGGCTACATTGTCAGACTTTATGATGGTACTAACTATTCTGTTGTTCTCTGGAGACCAAACTTAGACCATTAAATTCACTTCATTTGTGATTTCAGTGACCTGGACTGCAGACATAGGTCTTTTGATGTAAAATGCTAGTACAAGAATCAATGGTACCATCCAGTTCTCCTTAAAGTAGATCATAAAAGCGTAATGGTACTCTTCTAAACAAAAGGTGACACTACTCTTGTATAATACAATTATATGAGGATGATGTTTTCAGAGGAGTTTATTTGATATCATGATGTGCAAAGACTTTACACATTGAAATAAACTGCGTAGCTGAGTTCACTCCATTATTTTCAATAGGCTGACTATATTGTCTGCACTGGAATATAGATAATTTTCATACAGTGGGGAGCTATTTTCATATCCTCTCCATGAAATAGATGAGATTATAAACAGGCTGGGATTACTCAAAAACCAACACAAGCCATGTCTACAGACCCATTTAAGACAAAGGCTGCCTCCGAAATGGTCTCCTTTGATAGGGAGGCTCCCAGGACTTGCTCCGTTTATTTGACAGATGACAGCTATTTATAGTAAATGTGTAACATTTTTGAAAATTAAAATTTTACTAGTGGAATTTAGGGGTTATTTTCCACTCGAGGGACTAACATTTCTGTTGAAAGACCTTTTTTATACAGGCACCATCTTCAGTGTTAAACCTCTTTGTAAACAAACCCATTGCGATAGCTCATTGTCAACAGTGAACAGGTTTACAATTAATGAAATTGCTGCAACAAAATAAATGGAGAGTTACCACGGCTGCCGGTATGTTCGCATTGCTGCACAAGTGGGGAGACACTGCTTGTACCACAGACACTGGGAGATTTTTGCAGCAAACTGGGGCTGAAAATAAGCTCTCACTTTCCAAGCCAAAGGCAATGCAAACTGTAGTGTTTGCCTTGGCCACCGGTTTGCAACCAAACCAAAAAACTCACGAACAACAAATTGCAGGATTGTCAAAACAATCACAAGTCAGTGTGTCCTCCCCCTCTACCCCCCGCCCCTTTTTGGACCACTTTCCCCTTTCAGGTGCAGGAGTGAAGTTGCAGGGGGCCAGCTCTGATGCGGGGTGAGGATGATGTGATGTCTGATCATGTCTTTTGTGCTCTTTGCAGGAACTGGGAGTCTTCAAAGGGTTATACGGAGAGTTACTGCCAGCCCCAAGAGGACATCAAGAGGAGGCCCATGCATGATGTCAAGGGTAAGACACGCCGCATACATTCAGCACCGTGCCAAGGGGGCTGGGGGTGGGAAGAGTGGAGGCGTGTGCCGAAGACACCGCAGTGATCGGGGATCTGGCCGCCACCTTTGGCATTGCATTGCTCAGTGTAGATGTCTGCTATGGAGATGTGGTTTCTTCCCTGCTGCGGTGTGGCTCCGGACTGGGATCTGGCCCAAAGGTCTGGCATGCATTTCCATTTTTCCAAAATAATAATAGCATAAATATATGTTTAAAACCCCAAACTCACAATATGAAAGTATAAAAGGTCTTAATCGAAATAAACATCCTTAAAATTCCCTAAGGAAAGAGACCAATTTCACTGTGTGCATTCAGGGGCTGCCATCAGGGCAGCACCCGAGCAGGCTGTTCGAACCGGGGCAGCACGCTCCTCCAGCAGACACCAAAGGGTAAAACCTGGAGCCAACGTGATGCACAGCACCACAAGAACTGGATATATACCCAAGCACCTTGTCTCCTATGATATTGCTACGTAAAGCATGTGAGGATCAAGAAGGGAGGTATCCCAAATTAAATACTTAAAGGGCCAATGGTTGGAGATTTTTGTTTGACAGATCATCAGTGGTGTACTGCTTGCTCTCCCAACCTTGCTGTTACTGCTCCCTGTAATGGCCCAAAGGCTGTGCACGCCCCACCGTCAAGGACGAGGGGTTTGCTCCGTTGGCATGTTTTCCACACTCTCAGTTCATTGTTCCTGATTTCTTACTTAAACACAAAACTACAAAAAGGCATCCGCTTTGGACAAGAATAGAACTATCTAAGGGCCAAATGCTACTCTGATTAACCACTGAAATGCATCTGTGCTCACTTGGTCTGCTCCCTTACAACTGATCTTGGCTTCACTTCCCCACTGAAGCTGCAGCAGCATCATGAGCTTCACCTCTCCCACGCAGCCATTCAGTGCCACTGCTCATCTCCTTCTGCTTGGCCTCGGTGGCGTGGCTTGTCACAGGGGGTTACAGCCTGGAGGCTAAAGGGGAACAAAATACCCCAGAAGAGACATTGCTCATAGAGAAAAGGGAGGGATCCTGCTGTTTCTCCAACAGGTTGCTTTTTCCCTTTCTGCTCTTGTTCTCAAAGAATATTTAAGTCTTGTTGCTGGAATAAAAAATTCTCATTACACAAGTTAACCTTTTTTTCAGCCTTTCTAATTCTAACTTTCAAAACTTTTCCCCCCTTTTCCCCCTTGCAGAGCTTTGTTTGTCACCTCAAAAGCAATACGACATTAATCTGAGATGTAGCAGAAGGCAGGAGTGTTTGCTTACCAGTGCTGTGGTATTACTGCAGGAAGTTATTTCCGTATATTTTAGCTGCCTCATCTTTTCATTTTTTGCATAAATACGAGGAAGAAATAATTTTGTCCCCATTGCTGGCCGTCCGGATGCTCACCCCTGGAGACGGGAAGAAAGCACGAGCAAGGGGATGGGTGTCCGCGAGCAGTGACCAACCTTTCAGGTGGGTTGCATAGAAAAGACAGCAGAGCTGAGTTTAAAACAAGAGCAACTTCATAGTAATTGTGCTACTTCGTTATACAAGGCCAGTGTATATCTTACACTGTGTTCAAAGGAAAAAGGGACTAGGGAAGCAAATAGGTCATTCCACAGGGTGCTAATGCTGCAGCCAAAGTTGAGCAAAAGTAGCCTGTGCCTGGCCATTAGTGCAGGTTGCCTTATGAATGGTTTTAATTAGTTATATCAGAGAGAGCTGGGAACCCAAAGGGCAGGCTCTTTGCTTCTTCCCCCATTGGGTGTTTGCTGTTTCTTTTTTAATGCCTACTCTTGATGAACTAAAGTCTTGCGACTAGACAAATGTTCTTAATTAACTGGAGGCAGAAGCAGATATTCCATGGATATCAGGACTTCCCTCAAACATGACATTTGAAGGACATCGGGTTGCAAAAAGCATTTTTTCATGTCATCCACTGTTCAATACTGTACACAAAGACCATTTTTTTAAAATTCCAGATTTATCCATAGGCCTGAGCCTGTGATCCTTACACTTTCTAGGCTCTCTCCAAAATAGTTCTTGGTGGTCATCCAATGGGAGGAAGAAGTAGGAAATTTTTCATCACAAAAACTAAGTATTTTTAAATGGAGAGTATAAACAAAGCCTAAAAATTTCAACACTTGGACCTGTGTCTCTTTGCATTTGATTTTTCTCTGTAATTAATGCAAAAGCGTTATGGAACCTGATACTGCTTTGGCCAAACCTTGCCATGTCTCAGAAATAGCAAAATAGGAACAAATAGGTAGGGACTTTTTAAAATACGTATGTTGACTGGACTTTTTTTATTTTTCTTTGTTTCGTACACCATTTTATTTCACAAAAGAGAAAGAATTTCTCCAAATGCAAGATTTTAATAATTTTAATAAGAAATTTCATCTGTTAAGTTAGCAGGTCTGTTTGCCACTTGCCTCACTGATCCGGGACAGAACAAACTGGGCTGATCTGATCCAGTATCCTGCAGAACCTCAAAAACACAGACTTGAGCTTCCCAAGTCCTTAAACGCAGAGATTTATTTCCCAAATGCCGTTCGTTGCAGCTGTAGGGGGGCTGTGTGTGACTCGCTTGAGACCTCTTTGAACCTGCAGCAGCACGTGGCTCGGTGCCTCCTTCCTCCCTTCATCCGTGGACCTGAAGAGCAGTCAGCTCCAGGCTCCATCCCTTTCCCCTTCAGGAAATCCGGGGGAGGCAGAACCCGCTGCACGCGGGGCGTGGGGCCGATCCTGATCCCCACGCCAGGCTACCTGTTGAGACTGCAGAATCGGGCGACACGAGCTGAGCCTCGTAACAAACGTCCCTCTGAATTGCTCTCAGTTCGAACACCGGTGTTCACTCTTTTGGGAAAGTTTATGCTTTAGGCAGAGCTTTTCTACAAGCTTTTACACCAGACGTGTATACATTATACCTCCAAATTGCCTCCAAGCTGACAGTCTTTCGGGTGCGTTAACTACTTTACTACCAAAGGGGCAGCCAGATTAATATATATTTTTAAACTGTCGAAGCAAAATATTTCAGAACAGTCTTTTCTGCAGTCTTGACTTCGTGTTCAAATCTGAAAACAAGGCCATCAGCAACACCTCAAGTCCATCAAAATACCCTAGCATCTTGATTGATAAATATGGCATGTTTACACTGTGACTACTGCATGCTATTTTCTGTCAGCGCTAATTTATCTGAGAGTCCTAACCTGTGTGTTATAAATTCAGTAGCATTTTATAATGAGGGCTGTTGAAATAAATCACTCCTTGAAAATAATATTCAAAGAAGTCGGTAAAGTCTTTTGCCGCACGGATTCTGGCGTACGAATAGCTGTGACACCCAGACAGACAGACACATTAACCTCTTAGAAATCCAGAGAATCTAAGCCTTTTAAGTGTTGCCGCATGCAATTCTTCCATAAAAAGGGGCATATAGCATTAAAGCTATCACAAGTGGCTTTAATATTGAAAGCCTCCACTGTAGACAGACGGAGAAGGGTGGAGCGGGGGGGAAGAAGGAGGAGAACAGACATCTATCCTGTATGTATTTATATTATTAGGCTCAGATTATTATTATTTTCACTGCAGGCTTGCCTTCTGTTTGCAAGTGAATCAGTTTTTGTCTCCAGCATTTCTCAGGGCACACATGCACGGACCTCGGTGGTACATAGGGCTCTATTAAGCCGCTGTTCAATAGTTTGGTGATATTCAGACAATATTGAAACATTCCCAAATGAACTTTGCAGGGAGACATTTTCATTCGCTGCCTCCCTCCTCATGCATATTAACAAATGGTATGCAAGGCCTCATTTAATTCACTGATTTTACATTCGGATCACTTTCTCTTTTACAGCTATTTTTACCGGGCTTCATTAATCTTTGTTGAATACAATGGCATACATCTTTAATGCGGCCGCTGTCAAGTCATATTTCAGTAAGAGCTGCAAACTGAATGACAGCAAGCAATATTAATAAATTTAACATAGACTATATCAATTTTTAACAGAATGAATGTGGAAAGCTAAATGTATTATTTTTCGTTTAAATCATAGGGTTTATCACCGGTTAAGTAGCAGCGATTTCGGGAAACTTGTGACGTGCCGTACAAATAGATTTACATCTCATTAATAAGTAAATTAGGCAAATGCCTTTCAAGTTCAGACAAGTACATAAGTGTAATCTCCATATTAAAGGAGTAGTCTTTGATAAACCACTGAGGAATTGCAGCAGCCAACTATGTGACATGTTGCCAGTGCCTGAACTCTTCCACATTCCCACCTTTAATTACACTGGTTCATTACTAAAGAGATAAGTGTCTCTCCAGTTAAGATTCTATAAATGAGCAGCATGCGGGATCCTCCCAAATCATTTTTGCAGAAACCATGAAAAGGTGGTAACAGTTATGAAAAAACGAATTATCACCTGCTCTCTTTCTTCCTTCCCTGTAATAACATTAAAATATTAAGATGAATTCCTTTTAAATCTCAGAAAGAAATTGTCCATTAAGAGATGCTATTTTGTTTAAGAAAGAAAGAAGTGTTAAAAAAAGAAAAGAAAAAGAAAAAAAGAAAAGAGAAAACTCTTCTGAATTTTTTTTAATTTCCCTTCATAAATCCCAACAGAGATAATTTGCTGTAAAATTTAAACCCAGTGAGAACTTGTCTGTCTGTGTTAAATAAAAAAGTTACGGTTGGTAGGAGACATGTTTTTGCAGTAGCTTTAGCGATTATAGGAAATTACATGCAAAGCCAGAGTTCTGATCCTAAGTTAATTTATAATTGGAAAAAACTTATTAATTAGCTATGTCATTCTAATTAAGAATTAGAGGAGTGTGCATTAGAAAGTCAGTCAATATCCAGCTGACAGAATTAAAAAAACCCACAGAAGTCTGCAAGCTCCATAGCTCTGTCCACCGTCTCCCCTGTCATCTTTTTAAGGATTTTTCTGATGCCTAACAGAAATTAGCCAGTTAAATACAGATATCAAAGGAAATAAATTGGGAATTTTCTCGTGCGGGAGAGGAACCCCCTAAACTGAGCTGGCAGAGGTGCTTTCCAGGACACCTTTTGCACCTTTCAGGGTAATCCTGAAACGCGGCTCGTGTCTGGAGGGCCCCGTCCTCCTGCAGCCAGGGAAAGCAGTACGTGCATCCGTGCAGCGGTACCCGTCAGCGCACACTTCCTAACACCCAGACAATCGATCTTCCCACAGAAAATACCAAAAATATTCATGAGTAAAGACAAAGGAACTAACTCTGAGGCCCTGTCGTGATCGCATGGGGAAGGACTACAGATTTTGCCAGTACAGTTACGTATAAACAGTGTACGTTTGCCTACAAATACATATATTTCCCATACCGCCAGCCTCAGTCCTCTCGGTACATTCCCCCTTTAGGCCCTTTTTCTGAGATGATTATAATTCATTCTTTAAGAAATACCCCATGTGTAAATATTTTTTGTTAATGTTTTTCTCACTCCAGTGTGCTAGAATTTTAAAGAGCGCTTTAATATGAAATTAGATAGAAAGTTTGGAGCTCTTTGTAATTAAAATTAATATGCATGTTACTGATACAGGCTTCATAGTTTTAAAATATACTTTTATTTGGACAAATATTGAAAGAGAGGCAAACAGACTCTACCAAATGTGAAACACAGCCCAGATGAAAATGAAACCAGGTATTCGTATTAAGAATTGACAAGGCTGGAAATACAAAAGGAGAAGTAAAACTGTAAAAGCTAATGTCTCAGATAATTGCACCCTCCAAAAAAATAAAAAAAATAAAATAAAATGATTAAAATAATCCGACCTAAGCCTTTCACATTTGTATGGACCATTTTCCATCTTGCGCTTTTGCTTTCAATTAGAGCAGGGGAAAAAAAATGCTGGAGTGCTCAGTGATGGAATTCAGTTTACTTATTTGAATACCAAAAGATGACCCACTCCTAATGATATAAAAAATCTTTTGCATTAGCAAATTTCTATTCTGTATTTGTTTTGCTAGCACAACACAATATTCACTTAATATGCTACCAGTATCTTATCAAGTTAATGATCTGTTGTATGTATAGAGTAAGCTTGTTACTCATTTTAAATTAGATACAAAAGCACCACTGTATGGAAATTTGAATACTTGGGATTTTTATGAAATTATAGGACTTTCATGCTTTAACAGTCTATAGACAGCCTTAGTAAAATAGCAATAGTTAGCTTTGTTAATGTGACATTACAGATACAGATTCTGCTGAGCCTGATTTAATGGATCTCAAAGTCAAATTGTTGTATAGAGCTCCTCTCCATTTTTGGGTCCTCTACCTCAGAATTTAAAGATTACTTTATGAAACATACCCAAGGAGTTGGATTTCGAAGCAACTAATATATGGTACCCCTGCTCTGAACGAGCCAGCTCTTGCAGACTTCACTGGGTGTCCAAGTAGACTAATGCCAACTGCTCACGACATTAGCTCCCAGGGCTTGTATTTGCATATTTTCAGAAAAAAATATTTCTCAGGCAAAGTGTTTAAGCTTATGGAGAAAAAGTAAATATGAGTAGAGTTAAATCCTACAGTCATTTAACATCATTTAGTAGCCTATACCTGATACTGGTCCTTGTTGCAGTTCTTCTGAGAGCCTCCTACATATGCATGCCACACACCGCCACTTAATTAATGGTAGTCTAGAGCCTAAAGATGTAGTATTTCTTATCAGTTTAGAAATAGCAGACAGATGCAGGAAATACGGCGTCACGCTTCTCAGAAGAATTCTCCTTTGTGCAATTTGTTCACTTTATCCTGGTCAAAAAGGAGCGCAGTATATTCAACTTAGGGAAGGACTCGCGCTTTGCGTGCTCGGAGCACGGCCGTGCCCACCGAGCGTAAGTCAGCGAGCGGCACCCGCCCGCTCCGCCTTGCCCAACACTGCTGCCCCACCAAGAACATCACCTTCAAGAATCTCCAGGATCTTCGCAGGTGGCATATGAGCCCCACTAGAAGAGAAATAAACCGGCCCTCTGCTGTCCCCAGGACCTCGCGTGGTCCCAGGAAGGTCAGACCCTTGGATCATGGCCGGCAATTTTGCCAGAGCAAGGCAAAGCGGGCTTGGGGCGTGCCAGCCAAAAGCAGCAGTGCTTCACCAGCACGGCCTCTGTGCGTTTCTCCAGACCATTTAACGAGAAGGTCAGTACCTTTACATCCAAAATCCAGTCCAAGTCAGTATTGTCTTAGCATATCCATGTTTTAGCCGCCTGCTTGCTGTTTGCTTGTGGCTCCAGCGTAACCCAGACTCATCTCATTTTCCTCTCGAGTCCCCACATGCCTGGGAAGGGGTCTCCCTCCTGGCAGACCCCACCACCCTGGGGCAAGACTTTAAGCCCGTTCGCTTACTCTAGCTGAGATATTTGGGACTGACTTCACAAGGTGCTGCGGATTTCTCCTGTGTGCCGGCAGTACAGGCAGCAGGGATGGTTGGGAAAATATCAAGAGAGCGTTGTGTGATGGCATGAGCTCCAGGGGGATGGTTTCTACCTCCTTTTGGAGCACTCCAGAGGTCATTTCTCAGGCTGGAGTGTCACACACGACAGATCTGCAGCGGCAGTGGCATGTTTCGGGTCTCCTCCCTCTCTGTTTTCATGTGTGGGTAAAGGGAAGCCACTGCCTGGCATCGCCCGCCGGGGACGTGGAGGGACAATGCTGGTCTGGGCAGAAGGGAAGATCTGCGAACAACCGTGGTTGCAGCCATCTCAGGGAAAAAAGATCCCACTCATCTCCTTTTTCATCATTTACGGATGCTTTATGCACAGTTTCAAAAGACTGGCTAGGGATTACTGCATCTTCTCTTCAGCCCGGCTGAAGTTTTTCTGTGCAGCTATTTGAGGAAGGAAAAAAAGGAGAAAACACTAAGTTTTTTTTGTGAGTGACTATCCAAGCACTGGTGTAAGTTTCTGTGTTTGCTGAAGAAGTTTCCTTCTTAAAACGTCACTGGAAAGGGAGGTACAGGGTGCGATGCAGGTGCCAAACACCCTGCGTTACCTCCTGGCTCTGCAGCACAGTCCTGTTTGTCTTGTCCCTCAACGATTGCTGGAAACGGGACTCACCGGCACCAATTAATTACACCCTTTCATTACACAGATGAATTAGACCGTCCCCAATCAATAGCGTTAATGAAATGTCATTTACTCAAAAGCCACCCCTTAAGGGAAGCACGCTGGTGATGCTGGGCCAGACTCCTGCTGCTGGGGCATGTCAAGCCAAAGCACCCAACTCGCCGTGTGCCTCCATGGGTAATGCCAGAGCCACGGCCCAGCCGGTGCTGCGGCGGGGACGGGCCGAGCATCGCCGGATGGGCAGAGCATCGCCGGACGGGCAGAGCATCGCCGGACAGGCCGACCATCGCCGGACGGGCAGAGCATCGCCGGACAGGCCGACCATCGCCGGACGGGCCGAGCATCGCCGCGCCGCCGCCTCAGTGATGCTGCAAAAGACCAAACTTTGGCTGTGCTCCCTTTTCAAAATGCAACTATGTAAAGGTCACAGAGGAGGAGATGAAACTGGGAGTTGTAATAAGGAAGGAGAAATAAAAAATAATGACAGAAATAAATTGTCATAAGAGGGGATACAGTTATGATTTATTGTGATATTCTACAAATTTGGAGGTGATTAAAAGCCACCTAAAATTCACATTAACAAGTCACATAAAAATGGAATTAAACTAGTGGGCATAATGTGGCAGGGTATAAAGAAAAATCATGACAGAAATAAATTGACAGAAGAATGATACTATTCAAGTTTTACTCTGTCGCGTCACACTGACAGGAGACTAGTATTTTAATTTCAGAGTTGTGGTTGAGTTTTTGGAGTTCATTAAAGGCCCACATTAAGAATCTCATAAAAGTGAGAAGAAATTAGTGACCATAATGTGGCAGAGGAAATAAAGAAACAATAATGACAGAAATAAATTGACAGAAGAATGATACACTTAATGTTTCACTCTGACACCCTCTATTAATAGGCCGCTGCAAGCTGGAGCAAATGTCATTCATATTTTAGCCAAAGTATACCACTAATTAGGCTGGCTTTCTGCACTGGAATTAAATTTGAGATCCCTCACCTTTAGAGTGGGATCATTTGAATTCGAAAGAAAAGAGCTGGTGACAGAAAAAAAAACTTTCTGCTCGGGCTCTTCTAATGAGATAAAATTCCCCCTTCTCCCCATTTCCTAGCTATAATTGCTGATTATGTTGTTACACAGGAGCGGCTCTCCGCTCTCTCCTCCCCATCATTATGATTTAGTCTGGCATATCGGGGTGCTTCAAACACGGACTGAAGTGGTTTGAGTCTAATTTAGCACTCATTTAGGCCGCAGGTACCGACGAAGGTAAACACCGCATTGTTATAATTAATTACCCCTTAGGCCTAGCCAGGCCAGCTCTGTTTCAGCTGACCCTTATAATAATAAGGCTTAGGGGCATATTGTATTTCTTTTGACAGATTAATTAGAAATTCAGCCGTGGAGGTACAAAGCAACTCTGTCATGAATATTTAAATGGACTGACACAAAAAATCATGAAAGGGCTGCTGAACTACATGACAGACAGGGGATATTAGCCAAGTGATTCTAATCAATAATCTCTTGATCTCTTACATATTAATACACTGCCTGCTGTTATTAAGCTCCATAATAAGGAAGGGGAGAGAAAGTTAGTGTAGCTCTGCTGTAGGGCTCGCCGGGCCCCCAGTGTATACACTAACTGACGGAGAAAATGCACAGAGGAGCCGAGCCTCAGCCTCTTCAATCTCATCCAATCTTAAGGAATGGCAGCTCTGAGCATCGCCGGCCGGATAATTATTGGCCCTGACAAGGTGAAGGCGTTTGCAGGCAAATGAGATGGGAAGTAGGATAAGTCCCCAGACCACCCAGCGCAGGGCACGCTCAAAACCAACCGCGCGCTACCGTTCGGGCTTGTATTTGCTTTAGCAGGGGAAATATGGGAATCACAGCGCTTTTGAGTCGTGTTGAAGGGTCAGTGACAGTCGAACACCGGGAGCTTGCTGTTACTGTTGTTAATGTTAACTTTAACACCAAGTCAACTGGATTTACCCCCGGTCCCTTTGCTCATCTCCTATAACATCAAGGCCACCGAGTGAATTAAGCAGTGTAGTAGAGCTGAATATCATCTAAATTCATTACAGCCGGTTCCTCCTGTAAATGGGGGAGGAAGCTACGCGCGTTGCTCTGGAAATGTGCCGCTGCCACATCACCAAAGACTTTCTTTGTGCTGCACAGGCTCGGGCTTGGGTAGAGAGTTAGCTGCAGCAACGCGCCGGCGCCGGATAAAGGGGGTTAGTGTAATGAGAACTGTAAGTATTCGCAGAGCTAATTTGTTCTGTTATCTCCGAAAAATGATCCCTACAATGTGCTCGTGTGGTGCGAGAGAAAGGGCTCAGCTGGAAAGGGAACTGGACCGGCTCCAGTATCTGGCTAAACAACTTAAAAAAAAGATTAAATGACAGGAGCAGGGAGTGATTATTAACATATTTAAATCGCATGCACACAATGTTCAGATGGGATTATAGGGACGATGTCAGCTTTTTAAAAAATGATTTGACAGCCAAAATATTAGATGTACTTTTTTTTTCCCTTTTTTGTTTTGTTTTGATTAAAAGCAAGTCCCAGGGATGATGCTCACCGACGGTGCCCTGCATCCCTGCCCATCCGCACTCTGCGGGTGCAGCAGCCTGTCCGAGGCCAGGAGGAGACAATTCGGATTTTGGAGCTGGATTTGCCTCATCACAGAAAACTCCACAAAGGTCACAGGACTCCCAGTGAATTTGCCTAATTTCCATGGGACAGTTGAGCGGAGGAGAGGGTTGGAGGACGTATCTTTGTATACAGAACATATTTGATGCCACCTGATCCCCGTGGCCTTAATGTCCCACTTCTGACAGGTCCAGGCTGGAACTGATAGTGATACCACTAGCCTCTTAGCACCTAATAACTCATCCCGTACTTCTACCCTTATTTTGTTCTCATTAGGTGTCTCTGAACTATCTACAAGAAAAAGAAAAAAAAAACGGACTGAAGTGAAAAAACAGTGGGAGCCTCTTAGTGAGCAACCCCAAAAGATCTAAGACCCCAGTGCCACTGGAAGAAGACTCTGGCAAGCTGTGAAAGCACTCCTGGTTGGGTGGGAACCCTCCTGGAATTGGGGGCAGCTCCGGGAGGGTGCCCTGGATCTCGCCGCTGCTTCTCTCTCCTACAGGTGCTGCAAAAGGGACTGAAAACGTTGGCATGAGCACAGGGTTCAGGTTCGGGGTAGAAGGGAATCGTGCCCAGCTGTCTAGCATGCTCTGACAAAATGTTATTTCATGTTGTGATTGCACATTGAATGGTTTCCCAAACTCTGTTTCAAAAATCATGCGTTTATGGGCACAGTGCCATTACATTGGGAGTAAAAAAGCCCTGTCCCATTTACAGGCCTCAGCTGGTGAAGGCTTCGCTGCTTTGACTGAACGCAGTAAATGCTTTGGGGTTTGCAGGAACAGTAAGTTAAAAATAAGTAAATCTTAAAAGTGCATTTACGCTTAAAAAAACCCCTACCCTGAATTTATCAATGCTTATATTTGCAGGTCACTCTTTACTTGCACTTACAAGTTTAAGTCTAACCCTTCTCATTACTTCAATGCTGCTTTTAAACCTGTAATGCATATTTAAGTGGTAGTATTAAAAAACAGTGTGTCAACTGCCATTGATGTGCGATGTAGGGCACTGACCCTTTGAACGCATTATCATGTCATTGGACCCATTAAACGTAGCCATTTCTGTTGCTCTTAATTGGGTTGTGCAGCGTGTAGCAGTTGCAAGTGGTTACAGTTTATGCCATGAATTATAATAACAATAACATTGGTTAGTGGGGCAGAGATCTATATGGGTACCAAATGCATATGCTCAGTGATTGCTGAGAGTATCATGTCGATTCAGCTTGTCACCCCTCCTCTTTAAAAGTAATAGAGGTTTAATTTACGAGATGAAAATCAGCTTGTGGTCACTACTCCGCCTATGCCTCTTAATTAAATGGAGCGTCTTCTTCCAAAGCAGTGTCACTGGGCTGGTTCTGTCATGAAATAACGTGCTGTTCACTATGAATCAATTTTTTTAAGTATCTGGCCCTGAAAAAGAAACCTGATACATCCTATCTGTTTTTCGTAGGAAACTGCAACTTCTCTTTCCTTTTTCTTTTTTTTTTTTTCCTTTTAAAAAATTGGATGTCAGAACTCATTTGGACTAAGGCCAGGGTATTTTATGGCAAGTTTCAGCAGCTGAAAATATTTGCATCTGATTTATAAAGTTTTGCAAATCGATGTAAATGCGAGACGGAGCCTAATGATGGTGGCACTGCCTGCCATGCTGTTACAATTAGAGGCTGGCCCACACCAAGTCCCTGGCATGGAAGTGGCCTGAACTTTGGATCTCGAGTTCTGTTTCCAGGGGCCAAATCAAAGCTCTAGGCCCTAACACTCCTGAAACGCAGAGATTTCTGGAGCTGGCTCAGAATTTTATAGCCAGGACCCATTTCCAGTAATTAGTACTGCTGTCTTTAAATACCAGTGGAAGTCACGATGTTTTATCATTTGCAGCTGGACAGGCCGAAGTACCCTTCTCGCTGGTCTGGTGCTCCCAAAGAACAGATAATTAAGAACAAGGAAAACAGACTCCAAGCAAATGCCAGATTAAATGTCCAAATGCAAAATGTGTAGTAATTGCAATAGTAACAGTGGTGATGACAGCAACAATCGTTTCTAGCCTAGCAGTTTTGTTTATAAAAATGTTAGTAAAAGGTGCAGAGCTGGAAACAAATAACTTATACCTCAGCCCTTTTATTGCAAAAACATAATAAAGTGCAAGCCAAGAAGTAAATTCATTGCAAGTCATAGTAAAGATTTTGGACCAAAGTGAAGCTGTTACAAACTACATCTGTAAAAATTGTGTAATTATTATGGGTGGGTAAAATCTGGCAAGAATTATTTTCTTAAGTAAAGCATAAAAGAGAACAGATGTGCTGTAACTGACATTTATTTTTTGCCAGTTTCACTGATTCCGTACAAAAAGTTGATCTCATTTATCATATTATTCAATGGATTTCAAATTAGCGAGGCAACAGTGACTTTTTTTCACTGTCCCGATTTTAATGCCTGAGAAAAAAAGGGGGGTGGGGAAGGCTGTCTCACAGAAAGAAAATTAATTTGTTTTATTGGGCACTGAAAACCCAAGTCTTTTGTCAAACAGAGAAGAAAACATATATTTGGAGGGAGAGCTAGGTCACTAGTTAAATGTCAAGGTCTGCTAAAATCAAAAGGTAGGAGGGGTGGGTGACAATGAAATCTAAGTAGAAAACCATAAATGTAAAGAAACACCACTATTTCTGGGCTGGGGTGGAATGAGAAAAATGGCCAGAGACAAAGATAGGCAGCCTGTGTCTGGAAGTAATTATGGCCAAGTGAAGACAACTGAATTCCATATTACTTTGGTGGATGTCTGTAAAGGCAGTTTGGGGAGGTATTTTGGTAAGGTTTACTTTTTGGAGCTTAGCAACATAAATTTGTTGTCACTGAACTATTAAATAAAATAGACACATGTTGGCAAAGAGTGCACAGCCGAGGGATGGAACTGATTAAGGGACAGCCTATGAAATAATAGCTTAAATGGGCCCACTGCAGGATTTTAATATCCCATGACAACACTCAATTGTCAAATTCTGCTGGAGTGTCCAAGATGCTACTAAAATTAAGCCAGAAATTCCTAGATTTATTCTATTTTTTTTACAGCTAAGGACAGGAAATGCCAGTAAGCTGTGAGAATCTGAGCAAGAAACAAGAAACTGGGAAGAAAAGAGGATGGTCTAAAATTTTATGAGATTTCTGCCATTAAATCTATAACAAATGTCTTTCACCTACACACGATAAAGAGGCAATGTGGGATTTTAATTGGACTTTTGGCTTTTCTTCATTTGATTTAAACCTAGGTAGAATTTCAAACAATAACACTGGAACACCTGGTTAACACGTTAGATGATATGTATAGTTGTAAATTGTGGTTTTAATAGGCGCTCACTGGGGGATTGCAAAGGGTCCCATTGTTCGGCTTGGCAGATATTAAAAAAAGTTCATGAACTACTGGGATTTAAAACCCACTCACCTGATTTTAATATTACTCCAGTAATGTAATTTGATAATTTGACCAAACTTGTGGCCAATTTGTGGACAGAGAATCTAATGGTCACGTTACGTGATTAAAATACCCTGATACGGGACTAAGCACAACGCCCGTTTTAATTTATTGCAACAGGCCAAGCCGGAGAACAGCAACAGTTACTGAAATCTGATAATTGTCATATTACATGGGCATAATCAAAGAAACGCACAGAGGAAGTCTGCTTCCAAGAAAAAACACAACCCACAAATACTCTGTGCATTTCTCTACTGCAAGAACGACCCAGGGTAAACCTTTTTGGCAAGTAACCTTCCTCTTCCTTTCCAGTTCAAGAACAAGGACTCATCAGGCTTAAGAGACTGGTCACTTGAAATGACTATTTTTTCAAGTTTTTAAGAAACTTAGTTCTGTTTGTGCCATCTGAGTTTACATTCTGACTTTAGGTCTCCTGCATAGTCAACAGAGAGAAGAGGACTGCCAAACTGCAAGGGTCATTAACGGAGCTAGTCTGGATCAGGAGCGCACATTTGAAGGAAATCACGCGGCCATTCCCGCTTACTGCCCTGTGTTTCAAATTGCAGAGAGGTTCTGGAGAGCATGAACTTGAGACAACTCAACCTGCGTGAGCCCCTGGGACCTGGCCGCCTGACTGATCCTATAGCTCTACCCTCCCCAAAAGGGTGACGAGATCAGGGCGGTGTCCAACATAGAATGTCATCATCTGGTTGAGAGGACCACCCGATGGGTAAAAAACCCACATGGATGACAGGGCTGAGCACCGTGGTTGGCGGCGGTGCTGTGCCTCCTGGCCAGGGCCAAGTGCGGGATTGTGGCACCCATCCTGGGACAGTTCTGTCGGACTTCCTCACCCGTGGCACTCTCGCCCCAGGTCCCCCAGTGACTCTCAGCTGAGGGATGCATCCATACGTTCCAGGCCTGGCCAGTCCCCAGAGGGCTGCAGGGGGGCGCTGAGGGCACCCGGTGAAGCTCAGTCCTGTGCCCAGGGAGAGGGACCGCTGGCGGTGACAGCGGTGGGGTGCCCCATCAGCAGTGCAGCCCCAGAGCAGGGCATGCGGGGATGGGGTCCTCAGCACCAGCTGGCTTCCCCATCCTGCTACCCGCTGCCTGCTGGCCCGAAGCCTCTCCTACTCCAGAGCAGTTCAGCCCTTGAACTTGCCTCTGCTCCCAATTTAAACACCAGCGTTTGCGCACTGAACTCACACTGCGAGTGTCTCTCCCTCCCATTTAGAACTGATGCTGAAGAGAGCTTGGCGATACAGTTTTAAAATTTCAAAGCTTGGGGTTTTTTTCCTGGAGTATTCTGTGCTTCCACACACAGCAGCAAAATTTTCCTCTGCTTTTCACTTGCCTGATTGTCAGTTCATGTACTTCCAGCTCCAGCACCCTGCCCCATTCCCTTTGTCTCTCTCTGCTTTAATTTTATCAGATATTTGTCCTTCGCTTCTGTGCGTCTTTGCTGAGTTTCTTGAGCAAGTTAGAATAATAACCTCAACCCCCAAAATTTTCCCACGTCTCCTTTTCTCTTTACACTCCTGCTGTAATTGTACACCTTGCTTCCTCCTCCACTTTCCCACTTAGAAATCTTTCATAGATAACAAGACCTCCCCTAGGCCCTGATTCAGCAGAGCACTTAAGCATGTGCTTAACTTTAAATACCTTTGTAAAAGCTTTTGCTGAATCAGGATCTTAGCATTTCTCCTCATCTAACTGCTGTTCTCCCATGATTATTTCAGTATTTGCTTACAGGAAAATCTGAGCACAGAGTTCATGGATGATGTCAGCAGGTTTTTTTGCGCCATCCAGCTGAAGTATTTAGGTGCGCTCAGCATAAGAGCGAGGCAAACGGCATGCAGCAGGTAATCCGATGCCCATCAGGCTCTATACTCTCTTTTCATCTGTAAAAAAGTTTTGAATGCTGCTACTATCGGGTCAGTTCCAGCAATGACTTCTAGCAGTAAGGATGACAAACCTCCTAGGGTAAACCAGTATTTAAAAATGTGTAGTGTTTCATCTCAGTTTCCACTAAGAAATTTAGATCTAAATACCAGCCATATTCAACTGCTTGATCTTTACAACTTTAGTACAAATGGCTGAGAGATTGCTATGCAGCTATATACATTTTTTCCCTAATAACTGCTAAGTACAGCTGTTTTAAGAAAAGAGGTTATTGTCTTTAATAAACTGTTGATACATAAATGTTTAATTCCTTTTGCCAGGAGGCAGCAGGGTGATGAGTCTGTAATTCATTTTAAAAGATTTCATGGAGCCGTGCAAATATGACTATAATTATTCATTGCAACCGGAGTCAGGTGTAGTCCATACCAATCATGCCAACCACTTCGTTTTGAATATTTTTTTGAATACTCTGCTTATATACGTCACCTTTTACTTTCAAACTGCAACTACATTAAAAGTTGTTGAGCTGCTAGGTGAGTTGCAAATGTAGTGAGATTTACAGTCTTCCTCCCTCCTTCTCGTGAGCCTGAGGAGGTCTGATCCTGTGAGCAGGGCTTCCTGGGGCTTTTCCTGATGGCTGGAGGTGTATTTGGAAGCCAAACTTGTAAGAAAAATGGTGCAATGAAATGCGGATGGAAAGACATGACACTCCACCAGGTTGACCTCCCATGATAGTTACCAACTGTGCCATGTGATGTAAAAGGGCTGTAAAATTTAAAGCAGGAGAAAACAAGACCCTTATATTTAGTACTTCTTTCCTGCTTCATCGTGTAAGCATTTACTTAGTTTCCTACTCTCCATGTAACTCCTTTCCTTTCTCTGTGCTGAAGGACTTAAGGGCTCAGAGGCAACTGAGACTAGAGAAGTCTTCGCAATAACATTTGATGTCTGGAAGCAAAGCTGGTAGAGGGGGGAGCTCATGTGTAGGTCTCTGTGAAAACGCCTTGGCAAACTGGAACATACAGGGCAAACACAAAGGACCCAAATGATATTGGATGGATTTTTCTTTTTTTCTCTCCAACAAACATTTTGCGCACATTCAAGTTAAGTAAGGGACAGACCAACAATTTTTTTTCCCTGCAGTAGCCTGATGAATTGTAAAATATTTTTTGAAATTTTTTCTTCTTTTTCTGGCTCAGATGTGAGAGGAAGTTGATGTTTTCTAAAGGTTTATGTCATTCAAAAAAGAGAACAAATACCCTCTCATATGACCTAGTACCTGTATGTGTTGAATATACATTTTGGGGTAAATCGTAAAAACATATTAAAATCTGTCTGCAAGTTCCACTTTTGCTTTGATGTGTAATGTGAACTGCTCAACTGATGATGGCGAGGCTGTGAGTATTTGGGGTTCATTAAACCACTGTTATCAAAATACGGTGTAACTTTACCTCAATAACGTTACATCTCTCTTTTTCTCTCCAGTCTAAAGCTTTTTAGGGACTAGAAAGTATTTTCTTTATTTTTGAAAATCACTTAACAAGTTCAAGATTTAATTAGAAGTAAATAATAATTATTAGAAGGCGGCAATCTCTCCCAAATGCTCGGGAAGTTTGGGATTAGGCTGAAATGTACCATTTAACACCACAGGCCATTCTCCAGCACGGAGCTTTGAACTCAAGTTTAGAAAAATAAACAAATTCCTCTTTATATGCTGTAGGCTCAACACTGACCTAATGACTCCATGGCAAGCTAGGGTCATTCCAATAGATTCGTAGGATGTAGTCTGTGTTTATTCGGATGTGAGGAGATCTATGTGTTGGCCAGCAGAATGGAGTAGACACAAAATTGTTCCCGGCAGCTTGGGGAAGTTACTGAGAAAAGGCTTGTTCAAAGATCTCGTGTACTAGAAAAAGGAGTGGAAGGATCGAAACGATTTAATGAAATACGCTATCACGCGCTGTTTATACCAAAACAGTATGGAGAAAAACCTGATCTTCTAAGAGATCCAAGCCAAAGCAAGCCAGATTAATCTCAAGCAGATCCAAGATAAGGTGGTGCATATTACTGAATGCTGGAGTCCTGATGGCCTGTGTGCATCCCCTGGAGAATGCCAGCAGTCACAGAAATGCCCCTTTTTCCAGGTTCACTATTGCTAGTGCACACACACTGAGCACACAGTGCCAGCGCTGGAAGACAGCAGGGTCTCTGAAGGCCCAGCCTGAAATCTTTAGCAAACCCCATGTGTCTTTCATTCATTTCAATAGGAAACGTCTTGGGACTCGTGAGATTCCATTCATTTTTTCAAGCAGTTGCACTAAACGTGCCTGATTAAACACCACACGCGGCACGATGCGTGCTCTGGAAAGAAAGTTTCCTCTTCACAGCAAACTATGCAATTCAATAATACTTAGGCAATATTTAGAGAAGAGGCTTAATTGGGATATTCCTTATCGTGGGTAATATTGAGTTATATTTTACAACTTGCGAAAAAGGACACGCTGTAAAGTCATGTAAACATTGCATGTTTAGTTCCTGTACACCAGTAAATAGCAGCTGAACCGGTGCTATTAAATGTTCAATTTAAACACATACCCAGATACCTCTCCTCCTCTAAATCAACAGTTTCCCTCCAGAGTGATGTCAATAGACTGCTGCACATGGTACTTTCTTTTTTTTAATAATATCTTCATTTTAATGTGGATATTGCCTTTTCACCTGGGAGCAGGGCTCTATTGAAATTCTAATGGGAGAGCGTATTCTTTAACATGAGAATACCAAGGGCCTGCGTAGACGCGGAGCAGAATGAGAGATGGAGCATTAACTGATTTTTCTCCCTCCAGAAGAGGGGCCTATGTGGGTCAGGCTTGCAGGGTTTTTCCCTTCCTATTTGCCTTCAGTTTCATAGCAACAATAATTTTAAACTTTATGTTCAGCGGAGGAAAAAGGAATCCAAATGCACCTGAATTACTGTACTGTATGAGGGAATTTAATTAAGAATATACACATTAGAATTTCAGTGGGAGCGCCTATTTAATGTTACTTTATTAAGCCTTCTATCAAACCCTTTTTTATGTATATCAGTTGATATACAATTAATCTGCTCTCTTGTGAGAAAAAAATAGCACCTGAGGTGGATGAAAAGTGTCAGATTATAATAATTATAAGCAGCTGTTCACTTGGAATCACCTCTGGCCTACATGGGGGATGCTGTGAGCTACCACTTCTCACAACAGACCACCTCATTAGACTTGACCTTCCCAGCTGGGTATTTCATTTGTGTTTTTTTAATGGGTTTGTATACTGCAAATCGCAGCCCCTCGCCAAGGCAGGCTCTTTGTTGCTGTAACAAAAGGGAGCAATGCAACTTTGAAAAGAAAAAGTGCTGCTACTATATGCTGGTGCAATGCTGCTGGTGGTGTAGGTGACTCCCTGGTACGGGACTGGGAGTGCAGAGCACACCGCTGTCTTGCTTGGGCTAAATGCATTTTTTCTTAGATTTCAGGCAGTTCTGTTCTGCTCAGTCTCCAAGTGTTAAAAAAGAAATGTTTGTGCAGTTCTTCTTGCAGCGCTGCTTGTCCCAAACTCCAGCCTCAACCAGCACCGAGGTTCTGCCCAAGAGGGAGAACCGCATCTGCGGCAGAAAGCATCCCGCTCCCAGGCAGCGAGGGACAAACCCCCATGTCTGCGGACCAAACTGGAGAGGGGCTCAGGAGGAATTTTGCCTGTGCATGAGTTTGTGAGTGTGCCTGTGTTTCCATGTGTAAATGTATACAGAGGTACAGCATTCTCACAGATGCGTTTCGTGCACCGTATATATGTGCACATATACATATAAAATTAAGAGATTAAAAAAGCTTCTGAACAATATATCTGGTTTCTTTTCCCCTTCCATTTATGTTTGTAATAAACTCACTCTCATACAATTAGCCTCAATTGTTTTTATATCTTCTGAGGCAATAATATAGGCAGCCTGGGGAATACAGTAGTAATCCGTATACCTGTGTTCATTTACCCAAATCACTATGGTTACAGCCAGGGCAAATTGTTTACTGTGAGAATCTTTGGAGCCCCTTTCCAGATACTAATGACCTTTCTGTTCATCCAATAACATCAACAAACCAGGGAGGCTGCCCACACCATTAAAGCCAATTGCCTCTCAAGTTACTGAGGGAGTTGTGCTTTTCCTCATTTATTTTCTCTCATCTGATGTAACTCACATGCCACTTTCTTGTCTTTAAAGAAGGGGAAAAACTGTGGATTATTGATTTGCTTCTGAACAGAAGACCAACCTAAAAGCCCCAATGAATTGTCACTCATTATTGAAATTACTGAACACTAATTAAACTGGCAGCTCAAATCCCAGCAGGCCACACTCATCTGAAGCTGAAATTCAGACACTTGGACAGTGGAAGAGAGAAAGCGTTAGCAAGCACCAGGATTGTAATAAGCTTTGCATTAATTTTTGTTTCTTAAAGGCACATGCAAGGTTTGTCACAGAACAGGCAACATGCTACCTGGACTGAGGTTAGACTTGCAAGGCGTTTTTCCTGGTTCCCTTCCAGGAGGCATCGTTTCAAATGGGAATCCTACGGTTCCCAGACAGTGCTCCCTTTCTGGTCTGACAAACCACAGCGCAGCACCGGAGTGCCGTAGCGTGATGCAAAGACTGGCTCTGGTGATGCC
Organism: Sagittarius serpentarius; assembly: GCA_034782735.1. Classification (NCBI taxonomy): domain Eukaryota; kingdom Metazoa; phylum Chordata; class Aves; order Accipitriformes; family Sagittariidae; genus Sagittarius; species Sagittarius serpentarius. The sequence goes on from JAVKLA010000093.1 coordinate 40,408,584, forward strand.
GGCAGAGGAAAGGGTTGAGCATTTAAATTGGCTGGCTGAGAGGAAACTGAGTCAGAAAATACACATAGCCGCACGCCTGTGGTACTGCCCGAGCTTCCTGGGCAATAATAAATGCTAAAGGTCATCTAGAATTCACAGAGTCCAATTTATAAAAATACATCTTTGGCCCATTTTCACGGGATGTTCAAACTACGTATAAATTATGCATGCCCGTGGTTAATCAACCTCAGTCTTTTTTTCCTTGCCTGAGAAGTAACACTTCATTTGTTCAACTTCAAAGAGGGCAGAACGAGCAGAGAGAGGGCTGGGCTAAGTATTCAATTTGCGCTCTGTATTCATGAACAGGACTTTATGGTGACGCTGCTGGCAGAGGGAAGTGAGGGAGAGACCTGGCCTCTGTCATCCCGTAGGTCCCTCTTGGTTTTATAGCCCATGCTATATAATACTCAAAGGGCAGGGAAATAAACAACCACAGGCGCTTATGAGAAATGTTGGATCTTGGATTGTTATAACCTGTTCTTTAGAATTAAGGCTCCTGGTGTTAGAGGGACATACGCATGTTCAGCACTGCATACAGAGTGCCCTTCATGAATATGGCTTACCGTGTATGTTTATCTCGTGCCAGAATTGGTTTGGAAGAAATGGCAAAACCATTTTCACTCTTTTCTCTATATACACGTTCCTACTAAATTTCCCAGCAGCTGGTCCTTGGGACACGACTGGCAGAAGGTTTTCAAGGGAAAGCTGGAGAGAGAAATCTTTTAGGCAAATATCACTCTAGATGAAACACTTTTTGCGTGTTCCTGAGCAGAGCAGGGCCCTTTTCTGTCTGACAGCCACAAAAACTGAATCTTGCTGCTTATGCTGGAGGCTGGAATTGTTTTAAAAGTTTTGCAGAGAGCAGATCTGCGTGGTGTAGGCACCGTGAGGTCCTTCCAGCAGTGGAGTGGTTTTGGAAAGTTTAAGTAAAATTGTTAATTATTTAATTCTTCTAATAAAAAATTAATTGAATTTTAGAACAAAAGAACGTGCAAATATCACCCTTCTATATTTAGGTGTGGAAACTAAGCTGTGGGGAGTGACTTAGGAAAGAAGGGAATGAAAATGCAAACGTCCCATTATATTCTGCTTAACCTGTTAGCTGAGAGTATCCCTTGTGCCATTGAGTTCGTCCTGTCTCAGCACCGCGAAACCTAAGGGGAAGGAATCAGCAGCGGTCTTAACATGGGGAACTCCTAGATGGGGTACATTGCCCACCCTTGTTTGATGTTCACTGCCACACAAGGCCCCACGTCAATGCACGCCAAAGTCACCCATTCACAAAGGATGCCTTGGCCAGACCTGGGTTTTTAAATGAAGTCTGGAGAGCTGGGGTGTTTAAGAAGAAACCTTCAGCCTATATGTAGGTTTGTCCCAGCCTACATTTCAGTGTCACCTCGACAAAGAAGTGGGTTGGGATGGCTGTGAATGGTGAGGCATGGCAGAACCATGCCGACGTATCCCTGCTGCCTCTGACCCCGATCCTGCAAGTTGTAACGTACCCAAATGCCTGGGATCGCCACTTCATTTTGAGCACCTGAATAGCCCAGGCACATGCTTAAAACTCTGAGCCAAACCGAGCCACGCGTGGGCACCAGGAGGGACCTGTCCTCGGGGACAGCTTTTTGCGGCAAAAGGAGCCAATTAACAATTGCATATTCAACAGCTTCCAAAACCTGACCTGAGTCTTTAAAACAGAGCTCACCCAGCGCTTACTCTTACTGCTGAGATGAATTTCAGCTTCTGCAGTGGCATACAGACAGAGGTGAGCATTTATAATGGCTGTGCTGTGGCTGTTAAGTGCTGCCATTTTATTGTATTTGGAGGGGGACTAGTTTAACAAGACTGCTACCAACAAATAGCACAATATTTCCAGGCGTCTCTTTTGCAAGTCACGGTCAGGAAGAAAATAATTTCCATATGCTGGCCTTGTGTCTTGATTTTTATAGGGGTCAGAGGGATATTTATTCCCCAGAGCAATGCTTAGTTTTTCTAAAAAAAGTAATGCTCCGTATTTTCTTAAAACCTTGGATTTAAACCAAGAATGAGTTATTTAATTCTTCTCTTAAGTAAAAATTAGGACAAACTAATATTTATTTATTTTAACTTATCCTCTGTAGCTTTACAATAAATGGTTAGAGCACAATGCAATCCTCCTCCATACACGAAGCATCTTTTTAATATGCCCTATCATGAAATTAATTGGACATTAAATAGCAGGAGAAAGACATATAATAAAACCTGCAGTTATCACAGTTCCCAGTGTGACAATACCCAAAGGTTTGAAGGTTTAGTTAAGCTCCAAAAGTTTAAATACTTTTCCAAACCTCATTGGGCTAGAAATGAGCAGGCTTTCTCATCAGGATTCCCAGTATTCCTGGGTTTGGCCGTGGCTATGCGGACTGTCAGAAAAGCCTTTGTTACAAACCTCCACTAATCCCACTTGTGTCAAAAATGAGGAAATGCAGTGCTCGTGCACCAGCAGCACGAAAAGGAAAGTTAATCATCTGGACTTTTCAGGAAAAAAAAAAGGGGGGGGGGTGTTGGAATTATTCCTATCCAAAATGTACCCTGCCCTGATTAGACTTCAGAAGAAAAAGATTAAGCAATCGTTTTTGCGTCGGTATTTGAGAAACTGGGAAAGCTCTGTCCAAAGCTTAAGCATGCCAACTGTGACTGAGTATTTTAAAATCTTGAGCAGAAAGTGTCTTTTTCAGGAAGAATCAAAGCTTCTTAAGTTCTTTTTTTGAGGCTCTTCAGACAGCTCTAATTGGGTTCCTGCATGTGCAAAACAAGCGAGTCCAAAGTGTAACAGGATGCTGAAATGATATCAGAGGTCTCTCGGAAATTAAAGCTGGATGCCCTCATTTCCTTGCAGAATCCATACCCTGGCTGCCTCATGTCTTCCAGAAACCCGGGCTGCCTCCTGTCCTGCCGGCACACGTATGTGGTGTGTTGGACATACACGGTGTGTCAGGAGGTTTACCCATGCAGGATGGCTGGGGCAGATAGTGTGGCATGCAGAGGAGAATGAGCACCTGCAGCTTCGGGGTACCTAAACCAGCTCTCCGACAAGCAAAAATCCCAGGGAAAAATGCTTCTTAAAAAAAAACAAACTTATTTTATTTTTAACAACCCCCCTGACTTTGAAAATCAAGCAGACACTTAAAATAGTTGTAAACCTAAACTTCTCTTAAAAAAGCTCTTCACAAAGACAAAAATACCCAATCTTTTTATTGTTCTGTGAAGGTTTTGCATCTGGGCATTCCTAACACTTCCAAACTTTTCTGTAACGCGGTGCACAGAGACCAGGCTGGGAGCGAAACCCTTCCTTCGAGAGCGTTACAGTTGTGTGACAATATGGCTCTTCCCTGACTTCATTTTTTACTTCCTGTGAGAATTAAACAGATTTAAATGTACTGAGTTTGGGAGTGAAGGGATAAACATCTTAATTACCTGCCCGGAGAGCACTGTTGCTAGCTGGGGTGGCAGCACGTCCCCTCCCATGGGCCTTTCGTGGTCCAGAGGCAGAGAACAAGGTAGGGCAAAGATACGAAAACTTTTTTGGGTCCTGTTCTTCAGAGCTGATAGCAGGCAATAGAGCGACCTCGCCAAGTTATTCTTGTTCTTACATTTCAGGGGAATGTTGGTTTTTTACCCCCTCAGAATAGAAATCAGAGCATAACATCGCATTTTCTGAGTCACGGTCCAGCTGAAAGCATCATGTGGCTGGACAGAAGCCTAGCGAGCCCGTAACACTTGGGGCTGAGCTGTGTGGCTGACGGCTAAACAGACACAGAATTTAAAGTGAAATCTAATAGTAAAGGTTCATCAAAAGCCTAAGCCAGCTGTGGTCACAGAGAAGACTGATGTTAAAGATGAAATAAGAAAGCATGCTTGGAAGAGTATCAAAAGTACTTTGAATGTTTGCATTCCTTTTTTGGGGGGATATATATGTATTTAGTCCCAAATTGTTTCCGATGTTTTGATCCCCCTGGTCTGATCTTTTTCAGTGCCTTTTTCTAGACAAGAGATGTCAGGCAAGGACCACCTCAAAAATAGCAGTGGTATGACTCAAAGACAGGTCCTGATGTTAAATGAAGGAGAACCTCCTATTCCAGCCGAACAAAAGGCAACTGCCAAATACTTGCCAATCCAGAAGCAGAATTCAGAAGATTCATATTAAAATGCTCCTCCAGCTACTTCTTCAGACTGGTTTGGCTTGAGCCTGAAGAGACAGTTATTTAAGCACTTGAAAGAGACTAAAGGCTCAAGTCTAATCTCAAACACTCAAATGCGTATCACCAGGTATCTCAAAAAATCCACGACTGTACTTGCACGTGCATGCCCAGGAGTGTATTTTCCAAGACACACAGAGATGCAAACCCACGGACTGGAGATTAGAAATGAGCTGCAACTGTTGAACTCAAACTTACGGGTTTTTTTTTAAAAAATCTGTATCATGACCTTCCAAAAGAGTATAATTGTTTGATTTCAGTGTTGTGAAGTTGTGAAGGATACTGAATTTCTAAACGTTTGGTGATTCACATGCATGTTAATTCTTAAAAATAACTCTTTCATTTGTTATTACAATTGATTGATTTTTCTTTGGTTCTACAAATACACGTTGGAGCTTAGCAATTTAAAGCACTTATGAAATCTTCCAGGACTGTGCTGTAAAATTTGACCCGCATTCATTAGTGAAGGCGAACACCAGCCTTCGAGGCTGATGTAGGAAAGGCAGATATTTGTGAGCTGAGCGCAGCTTCTCCTCACAGTTCCAATAGTCCCCATGGACCCTCGCCCCTGCTGCATGCAAGGTTAGAATACAATGTGAAAGCCTTGATCTGGTTAATACCAGACTTGAATTTTGGATCATCTGGAGAGAAAAATAAGGGCTTTTCCATCTTGGAGTGATGAATGGACTTTGCTGTTTAGGAACTGTAAGCAAACTTGTCTCTCTTGTGTCATCAGCGGGTTCCAAATAAAGCTTCCAGAATGCCCATGCAAATCTAATTTCATCAGTTCTTGTGCTGTTAGACCGTGCAAAGGGAAGTTAAGTCAGACAACCCACAACTGGAATCTATTCTTCCCCCGTGCATCTAAAAATACACCGACTTTACAGAGTCCTACGGAGACTGGATACCCTTTGGCCAGCAACAGCTTGCCTCTCGCGATGCGGGGGTGTGCCTTGCCAAGCACTAACAACACAAAATTTTTTGGCGCGTGTCCCATCCCTCTGCAAGGGCCGGGGCAGGAGGGGATGCTCGCCCGTAACGGGTACCACCTGCGCTCCGCTCCCCTCCGGTGTCAGCTGGCACAGCCTCCCCTCACCTCGCACAGGCTGCAAATGGGCGGCCAGGAGAAAATTGGGATTCCTGGCAAAACCAGCCAGAGCAAGTCTTGCTCTTGATAGGCTTGAAAAATGGGGTGTGAGGGTTTTTCCACCCAGGCAAAAGGCGATTTTCAAGGACAGGATTGTTAAGAATAAACTGGGTTTCTCCAGCTTTGAGCACATTTGGCTGTTGTTCAATATTTTATTCGTTTAGCCCCTATCATGCAGTGGGTGCTTCACAAACAAACACAGAAGTGAAGGTTTTCACCCTTTAGATGTACAAAAGACATGGCTGTCATGACCAACAAGCAGTAAAGGGAAAAATAAAAAGGGAAAGAAGATCAGATGTTGCAACCACAGGACTGTGTGCTTTTTCACAGCATTATTTCTGCACTTCGGGGGGAGGGGGGTTTTGGTTGCCTGTTGCTTGCACTTTACCGTTTGCTTGTCTTTAACCTGGTTTCCAAGTGAAATGAGGCTTAAACAATCGCACGCACTGCAGGAGCATCTGTCAGTCTGTCGGTCCTCCCAGGAACCTTTTTAACCTGTCGTACACTTTCAACCAGATTTCACAGATGATATCAAACTGCTGGGACCTCTTCCCGCGGTTGCAGATTTTCTGTAGGATGAGTAAAGCTTTTGGAGATACTCTAAATAACACAAGCATCTTTTCACTCCCTCCATAGCCCACTGGTGTGGCAGCAGTGGCCCTAAGGACACTACACATCCATAGTACGAGTGGGGAGGCACCTTCTTCTGTGCTTCTTATCCCTCGGCTCAGTGTCTCAGGTTTGAGGTCAAAACAGATTTGCAGAGAATCAACCTGGCTGAATAATTATTGTTTTGCCAACTTGTCTCAGTGCTTTGCCCATTTAAATAATAAAGACTGTTCTGGTAACATCCTGGCCAGGTAGGCAGCAGATTTGTCAGGAGCTTAGGAAGAGCGCTTCATTCCCTGTCCCAGGGGATGGTAGCTTTCTGAATTTTGTCAGGCCACAAGACAACAGAGAAGATAATACATTTGTTGGTCCTCTTAGAAACCTTGCATGTTGCCAAGCTGAACACTTTGTGGAAGTGTTCTTGATTCATGTGTTTCTTGCTTTCTTGATGCAATCCGGAGAGAATATTTCTAGAACCTTTTTATTATTTGTGGAGAAATCTGGACTAATAGCTCAGCACTCTCCTTGTCTGATAAGCGCTTTGCAAAGTAGACCCATACTGGGAATCACTCAATTTCTGGGCTGAATGTGGAAGAAGACAAGGTCTTCCATTTCGCTATGAAATACAGAGTTTGGAGTTTAAAATAAAAGACTGATTTATTCCCTTGTCCAGTTCACAGATTTCCCTTGCTCTTTGCCTGTGCTATTATGAGTGATGGGAGAATTTGCTTTTACTCTTATACATGATGTTTCCCACACCTTTGAGGATTCCGTTTATTAGACAGGGTGACCACTGATTTCCTGCTGATGCTTTGCCGAGGGTTTGGTATCCATACCTAGAAAGTTGTTGCATCTTATTTGGCTATGAAGGGGTGCATCAAAAGTAGCTGCCTGCAAAACGCTTGTGAATATGACATCTGGGACCTGCAAACCTCAGTCAGCAGCTGGGGGGCAAAAAGTTGAGGCAGTTTGGGAACCCAACCAAAAAGGATGGATTTCTGAAATCCCCAGAGCGGCTACCTTTCCCAGTAACCAGGTCTACTACTTTAACTTAGAGCTCAAATTCAAGCCCTCCTCTTCACCGCTCTCACCCCCCTAAGAGTTACCCTCTTATCATAGCACAAGAAAATTTGAGACACACTCATGTTGCCAATAGAGGAAATGTCAGACTTGGGTGAATATGTAGTTACTGCAGATGCCGTTCGGTCTTCCGCTGTGCTTCCTCAGCTCTTTTAGAGGGGGGTCTGAACAGTCTGGATTCCTACTTCTCCATCCCCTCCTCATTTCTCCTTTTTCTTCCTCATTTGGATCCAGTGAGCTGAGTGAGGACAAGCAGCGCTACTAAATCGGAGGGTCTCGCACGCTTCCGGCAACAGCAAATGTGGCTGTGCCTCTGTGATTTATTGCAGCGTCAGTGTTCGTGTCGTTATTGTTAGGGGAGTTGTAACTATTTAAAACCCCCATTTTCATATAGCTTGTCCATAAAAATTCACTCCAGGTTGGAGACATTCTCAGCAAAGGAATAGTTGAAATGAGTGGAAAAAAAAATCTCACAATGTTTTCGGAGGTTTTATGTCATTCTGCTGTAGGTTTTTTGAATCATACATTTTGGCTTCTGTGTTTTTCCATGAAGGTCGCATAAAAAGGGATTTAAATGGAAAAAATAAGGTCGGGTAAATATCAGAAAGCGTGTAAAAATGAAAGATGAGTGTAAATACATGCTTATCAATAATAAGAATGTTCCAAAATTTTAACAGTTTAGAGCATTTTCAGAATATTCTGATTATGTTTCTTCTCTGGAAATTTGCATTTTGCCTTGTGATTCAAAACCAGCAAAATGAAGTGACAGGGCCCAAATTCAAAGTTGACTGAAATCTGTATGAAGCACTAGTAAGTGCTTTTTCAAGGATATATCTCTGCATTATGGCACAGTTTGACCTGGGAACGGTCTTCAAAATACGGAGCCCCACTCTAGTCAGATAGATAACGCCATAGGGCTACATTAGAACTTAGTCTTTGAGAAAGATGTAGCACTCCATCTGTTTCCTGAATTAACCAAGAGCCAGATGAAATTCAATCCTTTGTGGCCTTTCTTATCTAGTGGGGATAATAGGCATGGTTCAATACATCCCGTTTTATGCTGATTCAGAATTCTTGAGTGAGGCTGGGAAGGAAAAAGAAAGACAATTTCAACCAAGATGCTGCTTTTGCTCACCTGGTCCCTTGTCACCTAAATACGAGTGGCTGGTACAAAATCAGTTCTGTCACTACCTTGTTAGACAAGGTGCTAAAATCCTTTATGGACATGTGACACAGCTACTAGTCTGATCATTAGATATTTAAAAGCATAAAATGACATTTAAATAAATATTGCCTGCACACACAAAATTTGGGGTGCTATCCGGTCTTCCTTCTGCTCCTGGCCTCACACTACTCGTATCATCCACACAATAGAAGAACTTGTAATAAATGTGTTTAGTTTTTTATAAGCAATTAACAAGTCCTGAATGTCTTATGGCTAATATAATGATAATATCTTTTATCCTCAGTAAGGTGTTTACCATTTGTGTTAAAGGAGCCCCAAAGCTGAGTTTGAAAAATCATCCCTCCTCGCCTTCCCATGCTACGTCTCATAAGAGGTCCTCTGCGTTTCCTCTGTCAGAAAAGCACCTGAAACCACCACATTTTGAGCAAAGAGCCAATAGAACAGGTAACTTAAAAGAAAAAGTCTAAAACAAATGTTTTCCCAACAGAAAGACATGGCTTAGAGAAGGGACACTGCAAGGTTGTAACTTCGCTGCTGATCAGGTCACTATCCAGAGACAAGTTAACTTGAACAGTCCATTCACCTGTTCCACCAGCCATCACTTCCTATGGATTCGCTAGCTTCATGGTTGTCACAGGTGTGGTTTACATCAAAATTAAAATATGCCTGCCCATCTGATTAACTTTGTGCAAGCCTTTTTTACTGGGATAACAACGATATTTGCAGTGACAGAAAACAAAATACAAAGCACTCGGTTTTCATGGCATAAACCAGTATAAAACTGGCAGAAATCAGGAAAATTCTGAAGCCGTTCTGGTTATGCTCACTTCGGAGACAGCAAATGATACAGACTACTATCAGGGGTACAATACTGTGTAAAATGAATTAGGGATGTGACATAACCCTGTGTTCATGTTGTGGTGTAACCCCAGCCAGCAACTCAGCCCCACGCCGCCGCTCACTCACTTCCCCCCCACCCCAGTGGGATGGGGGAGAGAATCAGAAAATAAAGTAAAGCTCGTGGGTCGAGATAAGAACAGTTTAAT
>JAVKLA010000093.1:40423028-40446364 GCA_034782735.1 Sagittarius serpentarius
CTTGTCTCTCCGTAAACCTTAGAAGGAGAAAAATTATTTTAAGTGCATTTGGTAGAGGTTAATGTTTTGAAAAGCTTGGCTGAATTCTCGGCATTCAGGAAAATCGGATGCCCCTGCCCTCACGCAGGCAAATGCACACACGTTTCCTGGTAAAGGGACAGAATTTGGGAACCTCTGGAGTTAGAGAAAAGGTACAGGGAACATCCTGATGAGGTAAAAGGAGGAGTAATTTAATTGTCTAACTCCTTCTGTGCTCGAGAATATCAGACAGATGGGGAGGATAAAACAAGGAGCTCAATAATTAATTTTCATGTTCCTCACTAGTGGGACCTCTTTAATCCCTGTTCCTGTGATTATAGAGAAAGGTTGGATTCTGAAGTTTCACTCATTAGCTACGTGTTGTATGAAAATACCTGTATTTTCAAAAGGAATAGTGACAAGAATGAAAAATTTCCGCTATTAAAAATATCTTGGTGTCAGGGACTTTTGTGAAAGAACAAAAACTCTCTGATTCCCTCAGATAAATAATGAAACAGATGGTTGTTGGGAGGTTAAAGGTCAAACCTTCCCTGTTGACTAAACCACAAGGTTGACTTAAAAGATTTTCCGAAGTTATTCAAGATGCAGTGCATCAGCCTGTGTCTCCTGCCTCTTAATGAAATGGCGTGGGCTTCCTTAAAACCACTGGCGGGGGCAGGTCCGTTCAAGTGGCTTGTCTTAAGAAGGCTGACACCCATTCTAGCACTAAGCTGCACTTCTGCAAACTGCATCTATAATAAAGGATAGCGGTGAATAATTAAGTGAACTTGTCCAGGGATATAGGTTATCCGAAAGGCTAAATATTAAGATTTAATCCGCTTCCTAAATGAACTGCTGACTTCCCACCTGAAACGGTAGTTGATAAAGTCAGCATGGAAATCTGTGAAGTCCTGAGAAAATTATCAATAACGCAATTTAGAAAAATGGAAAGAAAACAAACAAACACTGTCTGTAGGGTTAAGCTTCTGCATTCATTAGCAGACTCCTATCAAAGGAGAAGAGGGCATTTTTAAAGCAGCAGATAGACTAACTAGAGAGGCAGATGCTCTAACCCATATGATTCAACATAATTTTAGCGCAAATTGTCCAATCACTCAGACACACAAACATTTCAAGGTAATTTTTGTAAATCCCTATTGTGATCTAATTTCTTATTACGGAGAATAAAGAAGGCTGCCATTGTAATTCATCAGCCCTTTGCACTGCAGAGCAACTGATGGAGTTCATTTCATGGTTTTTGCTGAAAAAAAATAGACTTAAATTTCTGGAATTACCAACAACAACCTTCAACTAAAGATCGCCCCCCTTCCCCCCAAATAGAATTTAAAGCTAGATTAAAAAATTGTAGCTAAAATTTGAGAAGGTCATTGAGATCAGAGCCCATCTAAGGACCAAATCCATGAGCACTACGGAGTAGCTTTCAAGGTACAGCACGTAGCAGAGGACATGCCCAGGCTTCTTGCAAAGGGCATCGTTGTGGTGCAGAGCAGCAACGTGTCACATTAAATGCACCCGCCATTTATTATCGCTGTCTTCCTAAACAAGGTCCAACATCCATTCCTCGTCTGGAGCTAGACCTGGCTCCTACAGCCTTCTCTCCACCGCCTCTGCAGGCTGTTGCACCTTGAGAAATGCCTGGATGGTCCATTCCCGCGAGGGGAAGGTGTGAGTATTGACATGCGGGATTTTGCAGGGCGGTCCAATGGTCTGGAGAAGAGAGGGTAGGGTAAACTCTTCTCATCCTGTGGAAAATGTTATCATTTCAATGAAAATTTTCTGCCATGAAGAAAGGCAGCCCTCTCAAAATGGAAGGAAAAATCAGTCTGATTCCCTGGAAAAATCAGTCTGATGGCCGAGAAGTGTTTCAGGGTCAAGCCCGTCCTCCAAGCCGGACAAAGCAGGCCCTCCTGTGCAACTCCCCCGCCTCCTCCGAGCACCCTCTTTACAGCAAAGCTACTATCTCCAGCCTGCATGTGGGAGGGGGGGATGACGTGAAGACCAGGGTGGAAAACAAATTGCGCGACTGTACCCGTGTGTGCCCGTGGGCGTGCGCGCACGTCTCCATATGCTTGCACACCTACCACACAGCGCTGCCCTCCGCTGCGTCCCTGTCCCGTGTTCCCACCCCCCTATTACTGCCACCAACGATGTTACAAATGGACACGCTTGCAGCAGCAGTCGCTTGAATGCAATAAGTAAGACAAACAAAAATCTTTTGCGTGGTAATTTACAAATAAAAGTTCATTTTCCTTTAAAGGAGGATTGTGTGGAGAGGGAATTCCAGGACTTCACCGCCAAAGAGGCAAGGGACGTCGCGCCATAATTTGACCTAATTTTTTTCCAAATACAAAATGACCTGTTACGGCATCCCAGGGAGAATATGAATTAGCCCAGGTCAATAGGAGGTCAAATAGATAGGGTGCTAAAATGCCTTTACCACTTTGTAGTATCTTATGCTAATTCAGTTCCCTTCTCTGTGATAAACAAAGCCAGTCGAAAGTAGATAGCATCACACAGTGATTGGTCCCAAAGCTACAATTTAATACAAATCTAGTAATTCCATTATACAACATATCCAGTTCATTTAGAGGCAACGAATACTTAAGAAGGTCCAGGACTGAAATACCTTAGCTGATACTTGAAAAATAGAAATAATCCAGCAAAATTTCATTTGTCACATATCTAATAGATATGCATGATAGAAATACTAGCTGTCCTTTAAATTGTTGCCTAAATGCAAATCATAGGTCCTCGGTCCTTATACACCAGTACTGGAGGTTTTTTAGGCACATAATCAGTAGATACATGCATTAAAAGAAAAAAAGATCCTCATCATTCTGTCTTTGCAAAAAGTGATATTATATGAGTCTAATGAGAATTACTGATTTAATAAAGCTGAACCTTTCACCATGTTTTACAGGCAATGCTTTTCACCTTGGAAGGATTCTGCAACAGTCTGCAGCCGAAGCCCGCTGAAGGACACTGCCAACACGCAGGGCCTCTGGGGCAGAGGAGAGGACAGTCGCGTTGGCCGAGATCACCAAGGCAAACCGATGCTCCTGGGAAGTGCCTCTCTGTCTCTAATCTTAACAGGGATGCAGATAGTCTGAGCCTGAGGAGGAGCCTCCTGACTCACTGTTCTGCGGGTAACGGCGAGCAGCCTAAGTGAAACTGCCTTGCCAAGTGCTGGGGTGATTAGGAGATACATAAAATTAGGTATGGGAGTCATACACTTCTAAACAGAAAATTAGAAAGAAAGACCTAGAGAAAAGATGTTATGAACAGCTGAAGACTCAATGCTACTGGCCTGTGTGCTTTCCAAGAGAGGAAGTTAGGGCAGGAAACCCCCAGACAACTTTTATGAACAATTAAAAATTGCTGGATTTCTGTCTGGTGAAGAGGAGTGCGATGCTGGTTATTAGGCAGAGAGGGAGAGAAATTGCGGAGTAGCACAGGGGAAGAGACACAAGAAGAAGAAAGGAGGAAGGGAGAGAAAAGGAGAGAAAGGAAGAAAGGAGCAGAGCTCCGACCATGCCAGCAGTGTAACAGGTTATATCACTTACACATACTAACAGGCCTGCACAGCACGGACAAGGAGGACCAGCCCAGAGAAATGGTTGATGGGTGCAGGGGGCCATGTGCCAGCAGAAGAGGAGCAGACCTGACCATTAATAACCAGAAAGAGGTACCCATACACTCTGGGGTCAGTAAAGATGACGGTAGCACCGAGAAGCTGTAACAAGTCTGTGAGTATAACTGGTTTCCAGTACAAGTAGTACCTGGTATGGCATGGGTGATGTTTTGCTCCTGGCAACTAGAATACACAGGAGGGACCAGAGCCTTCAACTGGACAAAGCACAGGAAAAAAAATGTAAATTCTTTGTAATGAAATAACATGCCCTGAAGGATGGTCAGTAGATCATGGTGGGATTGAGGTCGTACCTGTCCCAGGAGACAAACGGGTGCAAATACTCCATAGAATAGAAATCTCTAACTGTCCAAATATGAATCTGTCTTGCTGCCACTCAAGGTATGTGCAGACATGAACAGAATCTCAATAAACAACTTGTGATATCCGATGGATGAGGACAACCAGAGCAGTTTCCAACCAGCTAGACACTGCCAATAGTCTGACTCTTAACAGCCTAGGGCTCAATGTAAGATATATACTGGAAATTTTATTTAGAGCTTACTCTCTTATAACCCTGTACCCAGTACTGAATTCTCTTAATATCCACTGTTAGTTGCTGGCATTGTGAGGAAGGGAGGAAATTTTCCCTTTAAGATCGTGGAAGAGCCAATTGAAACCAGCAGTTGTTAAGTGCCAAGGCTCAGGTAGCGCAGTGCTCGTTGGGACTTGGATATGGAAAGCAGACATTTGTCAGGTTCCTTGGCTTTGAGAATTTAGTGAACTTGTCTAACATAAATTATCAAGGATTAACACTGAAAAGTGAGGTGGTTATTCAACTTCAGGCATCTAACCTCAGTGTCTAAATCAGAGACATGAGCTTCCTATAGCCTGTCAAGGATATTCCTGTGAAGCGAGTCTGTGCTCTCTTCCATTTTCCCATACTATTGATGCTTCTTCAGGCTACAAGAGGATTTAACTCTGTTTGTTGTGGTTTCTGTCAATTTTAGCAACTTCTATCCATGGCTGGGTATAAAAGTTCATGCCTCCTAGAGTTTTGTTTTGGATTCCAGGTTTCAGTCTGAATCTCCAGGCAGATATCTTCCAGCTAAGATCAGGGCTTTAGGTCTAACTTAAAAATGGCAGGTGTGAGCTTCGTTAACAGGGATGTGCTAGAAACTACTTCCAGTGGGTTTGGGCTGAGGTCAGAGAGCTGCTAAAATTAACCTGCTTAGGGAATGAGCCACAAGAGAAGACATCAGAAGACTCTTGAAGAGCAGTGGAAGTAATCTTCTAGCCATCAAAGTCCTGAAATGCAGAGTTTGCTGTAATTCCCCATTGCAGGAGATACAGTGCACAGCTGGGAGAGGAACAACAGCACGGATCCTTCCCTGCTCATTTCTAGGTCTGGGTGACAAACCTGTGGCTCGTTAAGAGATGGAGCTAATTTAAGAGGGTCTTGGAGAGGAGGCTGGGCTTCTGTTGGCCAGGCTACCAAGAAGTGCAGCATGCCAGTCCTTTTCTCCTGGCTAAAAGGAGGGTGATAGCAGGGTTTGGTTAGTGCTGGTGGGGTTTGCTTTGAGTTCAGGCGGAGGTTTGCCCCTGGGAGCAGGAAATCTTTTGGCTCTCCCTGGGAGAGGTAAATACAGGTGGGGAGTAAATGGCACTGCAGCTGGAGGACGGCAGTCCTGAGAAGTGTTTTGCAACTTGGAAGAAAATATGCTTCTTCTGAATGGACTTTTTGGTCTCTACTTGACATCTTCTTTCCAGGTGAGTGCCAGTGACCTTTTCACACGTCCTCTATGAACTGCGTGTCCTGTTCACCAGACCTACTTTGTAAAGCACTGCAGGCTGTAAGAGATCTGGCGGGTCAAAAGCAGATCAGTCATGTCAGATGCCAGTTGGTTTTTTTTTTTTTTTAAATTACATCATCATTTGGATAAAGATGTGCTTTTGGAGGGGTAATAACACTTTTTAAAAATTATCTTAAAGCTCTAGGGTGATTAATTATTAGTTTTTAGAAAATCTTGCTAAAGCCTTGTTAACAAAAAGGTTGTAAACTATTGTTGCTTTTCTTTTGTGCTGCCTCTGAAAACAAACAACACTTAGATGTAGACTAAGGAAGCTCAATGTGCGTCACCTGAAGCTATAAGAAAAAATCTTGCATCTATCGGAAGGCATCCTATCTTAGGTGGCAGTGCACACTATGTTTAGAGCACAAATCTTGATGGTAGAATTCCTGAGCTGTGTTATAAACTGTGTTTCTGATCTTGGGCAAAACAAGTGTTTGCTTCAAGAAAATCAATTTCTAAATTGGAGATAAAATTCAGGTTTTTTAATAGACCCTCACTATATCTTAATAGTGCATCATGACTCATAGATATGTATAATTCACACTTTTCTCTGTGGCCTTGTAAAAAATACAGTCCAGTACTTACAAAAGGTCTGCATACATAAAATTGTTAAAGAGAAGTTAAGAAAACTTCTGCATTGCAGAATTCTGCTCTCTCTAATTCCCTCATTCAGCCAATGAGAAGGTTATTTTATGGTTTGTCTGCAGTTTTATAGGCTCTTATGAATTACCAAAGGAAACCCATAATGGAGAGATACTCTTATTTCATGGGGTGTGCATTGAGCTACATAGCTGGTCTGATCCCTTCTAGAAGCAAAAACTGTAATTATGGGACTTTGAAAATTTTCTGGCCACTTTACTCCAAAGTGCGACAACTGCTAGTAACTTGTGTCAGGGCATGCAGTGTGCAAGAGATCTTGACTGTAATTTGGTATCTGCTGTTTGGCCAAGGAAGAACGTTCGTATTTTCTACATTGCTGACTGTGTGGCTTTTTGTGTTGTGGAGCATTATAAAGATTAATTTAATACTTATCACCAAAACCACTTTGGAAGGGTGAGTAATAACACAGCGGTGTTCACTGGCAGTGAGAGTTCTGGGTGACTGTTGAAGGAGAGGGTGGTATTGATGATGGTAGATGGAGGCCTTGGGCAGAAAATACAGATACTATTCTCTTAGCAGTGAGATGGTCTGCGTCCTCTCCCTTCTGAGACATATTCCACATACTCGGGGTTTGCCATTGCTACATACTTTTATCAGTTCTTGTTGCATCACCAGAAAACTCATGGGAGTTTCTGACTAGAATGATACTCGGGATAAAATGAGTGAAATGGATACATTCAGATATCGCTTAACACCTTGTGTTTAAAGGAGGTTTGGTCTGTGGCACAGGAACAATCAAACTGCTACAGCTGTACCTGCTATGAACAGTTCAACAACTGGCTCAGACTGTACTCAACAAAAAATTGAATTACAAACTTCAGAGTTTAATGTTAGAAGTAATGCCACATGAATGAAATTATGCATAAAATAGTAGTTTCCTAGTCCACCAGCCTCTTAGCGTGTGTTACAGCAGGCAAGTCTAGCGTGAGCTTCTAGTTCCCGGAGCAACTCAAGATGTTCTGCTGAATTTAGGCATTTGAAAGGGTAACCATGATGATTTTCCATTTATTTGTGTTTCTTTTCCCAATTATAGTTATGACACACTTTCTATATTCTGTTCCTACGTATCTGTGCAAGCATTGTTTATTGCTGCAGACTCTTAAACTGAGAGCACACTGGTGAGATCAAATGAGGTCCTGCACCACTGTTACCACTGAGGTCTATGGGAGGAAGAAGCCATCTTTTCACCTAGATGAGCATGACCTTACACAGCAAGTTGCTTCTCAAAGTAGAAAACCAGCCGGCTAAAACTTTAATGTCTTGTTCCATCAAGCATTGCTTGCAGTCTCGCAACTAACCATGTGCCTACACTGAAGAGACAGCAGCCTGGATGGGAAAATAATACGGAACACATGCTGCTGTGACTGCTTTCACAGCTCACAGGAGTTTTTCCTTAGGCTTAATTCTTCCAGGAGCAATATATAGCACCTGTGAGCCAGTCAGATGCAGCCTAATATCTGTCCTAATATCACTACATTCAAGAACAGCTATAGCGATATTTCAGCACTTCTTTGAGTCTCTACATAAGAGTTGTTTGTTCTTCTCTAAGTGTGTGTCCTTTTTTTCTTTTTCTTTTCCTCCTTACAATCTTGCTTAGGTAAAGGAAAGAGAAAATGGAGAGTTGGTACAGAGTATTTATTTAAGCTTGAAATGCTGTCTTGGTCTGGAAAAACAAGCCTTTCCTGATTTCCTAGCTTTGTGTGTAAGACTTTAACGAGTCACATCTGGTGGTTCTTCATGTTGTGTTACATTATGAATCTTTATGGGCAATTAGCTGGTTGGGTATGAAAACACCCACATGAGTAATGGGTCAATGGGCACATCCAGTTTCAGAATTTGGCTCACATTCATTCTGTCTCCGAAGAAAAAGCACACTGTTTTCTTTCTGATGAATTTGATGAGACAGTGGTAGGACACAGAGTAAACAGAAAACTTTCTCTGATATGGAAATACTGGCTGGTGGAAACGGCTAGTGTTCTTCCCTCTGCATCTTGTACTTTAAACAAATGGCAATAACCAAATAACTTCTATGTAATTAAACTTATTACAGCTATGAAAATAATTATTTGAGATTATATGATAAGTTACTGGAACTGTTCTTGGTTTAAAAGTATTACTTAGTGGGTTTAACAAAAAAACCCCCGTATTTCCAGCTTTAGCAGGAGTTGCACAGCCAAAAAAATCTCCTCTGACCTTGAGAAGTAGGGCTGGGTAAGAGTCATTGCTCGAGGGTGTTTTGCTGCTTTTTTTTCTTTTCCCTCCCCATCCTCCCCCGGCCCCTGCCGGTGCTTCACAAGTGAGTGTGTTTTCCTGAATACTTTCCACACTGATTTCTGAACCATGCCACAGTCTGCTCTGATGCTGAGTTGCGCCAGTACCTTCAGCAGTCTTGGAAAGGGCAAGAGAAGCCAAGTGCGGTGCTTTCCACCTTAGGCTTGTTTCTGAGCTGTGATCAAAGCAGGTACAGACTCAGCAGGTGGCTGCCAGGCACGGTGCTGTTTGTAGCACCGCGATGCTCTGGTGCGTCAGCCCCAACCACGCGTAACGCAAATCGCAACGAGGAGCAGGTTCCTTGCCCATGTCCGTGTGGTGCAGGAACTTGTTCTGCAAAGTCCTCCGTGGTGGAAGCGGTGGAGGAGAGCAGGGGTTTGCCATGAGCATTGGTGGTGAAGAGCGGGACTTGGTAAGGTTGCAGCTCATGTCAATATGTTAATAAAATGTACTTCATTTAAATCCTAATGAATATGAGGCCTTCATTTAAACAACAAAATTATGTTGCTACTGATAACAGTGAGCCAAAGGGACGGGCAGCCCTGTGCACCCATGGCTGAGCTCCTCGCTAGGCACAGGAGCCAGGCACACGAGAAGTTAAACCAAACATTGTGAAACCAGATCAGGTCTGAACTGTCTGCTTAAAAAGTAACATCTCTAGTTTTTACATGAATTTTTAATTTTAGATGACACCTTTGACTGGAAGTGACAGTGGAGCAGATCATTTGTGTAATTACAGCAACAGTCGTTGAGGAAGGAAAGAATATCTCCAAAGCATATAAAACATGAAATGGATTTGATAGTGTATGAACTCTGTAATCAGAGCTGCAGGAACCTTCTGGCTTAGTGAGGCTATAAACCTGGTAATGTCTTAGCTGAGGTACTAAAAAGTCATGAGATCAGTCTTTCTCTGTGCTTCAGGTGAAGTAAAGTAATTAATAAAGTGGAAGAAGTGAACTTTCAATGAGTCCAAGAAGGTTTAGCCACCTCGCTAACAGCAGAAATGTTAATGTGGCGCTGGACGGAAGCAGATGGGACTAGCTGCAGAAGGGGTGTTTAGCATGTAAAAAAATTCCGTGCAATGGATTTGAAGTTAACTTTGTTATGCATATGCTAAATTCTGTGCGGGAAGACTGCATGCGTTATGCACTGAACATTAGCTTAGTCTTGCTCACTGCCTTGCTTCCAAGTTCTACCTTTTCCAGAAAAGTCTTTTCAACATGCTCCATCAAAAAAAACTGGTGGCAAGCTGTCCTTAAGCTAATAAACTCTTATAGTAGTGAGATGCTTTACGCTTTGTTCTAGAAAACATTGTGTATGATATATATATATATATATACAATCAGGGTTTCTTACAAAGAATGCGCAAAGTCTGTAGAAAAAACAAGAAGAAAACAGTAGGTATCTACAAGCCAGGACTGAAGCAATACGTTGCTGAGAAGGAAATTTCCTGTAATGGTTAGATGAGTGCTTAGGATATGTTGCAAGCAACAAATTCTTTCCTCATACAGGGTACTTGGAGAATAATCTTGGGCACAGTAATTTGTACACACTTGAGAACTTGGTAATGATCCTAAAAGTCTGTTTTGGATAAATGGGAAATTCTTTTCTGCTATTTAAAAATGTTAAAATCAAATGCAATTTTTTTGTTGCTTATATGAAGATCAGAGCTAATTAGCCTTAGTTAAGTAAAGCATATCCTTTGAAAATTGGAGACAAGTTCCTTTGCCCTCTGAAGAATTGTCTGTTATTTACATTGTTAATATTAATATCCTGCAGCCTCTAAACTCCAAGTTGGTGTCATTGGAGACAGCCTTGTAACAAACAATTCAGACTTCCAGTAAAAGAATGACTTTTAGATATCCTTTCTCTTTTGTTTTTCAACAAGTTGAAATAATTAGTGATGAGTGGAGCCTAATATTCTTGAGGTAAAATCCAGGTTCAAGCCACAAGCCTCTTACTTTGTACCTTCCCCAGCATATCTTGTATGCAACTTGACTGTAAGGCACGAGAGCAAGGGAGGCTGTTTCACTAGTTCGGGTGGGAACTGCAGGAGCTGTAACTTGGGTGTGAGGGTTGTTGAGGGGGCGAGGGGCTCCTCTCGGGATGCCCCTGGTTTCCCACTCTGGAAGTGACGCCTGCAGGAGGGTCAGGGGTGCCTGCAGGAGGATGATATTCACCTTCTTGTGTCGGGAGTCGATGGCGAGACCTACTCTGCTCGCCTTGGTCGTCTCCCTTCTGCTCCTGCTTTGTCATTCCCTGCCACCAGATGAAGGGAAGAAAAGAAAAATCTGATTGACTGGAAAAGCTGCACAGAGGAATGGCAGAAAGCTCCAGAAGAAGCAAGTCCTGGAAGTACAGACTTAAACTGAGAATACTTGAGTATCTGATGGAGATTTCCTCTGTTTTGGAGGGGTAACCAGCTTCTTGAATTTTACCCAGCAAGAGTGAGGCGGCAGAGTGGGGACTGTGGGTGCAGGTTTGCTGTGCTTGAAGTGGTTTGGACATCTTGTCCTCTGCCGCCTCCAGCTTCTTGGGCTTCATCAGGGACGAAACCAAAGCAAGTGCTTTGCAGCAAGCTGGTCTTCATCTTGCAGAGCGTGGGTGAGTGATAATAAAGTCGGTGCAGATCAACTGGAAAACTATGGAAAATATTATTGGGGGTGATGTAGAAATGAGTGGAATTCATTAATGTAGAGATGAATACTGAAGGAAGGGGGTTAGGATGATGAGTCAGCCAACAGTCCTTTGTAAAGGCTGCAAAAATGCAGGACTTGGCATTAAAAGCTCTTTACTATTTGTGCTTTGCTTGCATTTGGAGATCCCAGCAAAACCCAAGTGCTTTCTGAAATTGGCACTGTATGTGCGCTCTGGAAGACATGAAAACTGCTGCAAGGAGCTGAGTGTCTGGTGCTGGAGCCAACACCAAGGACAGGAGAGAGGCTTCTGGCTGCACTTGACGTGCACTGTTGTATTACTACCCCAGAAGCATGCATGCCTGCCGTGAAGTGAAATTCTTTTTACAAATACACTGTAAAAATGGAGGCTATTCACCAAAGCTGAGGCCTTCCTGGTGTGTCCTGATGGAGCTCAGGGCTGCAAGCAGCCTTAAAAAAAAAAAAAAAAAAATCCCTCACTGGTTGTTTTATTGAATTATCTGAACTGAAAATAAATATTACTAATAAAGAATTAAATACTTAACAAGAATGCATGGTTACAAATTGAAGGCCATAGACTTCTTATCAGTTATATGCAGTTTTAATAGCTAACATTAAGGTTAGAACTTCTAAACTGTTTAGGAGGTTTGGAAGCCCCTGTCCTGTTAAAGGCAATGGAACTGAGCACCCGGGTCCCCAAGGTGACTTTGAAAATCTCTGCCTAAACGTATCTTTCTACTCACTGTTCGCAAAGTTGAATGGAAGCAAAGTTTCTGGGATATGATAATTTCTTACTAGAATAAATCTTGTATAAGTTAAAATCCCTGGAAGCTCCAAGGTAGTAGGAGTTATATACTAGGGAATCTTTAAGAAGATCACTGAAGAGATTACTCGTTCAATAAATGAAGATTTTTATCTTGGCTCCTTTGAGAGAAGGAAGACACCAAGGGACTAGGGATAAGCAAATACAACCCCGTGGAGGGGGGATGGGGAAAAGGACTAGGAAAAACAGCCAGGATATAATAGACCAGAACATCTGACCTTAGTGCTAGGCAAAACTCTAGAAACATTAATAAAGGATGAGATCACAGAACATCTGGAGAAATAAACTAGTCAGCATGGTTTCATAAAGGGTAAATCCTGTCTGACAAATCAGTGGAATTTTTTTAGGGAGATAATGTGGAAAGCAGGCATGGGTGACAGCGTTGGGCTTAGTTCTGTCCTTTTTGGGCTCACAGCACTGATCTGAAAGGACCGCTTGGGAAGCTGGGGTGTGGGTTGGAGTAATGCTGATGTAAGAGGGAGGAACGTGAGGTGTAACAGGAGGCAGTACCGATCTCCGACTAATACTGAGGGTTAAACTATAGCTGTATGCATATGTTCTGGAAAATCTCAAGTAGGGGTGGTATCCAGTGCAGTGAATAAAGTGGAGATGATGGATTAAATCTGCAGACATCCGTACAAGACTGGGAAAGCATGGAAGGGAATAGTCCATCACCTCCTTTTGAGACAAAGAGTAGATTTTTAAATTTGTAGCTCCGAATTGCGAAGATATATGCTGAACAGATAAGTTTTGCAGAACTCTGAGCAACAGCTGTAGTACTAACGCAAAGCAGAAGCTAAACCCTACATAAAAGTATGAACTGTGAAGATATAAGAGTTTAATCTGGCATATTGTAAAGTACTTACCTGGACCTCTGTAGACTGCCCTGCCTGACCGAGGTAGGACACTGCAGCATCAAATGGACATCCTGGGGATTGGAAAGGGCAGAGGACAGCAGGAACGACAGAAATACTTGTGAAGCTGCTACGTGCAGAAAGCCTGGGAAACCTGGAAATGTACTCACTTGGGGGAAAAACAAGCTGTTTAAAAGATGATATGATTTGAAGATTTCAAGATGCTGAGGAAGAATTTGATAGTAGATGAACTACAGATAAACTCTTTAAATTTAGTCAGAATCCCAGAATGTGTGTTCATAAATTAAGTGTAAAGAAAAAAGTAGCTGAAATGAGAATATAGATAAGTTTGATTCAAGCAGGGTGAAAGAAACTGTTAAATTTTTGACCCAGGATGAAAAATGAGGCGGTTTGCATTGCCATCTAACTGTGCTGAAAAATAGGGAGATGTTCATGGAGCTGGGGACGGGGAGCAGAAATCAGCTCTGTCCTTCTCTAGCATATCCCGTATCTTGACTGGCTATGCAGTTAAAGGCCACATAATTAATCTTAAATATTAAGACATGCAAGGAAGGGATGAGTGTGCAGGCAGTGCTGGTGGGTCAGCTGGTAGGTGGTACCCTGCTTCTCCGGATGAGCTGCCCAAGTGACACAAGGGAAGGCCAGAGCTGTACCCAAAGGAGTTATCTTGGCTTATAAGCTGCATCCTCTGCTGCTTGGCACATCTACATCGTTCCCAGAGGCTGTTTTTACTTTCGTTCCCAACTTGGGGGTGGGGTGGGGGGAGGAAATACCACAAATTCACGGTGTCAGGTGAAAAGCAAAATAAAACTGGAGGGGGGAAAAAAACCCACTAAAACAACCAGCTCTTAGCATTTACAAGGGAATTTTTATTATAAAGATTCCCAATACTGAAGAATTCTGCTAAAGAGAACAGTAACCTGAAGTCAAACTGCTGTAAGCTAAACATGTGCAAAGGTCTGGGCTTACCAGGCTCGTGTAAACAGATGAAGACTAAAAGCACATCAGTCCTTAAATGCCATTGAGCAAAGGGAACGAGTGTCTGCGTGCTATAGCCTACAAGTAATTATCTAGCAGAGATCTTACTAATTTTATAGTTGATCCACAAGTACTCTTGCTCTATGTAGGACCTGCCAACTAGTCCACTTGGAAAACTGTACTAGTACACTAATTTGTGGAGAAACAACACAAGAAAAAATGGAGGCAGTACACAATTGTTTTTTAGTACTGGGAGCTGCATACATGTTCTCTTATCCAATGTGTGCTGAACTTTATGCGCAAAAATAGAAATACCACTGTTGCCTCATGCTCAGTGACACTGTTGATGTGATGTGAGCCAGAACAGGCTAGCACAACAGCCTCCACTCTGCTCAAAAAAAAAAAAATCACATTTTTCCCATCAGGTCCTACGAGCACAGCATAAAGGCACTCACATTTTCCTTAGCATTATTCAAATCCACTTTTACTAAACTGTGTTTGTTCACGGTGGGTTTTTTCCTTATTGCAAACATTTGGCAAATTAATATGGCTAAAATAAGCCTTAGCTGGAACCTTTAAATAAAACTCTTACGTAATGCAAAGCAAGCAAACGCTTCTTAGGGCTTGAAGTTGTTTGGTCCATTTGTTGGTTTGCTCGATTTGTGCGTACTCCTGCTCTTCATGGGTTTGATTAGGGGTGATGACCCTGAAATACTATGGGGAAGCTCTTTGGGGATTTGCTATCTGACCACAAACAGGAAATATTAAAATCTTGTACAAAAGTGTTCTAACATGCTGCGCTAACTCTATTTGTAGGGACAAGACCAAGGGGCAGTGCAAGTTGTAAGTGCATTATCTAACTGCTCAGGTGCCTTTCTTTTCAAAACTGCCTACTTTGGTAGTTCCCTGTCACTTTTTTTCCCTTTTTGTGAATTTTGACAATATTGCCTAATAGAACTAAATGGAAACGAATACTTCAGCTCCTTCAGGTTACTTACAGTCACATAAAATGGAGTAGATATAAGCTGGAATAACTCC
The DNA here is from genome assembly GCA_034782735.1 of Sagittarius serpentarius. Classification (NCBI taxonomy): domain Eukaryota; kingdom Metazoa; phylum Chordata; class Aves; order Accipitriformes; family Sagittariidae; genus Sagittarius; species Sagittarius serpentarius. The sequence continues at coordinate 40,437,851 of JAVKLA010000093.1, forward strand.
AGTATCTTCCCAGAGCATGAAGCTGTTGTGTCAATGAAACCATATTTCTTCTTTAACCGGCTTCTCATTTTTCTACATCTTTCCCCATTGCACTCAGGAATGAGTCATTAATAGCTGCTATTCAGGAAAAAAGTGAGAACTCTTTCAGTCCATAATTCACTCTCACAATTCAAGTACTGAGTCAGTTTTGAATCTTTTTATACTGCATCATTACATAACCACCAAAACAGATGGGGTACTCGGTTTATAAAGATAATACCAAATTCACTGCAAGGTTGCTCGGATCTCCCTTTAAAGTCCTGTTCAGGTCAATAGGATTTCATCCTAGATGTCTAAAGTGATGTCAGGTGCTTGGAGTTGCTGTACCTGCTTCCTATAGGTGTTTTTTCCCCCCAGTTACGAGCTGTGAGTGTGACTGGTGCTGTGTGGCAGTGACTCACCCTGCTGCATGGGGTGTTGTGACCTGCCTAATCAAGTGCCATGCGACTCTAACCTGCCGAACGTGATGGAAATCGGGACGCAATTTAAATCTGCCAGGCCTTTTTTTTGCTACAGATAAAAGTATGTTGATTTGCCAACCCCAACTGTGAAATGTTCCCACTGCCTGAACTATTTTCTACACAACACTTGTTTTCTTTGTAAAAGCCTTTTTCTATTGATCTGAATTGACTTGTGCAGAAAAGCCTTGTGAGCTCAATGCAAATTGTTACCGTGCACTTACTGTGAGCAGCAGGGCAATACAAAAGGATGCTTTTGTGTAGAGGTGCAACGTGCCTGTTTCAAGACATGTCTCCCTGTATTGATATTTGGTCTGATCTTGCTCTCTGAGTATAAGCAAGCAGTCAATTAATGCATTTTTAAATGTTTTGAGGAGAAGCTAAATCTAAAACCTGAGGAGGGCACATGTTTGGGTAGAGGAATGCTGAATCTGCGTGTTTTCCTGGACTGAACTGAAATTGATCTCAATCTCTCAGCTGAGACAACATCAACTTTTAGACTTCTATCCTAGCTGTACGTTGGGGATGGGGGGAAGCACCACAATGCAACCAGAAAGAGCATCTCATTTAATTTTTTTACCCTGCTGAAATAACTGGCTTTATGAAGTTTTTGAGCCTGATGTGCAGCTCAGTTACTTTACCAAAGAACCTTGAGTACGTTTTGGGTAGGAAGAAATCCCAATTCTTAAGTGATGTATCCGTGGATAGTTTTGAGACGTAGGTCCCTGCCGTGGACACGGGGCTCAACCTTTGGGTTGCTCATCTGCCAGAGTGAGTGGGGCAAAGTTTTATTTCCTTGTGGAATATCATTACAGCAAGGATTTGGCACTTCATCTGTGTACTTGTGGGTGCAGCCTTAAGAAAGGAGACTGAAAAACACAAGAGCAAGGTCCGCTGTAGGTAAACATTTGCCCTCTGGGTAGGGTAAAGCACCCACAGAAGGTACTCAGAGCATTCATGATGAACCATCTCCAGAACAAGAAAGGTTTGGTGGCAAAAAGGCAGATTACCACATCTTCTGTTTGCAAAATCTCCATGAGCGTGCAGGTGGAGGAGCAGACCACAGCAAGCTCTCGCTGCACAGCCGTGCTGTTTACCCAAGCTCCAACCTAGCGACCTCCAGACATCCTTTGAGCCTTTCCTGAGCGCGAGCTGCAAAACTCAGTTTGGAGATGTCAGCTAAACCATAAATTATCAGATTTATACTTGAGTTAAAATATCTCTGAGGCTGGCCTGCACATTTTCTTGATAGGTCAATAAACTGCCCGTGGAGTCCAGCTTTAAGTTGCATTTGTGCAGATGCCAAAAGCGAGAGTAACTCACGACTGCTGCATTGGGCTTCTGCAATCAGACAACCTGAGTTACGTTAACTTCTAGTGTGTGGAGCAGGGACATGCCTCCCTGTCCCTTGTGCTGTGGAGTGGAAGTACTTGCATCAGAAATGACCAGAAGACAAATGCAAACAAAAACCTTGCTTAGTCTAGCAAATATCTTGTGTGATCTCTTTGTACGTGAATTGAAGAGCAGCAATGGCCAGAATGACCATCATTCATGTGGAACACACTTCCCACGCTGTGATTTACCTCTGTCGGAGGAAACAAGCACAAAATAGCTTTTAGTGCCTGCATGCAGAAATAATGGCATTTACTGGTGGTGCTACCTAGCGAAAGATAGCATCTGGTTCGATGATGGGTGAGCGGCTGCCCCTCTCTCTGCCGGGAACAAGAGCTTCTTATTAGAAAGATGAGAAATGAGAACTTCTCATCTTTTGAGGGAAGAAGTGAGGACTTGGGCAAATGGTGTAAGACTTGTGATGTTGCTTAGTTTGAGGTCAAACCCTCTCTGTTCATCTGTCCAAGGAAAAGTTGTTTGGTTTTTTTTTTCTTTTCCTGGTTTTGTGTGCACATCAGGTTTTTTTTAGAACCATTGGTTTGCTTAGAAAGACATGAATCCTTCTCTGCTCCTTCCTCCTTTTACTTGCTCCCATGTGCCACGGTTGAGGCAACGTGTGGCTTTTTGGGAAAGCTTTCTTGGACACCTGGCAGGGGCTCTCCCTGCCTACTCGGGAGCCGGAGTTAGGTTAGCCGGAGTTAGCCGGGAACCTGCGGGAGGTTAGAGGCTGGTAGGAAGCAAAGCCTTAACAATGTTTTGCAACTGCTCAAAAAGCAGAGCCAGATTTCTTTCCCTGGCGATATCCATTGCAGCCCAAATCCTTCAAGGCTCCTGCGTCTAGCTTTAAGCACAGGAGTGGGCCCCCGAAGGACGATGCGCGGGCTGCGGCAAGCCGGTACTTACACAGGCGGTGTTGACTCAGGATTAAGGTGAATAGAGCTGGCTCCTCTGGGGACATATATATTAGGCTTTTTGAAAAACTTTTGACCTTAGCCATGCTCATTTTGTGTTTTAAGTAATCATGATGGCTCCCACGACGTCACGCCTACTGAAGCTTGCGGTCGGTCGCTGGCGTGGTTAAAGAGTGAAGGCTTTGAGAGGGGCCAAAATGGTTCAAGGAAATAAATCCCATTGAATTGAGTGTGACCTGAGCACCTCACTCCCCAAGGGACTTTGGATCGTCCCTGTTTATAAGTCTTGAGCAAAAATAGGAAAAATTCTGGTGACTTTGGGTGCTTCCATTTGAAGGTGAATGGGGAATTTGGGGTCTACTCAAACCCCTGAACTCTTCCCAACAGCAGTGTCGCAGGCCAGGCACACAGAAAACGGCCCTTCAGATGGAATGTTATTCCTGAAATCCGGACAGCTGTAGTGATTTCATAAGCAAACTATCCCACTGAAGTATTGTAGCTGAAAAACAAGAGCAGAGGAGCATGAAGCGAGTGTGTTGTTATAAACTCTTCTTCTGTAGTAACTTTTGCACATCTTCAGAATTGCGCAGGGCTGAGGAGGAGAAAGGAAATTAAGCAGTTTACACGCAAAACCCTTCTGAGAGAGAAATATTTTTTATTTAATCATATCAAGCTAAACCTGCTTTTTCTTGCGTAAGAAACAGCGGGCTGAGGCGGGAGCAGGACGTGTCTGTGCTGCCCCTTCTCCCAGCACCATGCCTGTGTGAAGGACTGGAGCGGGGACGTCCACCGCCGGAGCAGAGCGCAGCCTAATGAGTGCCGAGTGACAACGGCACTGCCACCGAAGCACAGGTGACATTTGCATGAATATCAAATGAATGCATTATAATCACTGCTATTTCCGTGAATACCAAATGAATTTATAATAGCTGTACTCCTAAAGAGTTACTAGTTTGTGTTTAGAAACAAACAAACAAAAAAAAACCCCAACAAACAACAGAAATATTGAAAAAATTAAACTCGTTATATTTGGAGAGGTGATACTTAGACAAAATGAAAAAGAACCAAGTAGTTGATAATGGTTTCTGTCCTCTTTTTTTTAATATATAAATCTCTCATTTTTGAATGCTAAATACCAGATAATGAGGGTGTAGAATTATTCAATTGCTTAACTGACAACCTCAATTCAGCATAGGGTTTTTTGGAAAGTAAGTGTCTTTGCTGTAAAAGGACAACTCGGATAACACCCTAGGAGTATATAAACTAATGAAGGGTTCACACGTAGCACCTTTTAGATGGCTCTTAACTTGCTGAAACAGATAAACGCTGGTTTTGAGTCAAACATCTGCTTCCACCAAAACTTCAGAAAAATGAAATTGTGAGGTGTGTTTACTTGTGTTAGGATTCTGTACCGCGGACGGCAAATACCATAAAATCTGTATGCAATAGTTTACTGCAGCCAAGTTCCTCCTTCCCTGCCCAGACACCGAAACTTTGGGAGGCTCCGTGCTCCCCCTGCCCGGCGGGAAGCTCAGCCCCCTCCGGCTCTTCGCTTTTCCCAGCCTGGTCTGCGCTGGCATTGCAACGCGTGAGGATAGTTGTGACTTTGCCGTTGGTGTGGAAACACAACAGTTTATTTGCGTGAACGTGTGTGAGGTAGGATCAGACAGGGTAAACGGACTTTGACTTAGCGACCTTCAATATGAAAGAGAGAAGCAAATTGCTGTCGTGCTTTTCTTGCATTGCGGGAGCAGCTACTGAAATACCAATTAAAAGCCATAATGGGAGCTTGGGGTGGATCTGTACAATAAGACGCTTCTAGGTCAGGCAGGAGGGTTGCAATAATAATAATACCAAGTACATTTCCTTATTTAACTTTGTTTTTTATTGTGTTCAGCCCGCAGCTGATTTCTTTTTTACCTTGTAACATAGTCCCTAATTGAGACACATGAAGCTCATAAGAGGCTTTAGACAAGATTCAGCTAGCCACAAAAGTCATTATCTCATTTTCATTTATTAATATGATATTTCCAATGGATTAACGAGGGTTTCCCTTTTGTTGCCTCTGCTGTGGCACTAGCCCTAAAGGGGCTGTTGCGTCTCTCCATCTCAAGTGACTTCTTACTCACATTAGATTACAGTCATGTATGTGTTACAGGAATGACATTTATTTTACTTCCTGAATTAAAATTCCCTATTTGAAGTAGCTATAATTGCTGGAAATAGGACAAAGTGGACTCAAGTGTTGGTTTTAGCAACAAGCTAGTATCAAAATAACTGCTGCTGGAACTGGGCATTCAAAAATACTCTCCCTAATTCAAAATATCTAAACCTGTAGTATTTCTGGAATCTGCTTTATGGTGCAGAACTGGTAATTTCAATTTTCTGAAGAAGCCAGAGGCCTTCTTAAGAAACTGCTCCCTGTATTTTCCACAACACTCAGTTGTTTTTCAAGTGTCAGCGGTCCTACCATTCCACGAGGCTGCAAAGAACAAAGTAATAGCGCAAATTTTGGTTCATGGGGAAAAGCGCCGATCGGATACCTCACCAGGTGCGTTGCAGCAGGCTGCAGTGGTGAACCTTAGCACAGGGAGCTGTGTTATTTTCCGAACGTGTGTTTTTCAGCTCTGCTCGCTGCTCCCCAGTTCCAACTCCTCTCCCAGAAGGCTGCCCGAGCAGCATTACAGCAAGGACCTGCAGAGAGCCTGTCTGCTCCAGGCACTGTCTGATCTTGTCTGACATAATTTAAACCCATGCTTCCTGCTTTAGTTTTACATTTTCCAGGGCCTGAAAGGTTCAGCTGAAAACCAAAATTCACCTAAGAAAAATATAGAAGAGGCGATTTGAATCGGTGCAGTCTATTTCTGCTTTATCTTACCCGATATAAAGATGCTGCAGGATGCCTGCCACCAGGTTTGATGTAAAATCAAGACCCTAATATTTTTGTGGGTGTCAGATTTCTCCTGACCATTCCCTTGAGAGGCCTCAGCCCTAAAGAGGGTGAATTTAACCCTGGCATTTAGGAGAAAAAAAAAAAAATAATTCTGTGTCTCAGTTCCAGCCAAGCCTCCCCCATGCAGCTGGGTTTAGTGCCGATCCTCACCTGTGCTTTGTCCAGAACCGCTGCTGCCTGCCCAGAGGTGCGCAAAGAAAGTAGTGAGTTACCACGCAGAGTGATGGTGTGCTCCTTCTGGATCAGCACTTAATAAGCCTGAGGATATGAAAATCTGGAAAATAAGCTGTGGAGGTTGGAAGAAGAATTCGTCCTGCCTTGTCTTCTGGGGAAAAAAAAGTAGCGGGGATATTGAATCCAGGAAGTTCCTTCATATGTCAAGTTTAAAACTGTAACCTATGGTGCTTTATAAAAACTGTTATGAACACAATCACTGGCAGTTTTCAACCTACATTTGTAAACCAAAGCAGCCTTTGCTGCCTCTATTCTAGAGGGTGCTTTCTGCTTTACTTATTAAATTGCATCTCGAGGCTGATGTCTTGGGGAACGGGGCCGTTCAGACCCGCGCAGGGCGGCTGGCAGCAGCCGCAGCAGTCGCTGTGTTGGCAGCGAGCTGGTGAGCCTCCTGCGCGACCCCTCCCCTGTTCTGGTGCCTAACTGTACTCGGTTTGAAGGAGATGGGCCTTTAAAGGATGGGCTTAACCTTTTGCAGGGGCAAGGGCAGGGAAGGCGCTTTAAAAAAAAGTGGTATGCATATAAAAGATTCATTTTTCATTCTCCGTGATTTTTCTAACAAAGTTTCTCTCCTTAATATAATAATGGAACTCATGTAGGGCAAATGGCCTTCACCTGGTGGGTGGGAGATAGGTGTTTGGAGGGACCTGTTATGAAACACAAAAATCCCCTCGAGTGACCCTAAACCTCTCTGCCTGGGATTCGGGAGTTGCCGCCAAGTGTTTGACTCTGCCTCTGTCAGCCCTTTCCCATAGTTTTCACATCAGGGTTCAGAGAGGTTGTGTGTGTTTGCTAGAGCCTGACCAGAAAGGATGTTCAGAGTGTGTTCTTCCTTAATTTAAAAAAAAAAAGTATGAACAGTTGGAATAAAACCTGAGTTTTGGGTAAATTCCAATAATGTGTTTTTCATTGCATGAGACGTGATGCCTGTCAACATGTACTAGTCAGATTCACCTCCTTTTTACGTATCTTAAACAGTCACCCCCCTTTTTTTTTGTAGCAGAGAGGAGTGTCCTGCATATCATGCTTCCATCTCCATACTGTAATTATTAATATAGGGTAGAGAGAGGTCACCTATGTTTTTTGGCAACAGTTACGTTCCCATGTATAAATCATGATAAACTGCTATTACTCTGTAGGGTACACTGATGTTTTCAATTTACCCTGTGTAGAATATCTTTTCTTTCTTTCTTTCTCCCTTAAAACAACCCCCAAACCAATGACTTTTGTTCCTTTAATATAGATAAACTCATAGATTTCACAACCAATAAAAATAATATTAATAAAAATGAGGCATTGTTACAAAATAGGTCCTAACTATGCAGCCTAATGTTTCAGCAAGTCTGTGGTGCACATCCTTTTATAGCCAATTAAGAGGATGTTTTATTTCCCTCATTAAAAGTGCAGCCCACAGTCACCATGTTGAATCAAATAAGTATGAGTTTGCACATCCTGTGCACAGCCTTTCCTTGAGGCACAGTAGCATTTGTCATCTTTATAATAAAGCTTTCCAATTTTTCTGATTAATATTTAAAAGAAATAACATGACCTGAGGAATATATATATATATATATATAACATCCTTGTTCGAAGGCATTCTGTACTACACCGCTCTCTCTGGTTTAAGGCTAATGTACCATTAGATCACTTTGTATTCTGCCTCCTTCTAAGGCCTGTTTTCCTGTGTTTATGTGAAGCAGCAATCTCTTTGTGCTCTTTTCTTTCGCCCAGACGAGGGAGAGAGATCTCACCAGTGCACGCTGCATTTCAGCGGTCGCTGCGATGCTCTTGTCTTCAGTCTTGCCCTGCCACGTGGAGGGTAGGAGATGGTCCTCTAGAGATTGTCCTCTGAGCAATTACTGGGTCATTATGAGTCCATGAGCAAGTGGTTTCTGAATCAAGCTCCTTGCAGCTTTCTAGAACAAGCAGTTGTGGGCTGGAGTGCTGTTGAAAGGTGAGGTCCTGACCCTTCATTCAGGTACCAAAGCCTGGGCAGTGGCGGGGGACAGCCGGCTCACGGGGTCTCTCTCTCTCTCTCTTTCCCCTGGTTCATATGGCAATTTGCTAATGTAACCTTTGTGCATGTCTTTGGTAGAGATGACCTTGAAAAGCATGGCTTTGTCTTGTGAAGGCACACCTCCCACTCCATGCGTGTCTCCTGAAGGTCTCCATCTGGTAGAGCTTTATTAAACTCAAGAGTTTCATGCTTGTGGTAGACTCTGGGAAAGCAGATAGCTGTGTTAGGACCTGGGGCTTCTGCAGGTTGCAGAAAAACTATTTACTTTTATTTTTTTGTTATCATTATCACTATTGAAATGCCTGTGTCAGATGATTAAAAAGACAGGACCACACCACAGTGAGCTTTGGTTGACAATGTAATGCAGCAAGTAAAGTATTTAATAAGGGTAAAGAATGAGCAGGCTGAGATTTGAGAGCAGAGGTGCTAGAAACCGTTTACTCTTATGCAGTCTTTTCAGTACATTTAATTCCCTGGTGTCTTTTTTTTCCCTCTTCCTCCCGCGCACTC
>JAVKLA010000093.1:40446464-40469576 GCA_034782735.1 Sagittarius serpentarius
GGTCGGGCCGGGGCGGGCACCCCTCTTCCTCCCCCCCCCCCCCCCCCCCCCCCCACCTTGTCTCTTATTTATTTTCTTTCTTTTTTTCCCAATAATAATTGGAGGTAAACAGGAAAATGAGAAGGGCTAAGGTCAGTTTTGGTATGTTATATTGGCACCCATCACTAAAGCCCCTTAGGTTCTTTAAACCGTTACAAGTAATCACTAGAATAACAAAATACAAGCCTTTAAACTTAAAGGCTCAATTATTCAGGGCTCTCTGTAAATTACAGACAAAGCTAACAAATTTCATACATTAGTCATGGCAAAAAAATATTAAATTCCATGGTTTGTCACAGATTAATAGGAAAAAAAGATTAAAACGGCAAGTTGTGTAAGTAATTTAAACAAACGGTTGTCAGAGATTCTGCATGTTTGGCGAAGAATTAAATAAGTGAATATCAGCAACTGAACTTCCTGCAGAGGAGCCAAACCTTTTGGAAAAGCTGAGGTTCTTTTTGAATATGGAAGCAGTGTTTTACTCAATCTTTTATAACACATTCAAAACAGCTGTCATACAAAGGGGAAGAATTTACCATGCAGTGTTGCTTGTATTTGTCTTAATCCATCCCCAGCAGTAAGCCACTCGCCGCGGAGGAAAAAAAGGGAAACTCAAGTGGATGAAGACTTGGAAGATGCAGAAAATACCAAGATTAATACTGAAGGCTGGAGTGTTTGTTGGAGGGGCCGGTAACACTGCGCACCACCAGGCAATGCTTTCCATTAAGTAGCACCAAGAAATTGCAAAATGTTCTTTACGGCGCGTTGGTACTTGGGCAAATGCTTGCTGGGCAAACCGGCACCAGAGCCAAAAGGATCCCCACCCTGCTGAGGGGTGCGGTAGGGACCCATACTGCAGGGGACCGCAGCATCCGCGTGCGAGGCGCTGTGCGGCCGCTGCCCACGGCACAGAGCCGTCCCCGTTGATCCGACTTCTGCCTAAAGAGCATTCTCCAAATCCCGCCCCCGTTAAGGAGGTTAATAGCAATGCACACCACACACAGTGATGGATTTTGCAAGAATGAGCTGTGAGCTCAACCTGGGAGAGTTTCTGAAAGTTGCTTGTCTTTTTTAGTTTTTATTTATTTATTATTTCTTGGTGTTTTTTTTTCTGTCTGTTGAGGAGATGAGGTAAGTCAGCCTTCCTCCTGATCTCCTGGAGCTAATAGTGTGATAGCGAGAACAGAAACTCACCCTACCTCCTGTTTCAGCCCGGTTCAGCGTGCTTTTGATTTTTTTTTTTGCTCTTCACTCCTTTAACCCTTGTTGTTTTGTAATGGGGAAGCAGAAAGGAAATCAAAGCTGTGGTTGACAGCAAGGGAACCAAGTACCTGTTTTCTGAATTTCCTGACTCCTAATTTAACTTCTCTTTCACTCCCTGTTATGGTTCTCCCAGTTTACAGCTGGAGACAGCTCTGAGAACAGGGGTGTGATGCCACAGATAGGCTACTGTTGCAATTTTCTTTTATTTTTTTTTTTAAATCTGCCATTTGCTAGTTGGCTCTTACTTTAACACCCGTGGCGGAGCGTGCTGCTATGAATGGCTAGAACTGGCTTTTGCACTGGGGTAAAATGTTTGGTTACACTAAAACAGGAATTAAAGACGGAGATTTAGGTTAGCCCATGTCAACGTGTAACCAAATGCTTCCGTGAGCCCTACAGCTCAGGCCAAACTGGATTTGATACAGAGATGGTTTTGCCCGTTTTCTTAAGCTGCCGTTGAGGAATGGGTTCTGCCTTTGCGTGCTGTCGCTCGGCATCGCAGTGACTCCGGGAATGCTTGCGTTGAAATAAATTCAGGCAGAGCGATCGCGCAGGGGTAGCTTGCTCCATCAACATGGCTTTTAGTGTTGTCAGTAAATCTCCATTTCACTCAACACGATTTTCATAAAATTCATAGCGAGTGAAACAGCAGTCAGAGGGTGGAGAAACATCCAGTCTTCATGGTTTACCTCTTTTACTGTAAGGATTCATCGTTTTCATCATAACTTTCAAGGAACCTTGTCTTGTGTATGTGTGTGTTTGGCATAAAATCCGCTGGTGGGCAAGGCATCCTGTCCTGTGTCCGCCTGTCCGCTGGGAGGAAGGCGCTCCGGAGGCTGTGTCCACTGGGAGAGTTAATTAAACTGGCATTTGGGATCTGCTGTTCCCACAGCATCTCCGTCCTGGCTGAAGCCAGGAAGACCCAGTCATCTCCCATGGGAACCCCTTCCCAGGAATACTCCCAGCACAGGTTCGCAATGAAGGAGGCTGTATGTCTTCTGATGTATCTTGGATAAGCATTTTCTTATGATACTGATCCAAAAACTGGAAATATGAGGCTTGCTCCACATTGATTAATTTCTGCAGCTGACCCAGCAGCAGTTTGTATACCAGTACTGATGATTAACTTTGGTTGAATTGAGAGGTTGTCTTTGACCTAGATTTAGAGTCAGGCTTAGATCTTTAGTGGAAGACCCCATGGTTCATGCTTGACATTACCAAATCATCACACAAGCAGATCCACAGAAAAAACAGATACTGTTAATTTTGCTGGCTTTTTCACAGACTTGTGCATCGTCTGCACAAACTGCAGGATATTCATCTGTCTGGTTTTCAGCCCAGTTTGAGGGCTGATACACGGACAAGCCCTCTTGCCACCCTTTGTGTAGCTGTAGAGGTGTTTGGTTTAAACTTCTGGTGTAGCAGGAAGGTCTGGGACCACCAGGAACGGCAGCTTTTCGCTGTACTCGTAAGACCTGATGTTAACGCAGTTTGCATCTTGCTTTCCCTCTCCTTCCCAGAGGCAACCTTATGCTTTCCTCTTCCTATTTCCATGCACGCTGGGTCATTCCTGGGTTCCTTCATTCAGTAGGTTTCATTCCTATTTAATACACACGCTGGGGAGGGAAGAGAAACGTGCACTGCTATGTAAACGGCTGCCCTTCATCCGAACATCCCTGTCTGGCTCCGTTGCACCCACCCCCTCCAACTCCTCCCTGCCCCCACCCTTTCCAAACCTGCTGGGTGGCTTCAAACAGTCTCCTTGTATCCATCCCATGTTTAAAGCCTTCTCTGAAAATAGGTGAACTCCTCTAGCTAGTAACCTGCTGGAGGAGCCTGTCAAGGGCTGGCTGTACGCACTTCAGTCTTCGCAAGAATCAAAGTAAAACGAGGAGAGTCTCACAGAAAAGGGTTACGGAGAGTTTCACGTATTTTGCAGCCTTTTCATGGCTTAAATTACACTTCCCCTTGTTCTAGTTTTAAAAGGCAGAACCGAAAACTTAATTTTAACGCTGAAAAATGAAGGCTCTTCAATTATTTATAACATTAAAATGTACAAATGTTTGATCAATGAACTTGAAAAAAACATGCAACTACAAAACCCATTTCACAGTGTTCTAAAGTTCATGTGGCAGAGATAGAGAAGTGAAATGATTATTAACAGAGGAAGAGCAGCATTTTAATAACATTCGAGCTGTAATAATGAGGCTGACAAAAGCAAGGAAATTCAAAGCCAACGCTGATCTGATGCTCTCTCCTTAACACATAGACTGTGCCTAGTTTTGCAGAATGTAAGGTACTGTAAGAAAATTGCTCTTGTGCCGGAGACCCCCTCGGTGTGGTGCCCAGTGGGGTGGCGGCAGGATGAGGTACCTTTTGTTTCAGAACTTTGCTCTTTTATAGTGGAGTGTTTTGAGTAAATACAGAGCTGTGTATTCGTCTTTCCCCCCCCCCCCCCTCAAGATTTACTATTACCATTAATAGTAGTGGAATCTTCTTTTTCTCTTAAAAATGCTGAAATATGACATTTCCCATGAAACAGCACCAGGTGAGCCCGGCATGCCAAACAAGGATCTGTAAAGGGGTTATAGGTGGTGGCAGCTTCTGGAGCTGCCCAGACCCTCTGCGACACCGAACAAGCGAAATGCAAGATATTGGCCGCATATTGGGATGAGCCTTGTGACGCCCAAAAGGCAGAGGCCCCCCCAAATTGTTGCTGTGCTCCTGCAAAGCATGGTGTAGGAATAAAGAGGGGCTATAGCAAGCGTGAGGCTTGTCCACAGCTGCCCGCATCCCCTTGCTGTTGGGGAATAAATGGGCTCAAAGCTGCTCCAACTCCATCGCCTCTCGGTGCCTTCACCCTGGAGTCTGCTCTCCAAGGGCTTGGCAGCTGGGAAGCGCTGGTGGTGTCCTTCCTTCACGCTAAGAGAATATTTTTGTTGGAAAGGTACACGTTTTCTCACAAAAAGTTCATTTTCCAAATACCAACCTTTTCCAGAAAAACAAACATGATTTGCTCAGCCAACTACACAATTGTAATAAATACTGTTTGTTCAGTGCTTTTCTGAGATAAATGATTATTCTTGTTTAAGAGCTTTGGATATTAGGATGCCTCTTATGCAACAGCAGATGCAAAACTATCTGGTTTTACCGCACAGTAGCGAAACTGTGACGTTTATAAGCAAAATGCCTTTCCAAACGGGAAAGGATGCATGGACACTAGATACAGAGTGCAGTGCAGGACAAGGAGTTTATTATGTGCAAACCCCTATTTTTATCCTTGTAAGAGTAAGAAAATGATATTTAGGAGAAGGTGGCAAGCCTTGTCCCTGGTTTGCAGCAGTTAAATGTAAGCAAGGGCTGCCCTTGGCTCTGCCAGCCCAGCAAGGGACCTCTGTGCCTCTTCCCTTCCCCAGCCCTACCGGGGAGGGAGAGTCCTGAGAGGGGAGAGGTGAGAGGTGAGAGGGAGCTTCTCTGCTTTTGGGGATGTTTCCCTTGCTTTAAAGAAGATGACTTGGGAGAGAGCATCCCTTACTGACCTGAGTTAATCCCATTGGCAACCAGGTGGCCAAGCCAGGGTGCAGCGAGTGGTCCGGGCAGCCCAAGGGCATCCCTTTGGGGTGGACAGTGGCCCCAATCCATGCAGTGACCGCCCAGGGGCCAGCTGCCCTTCCCGGAGCTGTTGCCTGAAAAACCCAACCTTCATGTCTTGGTCCTGCAGCTGCTAATTATGCCCTGCGCCAGGCCTTAGATGTGAAGTCTGCTGCAGAAGCAGGACGGTGACGACGATGAAAGGGAACGACATCAAAAGTGTCAGGAAGAGGAGAAGGCAACGCCATATCAGTGTTGAAGCTACATGCATATTCCAATTTGCTATGTGACTGTGTTACTAATTTGGAAGGGGAAAAAAATCAGATTATACGCAGAATGGCATCCCATAAGGTGCCTCAGGAATATGCAACTGAAGAAGAGTTTCTTAACAGGGGAGTCATGCTATCGAATCTAGTCTCAGCACACAAATAAAGTATAATTAGGGCTCATTAGGAATGGAGGTAGGCCTGCTGGATCTCGGGTCTGTCTGCAGCCACCCCAGTAGGCACGAACAGAGAGGAAATAAGACCGCAGCACTTACCCATTCCTCCTTATTCCCCACCGATGTGTAAGCCGCCGTCCTTACGCATCCCACTCCAAGAGGATGGATGATATGTTTTTCAGTCTGGTGTTGCAATATTTTTGAAATTACATAATTGATCGGGGGGGGGGGGAAGTTACAAAAATTCTATTAATAAAATTTAGTAGATTAATAAGTCTTAGTATTACATATAAAAATTTGGCATTAAATATTTAAAAATTCTATTAATAAAATACTAGATTAATAAAGCTTAATATTAAATATAAAAAATTAATTGGGTGCAGTTCATCGACTTTGTAATGGGAAAACCACAGCAAGAGACCTGCCAGGCCTCTCTTGTGTAAAGGCTCATGACTGTGGCCATGCGATGGAGGCACGAGAAGCTGACGTCCAGAGATGAGCCGAGCTGAGTTGCCAGCGACAGGCTGCTAGCGAGCGAGCAGGAACGTGGCCTGATCCACTGAGTCACTGAGTTCTTGTCAGATTTGACCACTGGTCTCTGCAAACCAGCTAAAATAAGCTATGATGCTATGCAAGTTGGGAGCCTGGGAGGTGTTGTAATGGGAATAAGGGTGTTTTCTAATGTGCAAGTTTGGGGGCCTGTAGGAATCCATGTATCCTGATATTTTTGAAGAGAGCTCCCCCATCTGCGGTGTTAAGATGAAAGAATTTTGCCCCTGACTAGCAAATATATTATGTACCAAGGGGGACGGATCCTTTGCTGATATCAGCCATTCGGGCACTGCCGCCTGCGGCACACGGTGATGGTGGGGGGATGCAGCACACCGCAGGATCGGGCATGTTTAGACTTAGACTGAAATAAAATCTGCGATTTAGGTGTAAGAAAACTTTCAAATGTCAAAAGTCTATTTTGCAAAAGGTACGTGGAGGAGGAGGGGTTATCTAAAATTACTTTGTCAAAAAAGAGAAAAATCTTTTCAAACAAGTGTTCTTATGCCTATGGCATTTTTGCATCGGAGGTGTTCCTGCTTCCTTCTTCCAGAACAGTGTAAACTCCGATCACCGGTGATGTTTTCAGAGATTTTTGCTCAGAGTTAGAAAAAGCAGTACCTTTTACTTCTGCTCGTACAGTGTTTATAGCAAATGGTAAAACTGTGTTTAAATTAGGATAAAATATTAAAATTAATTTTCATTGACTTTTATGTTTCATTATCATTAGGAATTAGTTTATTCTTGGGCAAACAGTTTATAGCAAGTTATAAATATTTTCTGTTGACCTATTAACTGGCTCAATATATTATGAAGTTATTGACAGTTGCAGTAAAATTTACAAACAGCTATTAAACCTTTTAACATACTAGATATGTCTAAGTCTCTATAACACTGAGAAATGATTTTTTTAAGATAATCTTCTACTGATATTAAATTCCTCCAAGATTTTAATATATTGTCAAAGTTTATGGGTCATAAAATAAAACTAGAGCTTACAAAAAATTTACACAAGGATATTATTTAAGAAAAAGGACATGTAAGTTTTAGTACAGTAAGAATGATGATATAAGCCACTGAAACATATAAAAGTACATACCAAATACTATGTTAAAATAACATTAAATGTCTTGTATAAATCCACAAGTCAAGGTTTAAGGTTGTTTACAGTGCCTGAATCTCTTAGTATTGTGTCTAGATAACGACACTCTCTCAGTGCAGCACTTAGAAAAGCTCACTTTTGATAGATGTAAAAGCATGAAATAACGATAGACCAAGAAATTCTAATTTTGAATTCCCTGATAATGTAAGGCTAGGGCTCATACTTCGTGGGCCTGATTCAACAACGTATTACTCCATCTTGAGCCTGATGTAAATCATTTAAAATCAATAAAAATGGGTCAGCTCGCTGGTGTAAATTGGCCTGCCTTCATTACAGTCCATGGATGGATGCCAGTTTACACCAGCTGAGAAATTGGCCAGGTGCAGTTATATCTGTGTAAAGCTGTCAGAACCCAGTGATTCATCAGGAACTGCACATTTACGACAGCTTTTCTCAGTTTCCTTTATATATATATATATGCGTATTTAAAAGTTGGGTGGTTCGACACTGCCCTTGAAATAGGAGGGATGTCTCATAACCTAATCCACATTCAGTAGAAGCATCACGTTTCCCTTATTAGCAGGCATTAGGCACTTGATGGAAAAGTGTCTGAGCATCCGTGGTGCTGCGAGACGGGGGAACTTGCAGTGCTACAGCTGAAGCATCCTCCAGGTTCAGCTGAAGGCTTGACGTCCAAGCTAGGGCTGCACCAGGAGGGTGCCCTTCCCGTGCGAGCGGCGGTCGCGTGCGCCTAGAAGCAGCAAACAGATAAGACCGCATCCTTGGGAGCCAGAGGAGCAGCGTGAACATCTTGGGAAGCAGAATATTAGCTATGTTCTTGCAGCAAGCATGCTTTGTACTGGGTGTATCTAGGAGGGTGAAGCTGGGGAGAGCCTGCTGCCAGCCTTGGTGCTGCTGCCTGGTCTGCGGTGAGGGACGCAGCCCTCGCCATGGAGCCCTACTGCGCACCACGGCTCTCTTTTCTAGCAGTCTTCTCCTCCCACAGTTTTCTGAAGCTAATGAGGTTCTCCATAATTGTAGGCCCACAGCTGACGAACTCCTGAAGATGGGAAAGAAGAGGGGGGGATTATTTCAGCTTACACTCACCTCTTTCAGAGCAAATATCCTAGGAAACAAGGCAACAGTGGAGAAGCGCAGTAGTCTATGACAACGAAGAGTATGGCCATATATGAAATAGCTCAGAGGAGCCGCTATGCTTGCCCTTTGATGTCAGCTCACCCCTGTATTTTGGGTGTCCCACTGTGAATGAAGGTGCCCCAGGTCCTGCAGCAGAACAGAGCACGTGCTCCAGTTTAACTGAGGTCCTGCAGGACCATCACCTAACACTAAAAGCAGCAAAACCCAACAGCGTTTGTTTTGGGTTTACGTACTGTTTGTAAGCTGGAGCTGTGCCTGGTGGGCTTCCCACCCCAAAGCCGGGCTCCTCATGGGTCCCCTTCCAGAGGGCCAGAGCCGCCCGGGTCCCAGAAGCTTGGCAGGGCTGGAAGCAGCGCTGGTCGCCTTGTGCAGGCATGCAATATAACTGACGTGGCTTTGTGGTTTCCTATCTCAGCTTTGAAATATAGTAAACTCACAAAAGCTACTGTAGAGTTCAGAACAAACACAGGGGGTATGTTTAGTTATTTGTTTTTGTAGTAAAATAAAATATTTATTATACACAGACACCTACTGTGAACAGAGGGTAAGGCCACTGTGTTTTATCTCTAGGGTGTCATGTTTGACTTCCATTAGGGATGTATTACAGACCTGTGGGTTTTCATGAATTCAGAAAGTCCACTTTGAACACTGATTTCAAAGCCTACAGGGGGTGTGAGGAATGTAAGAACACTGCTTCGTAGGAAGGAACCTGTTGCATCTAACAAACACCTTGCGTTTGATAAGTCAGAGTTGAGGTATGCTATAAAGGCGTTCTTATTTTTTATGTTTTTTTTTTCCCTTAGCATGATTTTAAAGGAAGATTTCCTATTGTTTGCTTTAGAACTTTAGCCCGTCTGAAAGCTCAAGGTGAAGACAATGAATGAGCTCCTGAAAAATGCACCGTTACATCAGCGTACTTTTTACATTTTACCCTAATTCCCTCCCTATGGATCGTATGGGAGGAGAAAACCACCTCGATGATCAGGTGGCTACCGATATATCTCCATAAGTGCCTTTCAGATTAATGATGCTGTCCAAAACTCTAAGTAACACTTGAGGGAGATGCACGGAGGGTCCGTCAGCAGCGCGCAGTGCTGCAGGTGTGGGGGCTGCAGGCCTCGTCCCCACCGCATCACCCCCATGGTGGGCCCTGAAGGGTTGGCCATGAACAGGCCACAGTTCGTGGGGCTCAGCGCCATGCAGACTGTGGCTCGTGAGCAGCTCTCAGGCTAAGCAGATCCATGTTCGCAGGAGGTGGGAACAGCCCCGTGTTCTGCTCAGGGCACAACCAGTGATGTGGGGACATTGTCTCAGCCCAGCGGAGGGGTTGGAGATAGCAATGAGAAGGTGGAGAAGATGCCAGAGGAATCTGCTGTGAAAGCACGAAACCTTTGGATGTGATTTTTTCTTCACCAGGACCCTTTTCCCTTCTGTCCACATCCTTGCCTGTGGCTGGACAGCCAGGGAGGGGTGCGTTCCCTGCTCTTCAGACCCCTGTATCTCACCTTAAACCATGCAATACAGGTAACAGTACATGAAATACAAACACCTCAAGTAGAGAAATTGGTACCCCACGCTGCAGTTGGATGCCGCCTAAGGTATTTGTTTTTTTTTCTCATGGCCACCAAATTAAAAAAAAAATACTCAGGAGACCTGACTCTGTGAAACCAATGCAGGAATCATGCAGCATTGTTAGAGTTATTTTGATTTACTTCCTCCAGACAATGAGTCAGGGTATATTTTGAATGTTCATTCACTTCTTTATGTTCTTCATTCCATTTATTGCTGGCTGGGGAGGGAATGCACACGGACTTGTTTCTGTAATTTCATGGAGAGGTCAGAACCCACTGAATCCAGGTTAGTGCAGGAGTCAGTGGGCTTCTTACAGGCATTGAACGAGGTCTGGCTCTGCTGACTTTCTTCATTGTAGAAAGGTCAATGCAAGAAGTTAATACTGCCTGTTAGGCTGGGCATAACTGGGATAGGAGTAAGTGTGGTAATAGAAAGTAAGTCTAGAAAGTCACACATGCTGCTACTAACAAGTCTTCTGCTATTAATTGTACATTCAGTTGATGTATCTGTCTTCTCAGTTCTACTTTACTGATACTATTTTGACATGGGATAACAAGTTCAAAAGAACTTGATTCTCATTTTTTCAGTAGATGATAGTGTTTACATGCTAAATCCTGTCCAGCACAATTTCCAAAATGCTCTTAAAGCCACCCTGTCAGGGTAGACTCTTTCATAACAGCTGTTTGGTAGAGTAAGTAATGGAAAAAATTATTTACTTGTATCCAAATAAAATTTCAATGGGAATAAGAAGGCAGTTGAACTAGACAGCCTGTAAGTATTCACTGTCTTTTTGTTTTGTTTTGTTCTGTTTTATTTTTCCTGGGGATTTTACATCAAGGATGCAAGCTGCCTCTATTCCAGCCAGTAGTAAAATTCCTGTTGGCTTTGTGGGAACCAAAGGTTCAC
This sequence comes from Sagittarius serpentarius, assembly GCA_034782735.1. NCBI lineage: Eukaryota > Metazoa > Chordata > Aves > Accipitriformes > Sagittariidae > Sagittarius > Sagittarius serpentarius. Next base: position 40,457,087 of record JAVKLA010000093.1, read on the forward strand.
CTCATTCCTGTAAACTGCCTCACATATAGTTTTCAGTAGGGTAACCTCACCTTTGGAAACCACTTTGGGTCCCACTACTCACTAATGGGATTCTCACCCTATATCCAAGGTTGTTCTGAGAGTACAGGGCTTTTCCCAGGTCCTACATGTGCTAATAATACCCTGTGAGAGAGGTTAGCAGCAATAGTCATGGACAGTAAGTCCCGACTTGGTTATGTGCTTCCCGTTCCACTTGAATTCAACCATTAAATCTGAACTTCCAGTTCAAATTAAATATGTCATGACCAATGTCAGATATATGGACAACTTCAGAGTGGAATAACCCAAGGCAATCTGCTCTGATCGTATCGTGCCTTAAGTCTCAGACTAAATCCAGGGGGAATTTAATAAAATAGCTCAGTCAAGCATTGATCTTTTCCTGATGTTTTTTTTTTTTCCTTTCCAATGGTCTTCTTACACACATTACCCCCACTTTCCCCTTGCAAAACAACACTGTATCATACAGGAATAACCCAAAATATTTCAGTACTGCAGCTATTGTACCTTTGCTATTGACCTCCTCCCTTCCAATCTCTCACCTGATGACAGTGTTCTAGTTTGAGAGTATTAAATCACTTTGTTTCTCCCTCTCTGCCAATATGCTGCTCTCCTGTTATGTTTGTTACAAAAAGCGTGTACAGTATTGTAAAATGGGACGACTGCTGCAGGAAAAACAGTGTGGTGTTGCTTTGTGGTCCAGAGCATTTGCAAGCTGAGCCTGGAGACCCTGTTAGAGGACCTGTTTTACCGCTCCATTTGTCCATCCCTGTCACTGCGGTGGCAAGCCAAGCCCAGCACATGCCTCACCAGAAAATTCAGTGGGTGTTACCTGAGCGTGACATTGAGGCGTCCCGCTGGAGATGAGGGACTGGCAGAGTATCGTGTGTCAGCTCCTGCGGTTAGCAAGCAGGGGACAAGGCAGCAGCCTTGGGGTGCAGGTCCTACGGATGCTCAGAGAATGCGACTTGAGCGTGTAAGCCACTCGTAACTGGCTCTGCCTAAAAATAATAGGTTTTAGACCTCCTTTAGGATATAATATTGTATTTAATAGGATGTTGTAAGATATAACATACTATCCAGTAAAATATAATATATACCAGACTTAAAAAACATTCCTTTTAATTTTACTCATCAAGCTATAACATTTAATATAGAATCCAATAGTGTAATCAGCATTATTAGATGGGGCAAAAATTGCAGTCAACTGCATTGTCAAAATATCTGGGGAGTATTATCATTGCTGCTGTAGCGCGTGACCTGTCCTCCTCACTTTTCCTTTTTTCCCCCATTATTTTGCCTTCAAATAGTAGTCTCGGTAAGGTGCTAGAGGAGGGCATCAAAGGGTTGTTACGTCTGGACTGACCAGGCCTTCCCGATGAGAACAGTGTGGTTGTGAAGCAGAAGTACAGACCTGGTTTTGGGGCCATGGGACAGCTGGCTGACAGTGAAAGTCTTTACTGGAAACCCACTGCAGAGACAGTGACAAAAACATGCACTACTGAATTGCTGGTTGGTGAGCTTAACGTTTACATAAAATCCAGAAAAGAGTACGTTGCATTATACGACTTTGCTTTAAAAATGAGTCCTTGGGTAAGATCCCTCTCTGATTTGAAACCCTTCCAGGATTTGGAAGTGTTTCAAATAAAATTAGAAGAAAAACAAAGCTCAGACTCCTGAGATCGCTCAACTACATACTGAAGAGTGAGTGTGAGGGTATGTTTTGTCTCTAAAGAAAATATCAGAGCCTATAGCAGTCAAGATAGTTTATAAGCATGAACATAACTTTGAATAGCCCTAGCTCTGGTTTACCATGACCTCTGTAACTCAACTCTGAAGAAAAGGTAAAAAAATATTCCCTTAATACAAGCTATACACTAGAAAAGATACTTAAACTCAGCAGATTTGAAAATCACAGGCATGTCTTGTTTCTCGTGATGATGCTGATTGACCTTTTCTTTTCATTTTATTAATTATAAAATAAAAGTTTTTACAGGAGTCTAAGAAAATGACTCTCCTTTCCCTAAAGATGCAGTGCATGCACACTTCAGGAAACACAGGCAGATAGAATATAAGGAGCCTTTTATTCAGTGTTTGAAAGCTTTCCCTTGTTTCCTTTCTCTTTAAGTTTTAACTCTTGCGTGTTCCTTCCCTTGCTGTGAAGTGGTTAATGCACAATCTGATTTTTTATTTTCACAAAGGCAAAATGTGACCGCTCTTTCTCTATCCACTGGCCCTTTCGCACAGCTCTCCTCGCCAGCTGAAAACGGGCTTTACTAATCTGCCAGCACAAGCTTCCCTTTGTCCTGCCCATACTATCAGGTATGCTCAGTGGTATTAGGAAGTGGTACCAGCGGAAGGGAATGATCATTTTGGAGTATGGATGGATTGTACGCCACTGGTCATGCCCTGGCTGCTTGCCTTGTCCTGTTCCGCCTCAGCTGTCATCATACCTCAGCCATGTGTTTTCCTTCCCCGGCACTCATCCTGTTGAGTGGGCTGTGTACTCTGAACAGCCCAGCATAGATACATTTTCTGCCTGTCCTGAGCCGTTGTGTTTGTTACTTTGCTTTATTTGCAGTGCAGTAGATTAATTTAAAATTTAAAATCTGAAAATTAGTTGCAGTTGAGCATTTTAGTGTGTTTGTCTGCTCTTCTCTCCAAATACTGACCTTAAATCCTCAGGTCCATCTCCAAAACATTTGACATGACCTGCCAGGGACCCATCAACCAACACACGCTGTGGACCAGAGCTCCCCTTGGTCCATAGGCTCCTGGATGGGGTGCCATGCGTCCCCATGCCAATAAAGTCACTCCCAAGGCTGACCTGCTGCAGTGCCATTGCTGTGACCCAAGGCAGGATCACTGCAAATCTTCTCAGCCGTCAGCCAAGCGCATTTGCAGAAGAAACACACTATAAAAGTGAAAGCTCGTACTACTGCGAGCCATCAGCAAGGTGAGAGAAGTTCCCACGAGGAAAGGATTTGGTGGGAGGTCTGTGCATGCAGGAACTAAGTGTCCAATGTCCCCTTTGAGTCTTTGTGGGATTTTAATGCTTCTGCAAAGCACAGTCCTTCCAGTCCCCGTGGAAGGAGTGGGCAGAAGCTCACCCAAGGGTCCATGCTGTGGTTATTGCTGACCATAGCTGTTGGATAAGGAGCAGCAAAAGCCAATTGCACCATGGAGAAATGGAGACATCCACACTCTCTGTGCTAGCTCTGAGCCATTATACTAAAATTGGGAATATTTCTGTAGCAGTACAATGTGTGTATGATGCGTGTGTATGACAGTGAAACCTTTTACCATTACTGTGTGTGTTTAAAACGCTGGGGAGGTGTGGAAGTCTTCCAGACTGGTCAGTTCTACCAAGTGATTTTTCTGCCTGTCGGACCTCTTTCTGTGCTTGCTCATGTCCTGCATTAGTCATAACAGCAAAGACCTGATATTTAGCAGCCTCTTCAGAAAGACCGAGAGTTAACTAAAGACAGGATGGAAAGAACTTAGTGTTTTCTGTGTTTAAAAGCACTGGAGGAGCACTGAAAAACATGAGGTTGCGTTAGCTGAGGATGTGGCTCATCAGTGGGTGAACCAAGAGAAAGAAAGGACAGACATTGTCTAACACATTGAAAAAAGGGTCCTGTTGCTGAGGACTCCAGTAAAAGGAGCTAAAACACCGAGTGTCAAGGAGATTTTGTTCTTTTTGAGCACTTGATCTTAATGGACTTTTCTGGCTGAGCTGTGTAGTACAGAAACCAGCAGCACGGCAATTCCTGCCTTTGCTCCTCACACTTGTCTGGGACTGTTCATGTCATAAATCATTCACAACTTTACTGAGGTGATTCTTACATGGTCAGTCTAGATCTTTAATGCAAAATCAAGGAGGGAAAAAAAAACCCCCAAACATATATCCCATTTTCCTGAACCAGCTTTTCTATCTCAATAAGCAAATTGTGATATGCAAGCCCATGTGAGAGCCAGTTAGAAATTCCAGAAGTATATTTCATTTCAGTGCAGAGGCCAGAAAGTCCAAGGTTTCTTGTTCTCTCCCAAGCATACCACTTTGTTAGGTTTTTGTCTTCGTTTTGCTTCATCCCTGCGCATCTTCGCCTGCCCTGCTCCTGGCTGGTGGCTCTGGGCTGCCCTCCCAGCATCCTCCCACGGGCACTGCCAAAGCCTCACAATGGGTAAACTGGTCTTTAGAGCAGCAATTGCCATGTCAGTCATTTTCGCTGTTCATACTCCACTGCAGTGTGGCAAAAATGTGCACAATGCCAGGTTTGCTATGAGTCCTCCTCAAAATGATCCGGTGAGCTGTGCTGAGTGTACTGTGAATAATGGTTCTCTCCCCACATGTTCAACGGCTGTCTGTCTATTTATCTATCAATCTATCAGTAGATAGTTTATTGCCTTACAAAGATGCTTCTGGGTTTTTTTCTCATCTATATATATACACAAACACATGTATGTGTGTGTGTATAATGTTGAAAATTCTCTCTTCTTTCCAGATAGTATTTTGCTGCAACTATGAGTTCAAAAATCCAGTAAACTTAGGACCTCCTCTGTTTTTCAAAAACTTTTGCTCCATTTCACATGTGCTATCAGCTGAATGCAGTTGAAAAGAGTCCTAACATTAGCTTCAACAACCTTTGGATCAAGTGAAATGGCAGTGCGCTCTGTCATTAGATATAACACTGGATGATGTCGTGTCCTGTTTGCAAGCTGATTTTCAAATATGATTTAAACGTATTGAAATATATGTTGTTCAGTCTGAAGCGTAAATATACCTTATGTACCAACAGTAGTGAATTATTTAAGAAACTAGATTAAGAATGGCAAGCGGGACATATGTTTCCAAGAAATGAAGGAGAATGGGGTTTTTTTTGGGAAATCTTCCAAAAAAGAGCCTAGCAAGACCTTGCCAAATTTGGCATTTAAAGACAAAGTTGTCTTGAGCTGAGTTCAGAAAAAGGTCTTCGTGTCAAATATTTTCAACTTTTTTGCATTAAATGAACTGAAATTCAGCCAAACCAGATTCCTCAGATTTGGGAAAAAAAAAGGTTCCCTCCCAAGCCCAGGAGAAGCAGGCCAAGTTTCATCCCAACAGGAACATTTTTGCCAAAGTTATAAAAACTGAAGTGAAAGTAATGGTGCTGTACCTGGCAGTTATAAAGCAGCTTCATCCCAAAAGTTCCTAAAGAATATTACATATAGCAGGCTACATTCCCCAGCCTTTAGTCATATCTTGCTCATACACTTTCTCATGAAAATATACAGAATTTGAGAGCTCAGGCCTGAAGGTCGCATGCAGGAGCACACAGTTTGGATCCCTTTCCACGTCTCTCATGGTGGGAACTCAAAGGCAGTAGGCTGGGACCTTGGCTTTGCTGGAGATTCAGTCTGTAATGAGTGCAAGTGCCAGCCATCAAAACCCAGCTGGAATGGTGCGCTGCTCATCAGCGAACTAGTTTTGGTCCAAAACTGGACTGTGAGCTTCAATAGCATATGCTCTGCCACAGGGTCGTGGATACCAAAACCAGGGTTTGCCGCCAGCTCCGTTGGATCTTGGTGCTGGCTGATGCCCTGCTAACACAAGTGAGTTCCTCCATCCCCTGTTGGCAGAGAGTTTTTGCTTAGTCCTGAGCTATCAAGATATTTGTATTGCATGTCTTCTGCATTTCTACCTGAACTCAATCCTTAAATCTTTCACTGTTACGTTACTTTTTCCAAGACTTCTCTTGGCTTTAAAAGAATTCAGTTTTCTGCATAAGTGCCTCCCCTAATCCTGTGTGTGTATATATATATATTTCCCATAAATGGCACTGGAATTTCATGGGTTTTTTTGTTATGTTTTTGCCTAGATTTTCCCTATTTTGGGGGCAGGAGTTGTTTTCCCTGTATTTAATGAATCGGTTTTGACTCTTCAATGTTTTGAGTTGTTTGCTTGTTCCCCCCACCCCAGGAAACTTTCAGAGTTCTCAGTGCAAAAAAGAAAACCAAAAAAAAGTGTTTTTTCCTCCTATTCTCTCTTAGATTTGCATATACCTAGCACATACTTGGTTCAATAAACTACTTTTGCAATGGTATATGAGGAAAGGAGTAAATGAACATTTTAAAGGTGACTGAGTATCCTCGACCACTGTGAAATCTGGAGGGGAGATGGGCACGGCATCCACAGTGCCTGATCTCGTCCCTCTCCGCCTGCTTTAGGTTCACTCCTTACTACTGAGTAAGGGTAGAGCAGGGCAAGCCGATTCCCTGTATCCACATTAAACTGAGAATATCCACTTAAGTAATAAGATTTTAATTACCCAAGTCAGAATTTCATATTAAACTCTAATCTGATACATTACCAGCCTAAATTAATGTCAAAAGGTGTCTGTATAGAGACTTTCATTCACTTAATGATGGTTAGTTTGGGGCCTAAACAAATTATTTGCAAAAATCTCCAGACCGCTGTAGAAATGGCATTTCCAATGCTAATAGACTTTTGGTTTCCAATTAGTCCTCTACTCACTGCAAAGGGTAGCGTTGCTTTGGAACAGTAGCCGATTTACTGCAAGCATTTGAACAAAAGCGTGTTGGGAAGATGTATCCTTGAAGCATTTTTGTAGTATGTCAATATGAATGTATGTGTGAAGAGTTATTTAAGAGCACTGCAGCTAGGGTGGGATACGTAGACTGTATGCTTGGCTTTATGCCTTCGTTAAGTCCTAAAGAAAACTCTTGAAGAAGCACAAAATGATCTTGTTGTCCCACCAAAGTACGCAAACGCTCTGCTCCTTTCTTGAAGCCGTTTTCTTCAACAATCCACTCCAGGAATTCTTACGATTAAACCCACTGATTCATATTTTTTATCTTTATTAATTGTTTCTTCTTTGTCTTTGGTTAGATTCCTCAGTCATGCCATAGAAAGCAAATCAAGCACTTTAAATGTTATTTTATTAACTAAAATGAACCTTTCCATAGTATAAAACCCCTGAAGTCTCTTAGCACCTTGTAACCACAGGTCCATACAAAATTAACTACGAAGTCCCGAGAAAGGGTTAATGCTTGCTGGCAGTTTGGCCATATTAGAACAATTACAGTGATTCATTGTCTATGTCTAATGGCATAATCTGATTGTAAAGACAGCAGAGTGGGCGTTGGAAAATATACAGCAGCCCACTATAGTCAGTGTGAGGCATAACAGGAAATGATTGTGGGTGTTAACCATGTCACAAATGGTTGGATTAAATGCTGACTCCACAGCCGAAAAGCCAAATAAAGATATGGGAAAGCAACCGTATATGTTTCAATAACAATTAGGAGACTATCTAATATTGGTTTTAGCAACAGAAAGGAAAGTTGCAGTGAAAAACCGACTTCAGGTGATTCTACTTAAAACTGTATTTACTATCTTTTTAATGTGTTAGCCAATAAGTAAAACTGTTCCAAATAGTTTGCTATGATTCATTCAGAAAGCAAGGTATTTTATACTGAAATAAATAGGAAATATAACTCCTGATTATGATATTGTCATTAAGGTACTTATTTTCAATTAAGAATTTTTATTAGCTCTCATCAAGTCGAGTAATGAAAGTGCCGTAAAATATACTTCCTTTCCCACCCAGCCCGCTCCCTCCTGGCCCTTCTGCAAAGGCCTCACCTTTCTGCAAAAGGAACAGAAGAAAGGAAAACAAGAGAAAAGGGAAAAGAAAAATAAAAGAAAGGGAGGGGAGGGAGGGGAAAAAAAAAAAAACAATCTACCAGTGTCCAGACCTTGTTTTCCTTCTGCCCCATCCATCGGTCGAGTTTCAGTGGTGGAGGTGTGGCCGCCGTGTCGGCGGTGGCAGCTCCCGGGCGAGCCCCTGATGGGCACTTTCTTTCTTCTCTTTCCCTTTCCCGAGGGGCAGGGCTGGCCCCTGCGCTCGCATTTTGCTGAGGTCCCCATGGCCGGGCTGCGGACCACCACGGACGGTGCGTCGGGGCTGGGGATCCCTTTCACACCCCCTCCAGAGGCAGCCGTCCCACTCCCCGAGGAGAAAAGGGCCTGGTTTTAGACTGGCCATTCCAATAATTTAGTAAAAATGGGCACATTTGTTAACTTTTTTTTTTTTTTTAGCAGTTTTGGCCTCTTGGAGGAGCTAATGCAAAGCAAACACTTTTTTTTTTAGGCAAAGGCTTTAAAATCACAAGCCATTTTGATTGTAAATATGTTTTCAGCCGTGTTTTATCAAATAATCTTACCAAAAAATCTGGTTTATGAAGTTATGATGGTTTAAATTGTTCTTTCTCTCTCTCTCTCCTTTTTCACACGTATTCTCTGGAGGATCTAAAAATAAGCCTCTAGCTATACAAGTCAGTGCTCCAGGTTTATCCCAGAGACTAAGCAGTATTTCGCAAAATACCTTTATTATTTTCTGGGGTTCCTCTGCATTGTGTGAAACCTCCAAGGTTATTTGAGATCAGATGTGTAAGGAAAATGGACACATTTGAGGCAAGTGTTGGGAGGAGGAATTTTTCAGAAGCTGTGCCGTATAAATTTAAAAAGTGAATTTATATTTTTCTGGTGCTTGGGTTACAGTTTCAGTGACTTTTGTTTGCTTCTCACTAATCTAAAAGGTATCAGTACTCTACTAATGAATGTGAAGGTAGATGGAGTTGTATGAAACTCTGTTTCTTGTCTCTTAACAAACACCTTCAGCCTCAAAAACATGAGGTTTTGATATTTCATATGTAAGGGCTTCATTCTGTACCATTGACCTTAATGAAAGGGAAATGACTCAGTTCAGCTGGAGGAGAACAAGACCATGAAGAAGAGTGTTGCTTTAACCAGGTTTTTGTGAGATAACGTAACAACATGGTTAGATTTCTCCCCCCCCCCCCCCCCCCAGACGAAATTTGAATATACACTCCTTAGGTAAGCATTTAGGTAACACAATGTAAAGGGTTTGTATTGATGAGGTAAAGAAAGGAAGGTCAAAAGGCAGGCAGGAGAGGCGGATGGATGCCCAAACGTCCCTTGCCGAGCCCTGCATCCTTAAAATGATACTTCACTGCTGTCCAAACGCAGCTTCCTATGGAGGTCAGCTGCCAGTCTATTAAAAAACAAAGCGAACCCAGCCACACGAGTTAAAACCTAACTGAATTATCTTTAATGCTTACAAACATGAAGAGTGTGTATTTCCTGTGCATCTGTCTATGTCAAGACCAACTATCCCAGTGCAAAATACAACATGGCTGAGGATATGGCTGTAAGACGCAGCACCGGCTCGCAGAGGCACGGAGCAGGAGCTTTCCCGCCTGGTGACACCACTCCTGCCGTTTTGCAAAACTACTTGTGGCCGTGGGACTGTCCTTGTCCCCGGCAGGAGCGGTGGTGGCCGCGCGGCGCCCGTGCAGCCCTGCCTCCGCGCGCGGGGCGCGACGCAGCCCTGCAAAGCACTTCCTTGAAGAACTAACACGCTTTTATTGCAGGAAAGAATAAAACAGGATTTCACAGTCACTTGTCTTCGCAGTAACCAGCTTCTCACTTCCCCCAGCACTCCCCGGGGCTTCATGGCTACTTCAGGTGCGCTCCTCTGTTTATGGCCCTGCAGCAGTATCAGTTTTCCCCGAATCCCCTAATTCTAGCTGCTGGGGTGGGTTTACCCAGCGGATGGTGACCGAGGACAGCCTTGTGACTAGGCTAATTAGCTCGTTTGTGTTTTGCCCCTCTCTGTGCCACACCTTGCAGCCCCGGGAGCAGGTTGGGCACGCGGGGCTGGGCAGAGGGTACCCACGGCACCGGCCCCGTGCTGGCACATGGGGACATGAGCGTCCGTCCCTGCTTGAAAGGGGCTTCTTCCTCGCTCTGCTTCCCATTGCCACCCGAACACGTGACAAAACAGGTGGGGTTTACTGCCTTTCTGTGGTTTGGTTCCTAGAATTATTCTATGTTGGGATGATAAACCTTACCTTATGACAATGTCACCCTCTGTGCGTCAGTTCTCAGTTCTGAGTTCAGTGAGTTAACTTCTAACTCATGCCATTCGAATACAGATGACTTCCTATAATGGCGTAAGTCCTTTATGGCACGGCACAGTGTCTTGTGTGGGAGCAGCAATACCAAAATATGCCTATATGCGTAAGATGGACCGTTTCCTTCCAAAGGAGGAGGAAGTCATTGAAGTGGCTAAGGGACTCAAGACATAAGCAAACATTAATGGGTTTTGATTGATTGCTTTGGTTTCTTGGCTTATCAGTTGCCAGTCAAGATTCAGCAGAGCAATGAATTGCAGAAAATCCACTGTTATTGTTTAAATACCTTCTAAAAAAAAAAAAATCTCAGACTGTGTACTGGTCTAAAAATGTCTTACACTATCTCAGCCCACGGTGCAACCATAGCTCCTGAATAGATACAGGAATTGCATTGGTGGACGCAGCAGTGTTAGGTTTACGGTTGGACTCGATGATCTTGAAGGTCTTTTCCAAGCAAAATGATTCGATGATTCTCTATAAAGGTATAAGGTGAGGGCATCAATACACAAAATCCTTTCCCTCTCCTTAACACAGCAGTAAAAGGGCAGAAGGTGCAGCATAGAAAATGCATCAAAACCCAAAGGTTAGGGTGGTGTTTGACTCTCTCTTATGCACCCTGTCAGGAAAGATCCCACTGCGTCAGGAGTTTGTCAACAAAACTAGCAAGAACGATGCTTGCCCCTCACATAATATGTAAAATGAAATGGAAACTAATTTAACCTAGATGGCCCCCCAGTTCAGGTTTGCAACATCCTTGCACAAATGGAAGCCAGAGTTTGTTGTTTTATTTAGGCCAAGTGCAACGCAGAAATGGCCGTTTGCACTGCGAAGTTTGCAGCATTCAGAGGAGTAACCATTTATAATAGCTTTAAAGTTCCCAATGGACAGAGGGCTATTTTTCAGGTGGGAAGAGCTGACAAGCATGGGTCTAGCTGAGAAACAAAGCCTGACTACTGCTCTCTGAAGCAGAGCTTTGTGCACGTTTATTGCTAGCGCTGAATCTGGCCGCAGTCTAACGTAGCTCTGCCACCAGCAGTAATGTATCTCTCCCGGACGTGTGAATCACCTGAGCAGAAAATTAGCAGAAATTGATTTCCAAACTCCCGAAAATATTTTAGTATTGAAAACCAGTTGTGCAAATTCTGCCCAAAGTTTGGTTTTCCTACGTGGCTCTGTTTATAACACTGTGAGATACTTTCATTGTCTTAAATTGTCCAAATAGTATTAAAAATGGGGTGCCCACGAGGTACACCCCTTAATTGTTGCTCATACAATGGAATGAGTCTGTGTTTTGTAAATGAGTGTGCATACCCCTCATGTGATTTACTATATACCTACAGTAAATTTTCTTGAGGGAGATTTTATGGTGCCTTGTTGAACAGTGAATGTTAAGTCAAACCTTCCTATAGCTGAGGAAAATAGAAGCCAGATATGCAGAGAGAAAGTAACAAGGAGTTTTTGTTAATGTGTATTCCTGCTCGTGGTAAGAGAACAGTAATTCTACCCTAATGAAAATTAAATTTACTACCTTTTGTTTGTAGTTGTATCTTAAAAAAAACGATACCCGCACACTTGTTAATCACCATGAACAGATCTCTTCAACCATCAGAATGACAAAAGAGCAGTAAAATGCTCTGGCCGGATTCCAGGTCGGGGGGTTTTTTTTGAGGACTTTCCGAAGAAAATTCACGTAACATGCTTTTTTCTATGGGAAGCATGTTTTTCCATGATTCATAAACCCGCTTTTATCCAGTCCATGAAAGGACCTCTCTCCATTATGTAGACCAGAGCTGACACATTTATGTGCAAAATTGCTGGAGCATTTACACCACTATTCATCAAGGCAGTGTCTGTGCTCCAGGAATATTACAGTCACCTGGCCCAATCAGTTTAGCACACACGCACAAATTCATGGAAGACTGTGTTATTATAACACATAACAAAACATAACAACCACTGTACTACTGGGCTATGTATATAAAAAGTTGCTTTTGCTTTCTTAATCATACACATGAATACGAATTAACAAATGCCATTATATTATTGATGTAATATTGAATAATGAGAGATCTGTGTAAAACTGAGAATATCAAGTGGTTCAGGAAATTGCTAATAAGAAATACTCTTTTCATCCCCAAGGTGACCACCTGAAATTCAGCCTGCGCTGCCGTAGCTGGAACTTACGCCTACCTGACTGGTTGTACGTGGCCTGTGCAAGATGAATACTCATTTTCCTCTTTTTGTTATTGTCCTGGTTTCGGCTGGGATAGAGTTAATTGTCTTCCTAGTAGCTGGTACAGTGGTGTGTTTTCAGTTCAGTACGAGAAGAATGTTGATCACACCCTGATGGTTTCAGTTGTTGCTCCTTCGTGTTTAGGCTAACTCAAGGACTTTTCAGCTTCTCCTGCCCAGCCAGCAAGAAGGCTGGAGGGGCACAGGGAAGCTGGGAGGGGAG
>JAVKLA010000093.1:40469676-40484050 GCA_034782735.1 Sagittarius serpentarius
GGGAGCGAGTGAGCGGCTGCGTGGTGCTGTGTTGCTGGCTGGGGTTAAACCACGACAGTTATAAAATATTTAATCACCATCCCCTGTTATTACCCTCCTCTGGCCACAGGCGATGCTCTCTGGATAGGCTTTCCAGCCGGCCTGCTCTGCGGCGCCCGGGTTTACGGGCACCGCGCGTGTCCCCACCTGATCCTGCGCTTCACGGGCAGCTTCAAGGCGCTGCCCTGACGGTGAGCGTGGGGAAGGCGCTGGAGAGCAGTCTCCCATCCTTTGCTGCTATCACACCTCGTCGTGACCTCTGGAAACGGCACACGCTGTCTTCTGCTGGGGACAGAAGGTTATTTCTTTCTCGTGGGGAGCTGAAAGAGCTTGCCAAGGCGCTGCTGGCCGTCTTCCTGACTCAGCGACGGTACCTGGACGCCTAAAACGTGAGCTGTAGCACGTACTAGAGCTTTTTCAGAGGACCAGAGTCTCAATGCAGTTCCCGCTGCCCCGACCCCGGCTCCGTTTCAGACCCAGGTAAGTCAGGTGCCAGCTATCGCCCAAACCAGCTCTCCCTCCGCCCTGGGAGCTGGGACCACCCTACCTCATCACCAGGATGTGGGTGGCCAGCGCAGGGCACCCAGGCATGCCAAGGATCGCCTGGGTGCTCTCTGGGCTTGCCCAGGGCTGTCCCGGGACGTGGCCATCGTCCTCCCCAGCAGCTGTGGGTAAGGAGCTGCGTATGTAGCCACGGGCTCGCCAGGCAACTGTAAAACGCGAAGGATTTCTTCTGCAGCCTTGGGGCGGTCACCGCCTCACTCACAGGTGACGTCATACCCCGCAGAATACAGCTTTGTCATCCCCAGGTAGGATGGAGTTGGATTTTGTAAATGTTGGGGGGAGAGGTATTTAGCTTTCAAAATTGCTGTGGCTATCAGGTGAGAAAAACATTTATTTTCATGAGGATTTTCACTGACTGTACTAGCAAAGATTTTTAAAAATTGCCTAAATAAGTATTTACATGATACTGTAACCCAGAATGGTTTCAAAGGAGCCTTTATGATCTGTCAGGTCAATAATCTGCATTTTTAAAAGTCCCTGAATACATATTTGCATGATCTGTATTTCAAAAGCTCTAGTAAATATGTATTTGCACAATAGACCATAACAATCTCTTTTAAGCCATCGTGGTCTATATATAGTGTTAATCCTCATATATTCCGAAGGAGTTTTATTTTCCAAAATAGCTTTTATTAATAAGATGTTCAGATGCTGCGTTTCTGAGGGCAATAGAAGGATGTAATCAAAAGGGATGAGGACGGCTTTTTGTGCAATTAAAAACTGATTTAAAAGTTAGGCCAACAGTGTAAGCAAGCACTTGGTTTCACACACACACACACAGACACACACACACAGACACAGACACACACACACACACACACACCCTTTTAGCCCACCGAGTTTTTCCAGAAACCTCCCTATTTTCAGATTGTCTTCTGCCTTCTGTCCCGTTGCAGGTAGACCACATCCTCCTGCTTAATCCTCTCTGGCAGGCAGCTGGCAGTCTTTCCCATTAAAATCTTTGTGTCGTGCTCCGGGTGGGAGAAATGGGGCAGAGAAAGGCTTTGAGCCAGGGATCTAAAAGGTGTATCGGAGCAACACATTTATGGACCCAAACGTTTTTACACCAGGGTCTGCTTTGATCAAGGTCGTGTTGGTGTTTCCGCGTTAGCCTAGGAAGAAAGGCTGGACGTATCCTTTGCCGGAGACCTGGTTAGGTGCGAGATGCTCACATCTGACGTTACCCTCTGGCCGTTTTGCTTTGAGATCTCCTCCGCGACGTGCTGGGTTTGACCCTGGATGCTCTGGTACTCCCGTCCCTGGGTGGCAGCCAAATACAGCGACCAGATTCTGTGTCCATCAGTTCTCATCAGCAGTGCCAACCATGTTTCTTCATCTCCGCCATAGCTGGCTTCGCAAGACGCTGTACGGCACGATCTGGGGCAGTTTTCCTCCACATCTTCCAGCCAGGCATGAAGGAGAAAGTTCATGGTTTTCCGTCACAGCCGGAAACAGGCATCAGAGGTAGGGATGGGAGCTGGGGCTTTCTAGGAGAAAATCACATATATTACAGTTAGGCATGCTTCATTCCAGTTGACTTTGCTGTTGATACATATGGAGGCTGGTTTTCTTTTTTGGTAAGAAAAACATTTGGAATGTTTTTAAAATTTAGGGTCTTGTCCTGGCTTCATATATTTACACAGTGAGTTTTCTATCACTGCGTCAAGGCCTCAATTTTCACTTTCAATACATTGTATATGCTAATCTATGTACAATTGCATTAGTAGACACAAAGCAGAGGTGAATGTTGTTTTATCACTCCTAAGAATATTATTGTGAAATTATCAGTATCTCCATTGTAACAACGCATTTCTTTAAATACCTGATCCTGAACTTACGCTGCCTTCTTATAGGATCAGAAATTGTTTGTTGTATAAAATTACAGTGGTTTTGATGACTTTAGTTGTCTCTGTTGTGAACAGATATTCCGTTTCTCCATCTGCTTGTATTATTTGTGCATTTTTTATACATCTCACATTGAATTAACTTATCTTAGTGGAATAGCTTCAGTCTGAGTGCTTCAATCCCAGCAGCCAGCAGTTTGCAGACCACAAGTTTTGGTTCAGATGTGGGAGCGCAAAACCGAAATAAATAAACCTAAATAAATCCTCTGTCCCCAGATCTTGGCCACCCTCCCTCCACCTCAGCCGAGCACCCGGTACAGTCGGGAGGTTTCCCTGCTGCTTCTCCCTCTCCTCGCTCGGGCATATGGTGCAGGTAAGAGAAGGAGCCTGCACATATTGTTTCTGTTTGCGAAGGAAGTACACCCTGCACTTTCCCCGAACATAAATTCTGCCAAAGTGGTATGTCATTAATCAGGTGCAGAATCTGGAAAAATCATACAGAGACTTTGTGTCTTATATTAAAAGCAGCAACTTACGGCTGGTTAGTTTGTTTATTGAAAATGTTTTATTAACACTGTACCTTGCAGAATGTGAAGAATAGGACAAAATGAGATTATTTCTCCATCCACCTCCAGCGCAGATTTTCTGCATAAACAATTTGGATCATGAACTGTAAAAATACATGTGTAGGTGCCATAGCCTACATGGAGCGTAAGTCTCTCAGATCATGGGGAATGGTAAAACACAGTACCAGGCATTTCCAGACTTAGAAGGGTTCCTCGCATAAATCTGAGGCAAAGATTAAACTCAAGCTTCATAAAGCTCACCTGGCTTTCTCTATAGTGCTATGAAACAGCACCTTGGCTTCTAAGTATTTGGCTTTGGATCACGTGTGGGTGCTTTGCAGTGGAGTCGCAGGAGAAAGCCTCACCCGGTCCAGCAGCATCCCAGCCCCAGAGCTTCAGAGCAGAGCAGAGGCAGCAGCCCCCCAAACAGACACGCATGCAAGATCCCTCATTTTTCCTACACTGATAATTGCCTATTAACATAATGCAAATTGAAACCCCTTTCCTAATGCTAGAGCCCCGGTGCACAAAGATTTTCCTGCTCCATTAAAAAGACAATTTTGCCCGTGCAGTAATGGAAAACGTCAAACTCAAATAGGAAAGTAGGTGCCTCTAAGTATTTCATATTTTACAGGAATACGTTTTAAATGAAATACTGTCTGACAGATAAATTACATTGGCTTTGCGTATGTACCCGGCTGATTTAGTGCTACCAGGAGTGCAGATGGTTGGCGACAACTTTGTAGGTGCTTAAACATCTTAGTACATGAATGCAATTTTTGCACTAATGCAAAACACTTGTGGAATGACCCCTAGTATGTAATGTTTTCCATTGAGAGAACTGATTTGGACTTACAGAGAAAAAAGTAATATACAAATTACTTCAGGTAACCTGTAGCCTTTAAAAAGAAAAGAAATGCAATTATATCTGCTCTCTGCAACCACAGTTTAATGAAAACAGAAGACTGAAATGGTCTTTCTAAGTTTCAGAACTTACAACAGGTCCCCGCTTATTAACAGAGCAGTTGTACTAGCAATTTGTTTTTGTAATTATGTTCTTTGTGGTCTACACAGTTTTCAAATAGTGATGCAAAAAGGACAGCTGGAAATACTGCTAGTTGCTTACCTAATCCCCAGTGAGAATAAAAATAGATAACAGTAAATGAGACTGTATGTAGGAAGCTAAATTAACAGTCAAAGCTGAGGTTTTTTTTAAAGACACAGCGTACTTCACTGTGTGCCTTAAAAGATGGAGATGAAATGTATTAAATATCAGTAGGAATACTCGGCCCTTTGATTACGTGACTGAGGAGCAGAGCTCATTCCCTGCCTTAAAACACCCCGGTCTCGCACAAGGCAAATAATGAGCTTGACCACAAAATGCTGGTATTTCCCATGCAAAAAGTGAACAGCGAGGCAAAATGGTTGCTTACGGAGTAATGCTGGATCTCCCTTCTAGGCTTATGTTTATTCTCCAAAGAAATGGCACAGATTCATGTTTAAACTGTGATCTGAATAGGCTTCAAAGACGGTCACTTTTCTAGTAGCGGCGTTTTACCTGGCAGTGGGGAGCTGTGCACGCATCCTGGCTTGAGATGGTGAGGCTGAGTCTCACGGGAGGCCTGGAAATATTCAGTTTTGAAGAAACTCAGCCAACTTTACAGTCTGGAAACATACAAATTCCAGCTCAAGTCAGTCTTTGCTCGAATATCCTTCCTTTGGTTTTCTGAGCACAACTTTCCTCGTTTCATTTTAATTTGTAAGAATTATGTTGGCGCTTGCCATCAGTATCTAAATCCCTTCAAAGCTGCGGTGTTGAAGGACAGAGAGCACCTGCAGCTGCAAGCTGTGGATGCACCTTCCCTCCATGAATCACGGGCCACCAAGGCTTTGAAATTTCAGATTAACAAGGGTTTTACCTGCATTTGCGTAACTAACTAGAGAGCCAGGCTACTGGCGGGTATCAATCAGCATTTCATTATGCCATTTTGCATTAGCTGAGGATGTGACCTGCACTATTCCCTCCTGCAAAGCAACATCTCGTAGCTGTCATTTCGCTGAAGCTGTAAAGGTAAATGCATGACGGAGCGGGGAGCTGACATTTGCTAGGGGAAGCTCGCAGGAGCAGCGGGCAGCTCCCAGCCCCGCGCCCGCAGCCTCCCCGCTCGCCGCCGAGGAAAGCAAACCCTCAGCGCTTGTGAACTTCATTTCCTGACATCCGCTTTCTTCTTTGAATATTCCTCCCAGATCTGGGAGTGAAGACCTCGGCTGCAGAGAATCCAAATGCAAAAAGCAGAGCCAGCAGGAAATTCGCATTTTTACCACCAGCAAGAGCCAAGCGAGATCGCTGTGCCGCCAGCTCATGCTCTGGCTGCCGCGTGGGTGCGGTGGGG
Organism: Sagittarius serpentarius; assembly: GCA_034782735.1. NCBI lineage: Eukaryota > Metazoa > Chordata > Aves > Accipitriformes > Sagittariidae > Sagittarius > Sagittarius serpentarius. The sequence goes on from JAVKLA010000093.1 coordinate 40,475,083, forward strand.
TTGTGCGAGGCAAATCTGGGGTCAAACAGGTCCAAGGGCTGCATTGAAGGTCTTGGTTTGGAAAAAACTGAAATCAAAGGAAAGGCTCACCTTTAAAGGAAGGCCCTGAAACAGTGCCTTTAAGTGTATGATTTTCTGAATGCGTCTGAAAGACCAGTGAGAGAAGTCACCTTGGAAAATGATTCCTTGCAGTTCTGCAGTGGTTCTCTGCAGTTCCAGGTACTTTGAGAAGCAGCTATAGGACTTACCTGTTAGCTGCAGTTTTATACCCTCACTTTTCTCTAACTGAATGCATCCATTCCTCTTTATCCTGACAGTTAATAAATGATCTGCTAAAATAAATAAAATCCCTCCACTTTGCTAGAGATGTGGAGGAGGGTGCTTGCTCCTAGACTGTAGAATTTGGCTGTGTGGGAAAGGGGGTCTTTTGTGGTTTTATTTTTAGTGTTGAGGGAGGCAATACGAAGTGCATTGTATTTTCTTTGAGGACTCGGTTTGCTGTATCTGAGGCCGGGTAAGAAAAGAACAAGAGGAAAGCCACTTGATTTTGTGCCTGGAGCAAAGCTAAGCGGTTCAAGGCCAGAGTAAACATGAAGCAAACGAAAAAAAAAAAAAAAGTGAGAGAAGAGAGGTGCTGTGATTTAGCAATGAGCAGAGCTTGGAAGAGCCAGAGGCTCGGTTGCCTCCCCCCAGGGATGCCTGGGCTGCCATACCCGCTGGCGCTGCCCATCTTCCCAGCTCCAGGCAGAGCCGTATCCCGAGCCAATTTTCATGTATTCCAGGGATGCTCCGTCACAGGTTGTTTCCAGCTCCATCCCACTGCGCCGTGCCGGTAGTAGCTGGGTGTTTCTGATCACCTCCACAAACCTGGCACTGTTCCACCTCTCGGTCTGACTCCAGATGGCAGGATGAGGTTTCCTTGGTTTGATCTGTACTACAACAGACTTTTAAACAGTGGTTTGTTGCGACCATTTCCAGCCCTGAGCTGAGCTCCGCTCTCAGAAAGACCACTGCTCAGAAAAGGAAAAAAAAAAACCAAACCAGAAACTGTTGAGAATTGAATGTAAATGGCTTGGGGGAGGCTACATTTGAGGTTTGGTTCTTGTTTGGTCTCTGCATATTTTGGAGATAAGTCTGATACAGAGCTATCTAAATCAGATATGCTGGAGGTACTCAAAATTTGCCTGGGCAAGACAATCTGATCTAGTTGGATCTGCTGTGAGCGGGAGGTGGGACTACACAACCTCTAGACACCCCTCCCAATAAAATTAGCAAAATCTAAAAATCCAGTGTTGATCGTCTTAAAAACTGACTTGTGAGATATGAACTTCAATGATATACCTTACACCAGCAGGTATACGCAAAGCTATAGATTATGCACAGCAATGTAAAATCCCCAAAAGACAGGCTTATTCTGGATATTTAGTCCACCAAGCTGAACTATTATGAACACTTTGGGGGAAAAAATAAAAGAAAAACCAAAATACATAGTTTTCTTTCCTCTGAACTAACATAACCAGAACAGAAACAGTCAGTAGTCATAGGGGATGGTAGCTCCAGAAGAGAAGCAGTCTGGGTATTCAAGGTGAAAAGGATTTTCAGGATTATAGACCTATTTCTCATTTCCTCCTTGCTGGCAGCTTCCCGACAAAAGGGAGATGGGAGGCAGAGGTGGCTTCTCCCTCCCTCTGGTTAAGGAACTGGTTGAAGTGCAACAACTGCTGAAGTTTCAGCATACAAAAGCTAATGCCCAACCCAAACACTCTGCAGTTGGACACCAGTGTAATTTTCAGGGAAACCCTTTGCTGGTGGTATTAACCGTATTCCTTACTTCTCTGTTGCAGCCTCCAGACCATGATGCTGCAAGTTCACTAAACAAGATCTGAAAGCACAGTCCCCTAACACAGACAGAGCTTGTACAAAAGAGATGGGGAGCTGCTAACAGGTTAGTGTGGCACTACGCATCTTGTTGCACATGCTGCCAGGTAGTCTTAGCATGCTTCTAAAGTCCTTTAGTGGCTCCAGATCTGGGGGCAGACCAAGACTTCTCAACATTTTTAAGACCATTGTAGGGACACGAGCAACATTGCATTTAGTCTCATAGCAGAACTCGGATGTAAGGAGCCTTGGGGAAATTTAATGGCACATACACTTTCCATTTCTTTCACTTGCAGACACTTACAGCCGACTCGCTCTGATCTCGCTGGACCAGCCCTGAGCGGGAGGTGGGACTGTTGTTTCCCGACCCCACAAGTCACCCCAGCTTGCCATTTCTCCTGCTATATCTGCCCACAGCATTTCATAGTTTTTCTGGCTTTCATCTTTGCATTAAAGGTCCCCGAGGCCGCAGGGCAGGAGCGATGCAGTAATCGTGGTGCTGGGTATATGCTCTGCGGACATTTCCAGGCAGAGTTCAGTCTGCCCCCCTGAGAATTTTTTCTCCTGTGCTTTCCTGCTGTTTCTCCTGTCCGTCTTCTCAGCATTCAGGATATATAGGTTTGACCCTCAGTGTCCCTCCACGTGTGCAAGGGAAAGGCAGGAGTAGTCAGGATGGGAAACACCTTCCTGGATTACTCAAAGTCCGGGCTGGACTCTTTGTAGGGAAAGCCAGACTCAAACTCAGGTGTGATCCTCACCCACAGCAGGTCACAGTCACTACAAAAATCTTTTAAAAACTGCTGAGCAGGAATAGTCTGCATGGCCAAGCTGCAGAGCGAGCCCCGTCATGCTGCCTGGGGGGCTCAGCATCCTCCACCCACTGCCTGGATCAGACCTCGGTGTGCTGGCGAGCGGCGGGTCAGGGTGCGCTCAGCATTTCCCATAACGAATCCCCTCGGTGCTGGCAAGACCTAAGCCCTGTCCCTGTGGCAGGGACTGCTACCCTGAAAAATTAAAGAGATGAGATTTACAAGAAGGATAAAGCCGAAATGTCCCCCGAGGCAGCACGCCTGCTGCCACCTTGGAAAGGGCTTAGGGATGGGGCCGAGCTTTGCGGCTGAATGCTGGGGGGGGGGGGGGGCTGCTAGGGCCAGGGAGGGGGCCCCCCTCCTTTTCCCATGCAGAAGCAGCATGCCATCTCCCCCAAATGCAGCCTAGCTGGCAAGCACGATGCCAGCATCTGTGTGCCAGCTCTGCAGGGCTGTGCGTGCCGCTTGTGATCCATCTGCAGAAGGCAGCACGTGCCAGTGGCTGTGCGCAGGGTGGGCTGCGCCGCGGAGTCCATTAGAGGAAAAAGTCCATAGCATAATTAAAAAACACAAACTCCCATGTTTTTTCTTGCTACCCTGATTTTTCCCTCTTCAGTTTAAAATTCCCTATCGGCTTTAGTCAAATTCAGGCGAGATTCACGAGCTTGGTCAATTTAGGGATTTTTTTGGGTGAAAAAAACCCAGTTGTTTTTTTTTTTTTTAAACCAAGGGGAAAAAAAGGAGGCTTTTTTGCCAAGCAGGTTTTCCCAAGTTCTCATAGCTCTACATTATGTGGCTCTGTGTCTGGAGCAGGCTCCAAGCCTGACTTCCAAACGACCTGGAAGGGGTCCTAAACCAATGTGGCTGCCGGCAAGTGGGAGCTCAGCTCAGCGGATAGCTGAGGAGACAGGCAGGAATCCCGAATTGCGAAATCTATTTCACCTCCAAAAGGCAGAAAAGCTCACAGACTCCGGGCTTGTAGTTTTAAAGGTGTTTAGCGACATTGTTTTCCTTTCCAGCTTAAAGCCTCTACTCAAAAAAAAAAAAAAAAAAAAAAAAAAAGTGAAGTTATTTTGTCATCTTATCTCTGTGAAAAAAAAAAAAGTGGTAAATACATGACAACAGTTGCTTTTTACCTTCCCGTCGCTCCAAATATTGAATCTAGCCATAGCTGAGTCCCAGATGGTGAAGCATTTAACTTCATTTTCTAACCTCTTTTGGGGCTCAGTTTAATTTATTAAGAGGTTACTCTCAGGACAGATCACACAACACATAAGTGTAAACTGAACCAGGTATATCTGTGATTTACTAACTGGGTGACTTGCTAGCTCAGAAGTAGTAGTCCTCTAATACATGCTGCAGCCAGACAGAAGTCGTGAGTGTGTGTCGGATGCCTGCGGAGAGGGCAGGCATTGAGCCCGAAATCTTAAGTCTTTCCTTGCCTGCAGTGGTGGCACATCTCTTGCTACCTCTCTTCTGAGCTGTGCAAGCAGCGAGCTCAAATTTCGTCTCCATTCATGGCCTTAGCCTTGGCCTGGAAGCGAATTTGTTCAGTAGTCTCTGTGAGAAACGCCGTTAGCTCCTCCAAGATCAGAACAAGCGGTATTTCCACTTTCTCCTCTCTTCTCGCGACAATTCAGCATGCCACCTGGCCTTACTGATGCCTGTTGATGCACCAGAGCTGGAAAGACATCCTTATTCTCCTTCTCTTTTTATGCTTCTTTAAATATCGCTTCCCATGTCAGCTTCTTCCCTTGATACTGGGATGGGGGACTGCACCGTCCCCTCCGTGCTGCCCCACCGTGTAGAGCCACCGCAAGCTCCTCTGCCCCGGCTCAGGGTCCTTGGGTATCTTTGTTCACCTCCTCCTCAGGGTCATGACACCACCAGCAGCACTTGCGGTCACCCTGCTAGTTCCAAAAGCCAGAAATTTTCACCGTATCGGGCCAATGTACACCATTTGGATAGATGCCCATCATGAAAAGAACAGTAAACTCGGGGCAGACTTGGCGTGAAAGCACCGTCTCTCCTTCATTGGTGCAGGGCTCATGCCTAGCAGAGCTCTGAAATAAAGCCTTTCGAGAGGAGACTGGGAACCTCCTAGCTGTTTCCCAGCTGAAGAAAGAGCGGCCAATGACTTCATTGCAAATGAAAGAAGAGGAACGCGAGCCAGGGAGAGATGGCGTACGCGATAGAGCTGTTTTCTGCTCGGCCGCTATTTCATTGTAGCTTTTGGAACGCACCAGCGCTGCGGTTATTAATTTATTATTATGTGAATTCCAGCTGTTGATCGTGTGTTTTACCCGTGAACAGAAAAATAGCCACTTGCTGAGGCTGAGAGTCGATGAATTTCAGGCGTCCTGGTGGAAGGGCATCCACCCGCGCTGGCGCGGGCGGCGGTGGCCGGCGGTGGCTCGTGGCACACGGTGGGGCCATGCCTACGGCGCGCGGGGAAAGGCGACTTGCCGTTTTGGCAGGGGACCCGGCTGGATTGCCACAGCTTGGGGGAGCTGCAGAGCTGCTGGAAAGGGCTTTGGTTTAAATAAACGTCTTCCTCCAAGGCAGGGGTAGGGTTTTGTGTCGGGGAAGGGGAAGTGCAAAGAAACGGCCATATGTTTTAGGCCAGTCATTATAAATTACACCCACTCTTGCCTCGGTGCTGTGTCAAAGATGAAGCGAGCGTGTTTTATTAGTAACAGGGAGAAACTCGGGCTCTTGGCTCTGTGGGACGGGAAAGGAGTGGCTGGCTAGCGAGGTCTTCCCAGCATCTCCCACAGCCCAATTCTGCCACCTTCGCGCAGCACCTTGATCTGGTATTTTGCAAGACGGCAGACCCTGCCCCTTTGCTTTTTCATGTCCAGTGTTCATACTTGATGTTTAAATCAATTACATAGACATTTAAGTCTCTTTCACATGCCAGCACATGGCCCTTGTAAGCCTTCGGGGTTGGGGGCAAGGAGGGGGGGTGTTGGCTTTTGCGAGCAGTGTGTACATTAATTCCAGCATAAAGAGCTGCAGTAAATCACTTAATGCCTGAATCAAGTTAGTTGTTGTTGTTTTGGTGAATTGGGACCATATTCGGGACCATAATAACCTAATAATGGACAGTGCAGGCATAGACCACACTGTAAAGTATATTGTAGGGGAATATGGTAATAGTCTGAAATGGCAATTCTCCTAAATAAATAGCACATCAACTTACTTAAACCTAATCATAAATGGGACAAATTGGACCCATGTGCAAACAGAAACCTGAGCAGAACGCAGGAGTTAAAGAAGCCATTGTTTCCCAGCCTGACCCTGGGCAGAGAAAGCCTGTGTCAGGTTACATCTGTTAAAATGATTCTAATGCCAGCCCAGTATTTTAATTATAAATATATAAAACATTTAATAAGAAGACATTCTGGGCTTACTAAGCCTTTAAAAACTGGATGTGGGCGGAGTGGGTAGAATGGTATTCCATGTGCCCCAGACAGAGTGCCAGCATATAATGATTGAATGTTTTCCTGTAATAAATTGAAAAAATCTGGTTTGTAAGAATGGATCCAAATCACTTGGCATTAGAAAGGTAATTTGTTACCTAGCTTCCTCTTGGAAACAGACTGCTTCCAAGTTTGCTGGAACTTAGTTTCTAGGGACTGTGATGTCCAAAAAGAGAAAGAAAGAACAACCAGGTTGCTTACGGCGCTGATGTTAAAACACACATGTGTGCGCGCGTGCGCGCGCACACACACACGCGCGCTGTTTTTTCTGCCTCTCTTTTTTTTTTCTTCTCACTTTTTCAGTCCTCCCTCTCATGGCTCCAAACACAAGATTCAGCAGCCAAAAAAGAAAAAAAAGAGGTTACTCAGGACAAAAGCCAGATCTATAGCCACCTTCTTTGTACCTTTCCAAATCTCAAGCCTGCTTAATTATGATTAATTGCCACATGGATAATCAGATACAGTTTCAAAAGGTTGGAGATGACAGTCCAAGGACACCAGGGAAGAGGGAAGGTTCGCCTTTGTTACAAGCAAAAAAAAAAAAAAAGAAAAAAAAACAGGTCCCTTCCTCAGCCCGTAACCTTTTCTTATTTTAACAATTCCAAACGGAATTAATACCATCAGTATATTGTTCCTGCTCCTGGGAATTGAACTTCAACTGTACAATTTCTGCAGCTGTCAGTTTTTTCAGCCCTCCTGTCAATAACGCAATGTTGGGGTGCCCTTCTTCTTGAATGAAAGCAGTTTCAAGTTTCTGCTTTATGTCTGTGCTTTCTGGGTGGTGTGACATGATGAGAAAGTATAAAAAATAATAACAGCAGTTAAAAAGCTTCCACTCTTGACTTAACTGGATCAAATGTAATAGACTACAGTCTTTTCTCCTGATTTCCTTTGCTTGTTTTAGAAAACATTGTGAAAAGTGCAGGAGATTTTGTCTTGCCAGCTCTTTCCTCCATTTAAAATCCCTTTGGCTAAGTCAAGGATCACAGTATGTCATTTCCAGCCTAACAGAAGTGCTGGGCCTTGTTCAGCTCCTATTACTAGGAGGCAAATCCCTAGGTTGCAGGCGCCAGTGTTTCTGCGTTTGGCTCCTTTCCCAGTATTGTTTCCTTCATTACATTCCAGAGTGCCTCTCAGCCAGTTAATGTTTGCACTGGGAGGTCCAAATATCCAGCAATCAGCACTGAACTTTTCTCTTTTTGTTGAGAATTGCAGGTTTCAAATGCAATCACTGGCTTTAAAGAAAAACTTACAGGTGAACACAACAGCACTAATTTCCATTTTATTCACAAACAGTTATATTTTCTGCAGTTTCTCCATGTGCACTCGTAAAACGCTTTCAGAAGATGTCTGGCTTTTTCAGAGCTTGTAGGGGCTGGAGTCGTTTTACGGATTTTGGGGTAAACGCTGCCCTCCGCACACCTCTCCCATGCACACCGCCGCACATTAACACAATGACTCCCATGCTCAGACATTATCTCTGAATGTTATTCCTAGTAATGCTACTGCATTCTCATTTTTATTAAAAATGTAGTGAGCTGAAAATGGATGCAATAATTTGGATCACGTGAAGGGTCGAAGTGTTCGCACAGGCTTACACCTCGCTCCTGGGAGCAAGGGGTGGGAGGTTTGGTTTCTAAATTACTTTTGGTGTCATTTAATTTGTCAGAGAAAGGGCAAGTTGCAGCATTTTGTACTGTTTGCATCCAAGGCACTGGGAGGCATGGAGGGGATTCATAGTCTGGGTTTTCCATGAAAATTGATTTTCCCATATGTCTGACCGGGGGCGGCTTTGGGTGGCTCCAGGGGCTCCACCGAGATGCACCCAGGAGGAATTTTCACCTCTGAGAGCAGGAGCCCTATTCTCCTGCCACCAGAAACTCCTGCAAACAGTGAGAAAACTTTCTGCACATTGACAGAGGATAAGGCCCTTTATTTTCAGAAGCTGTGTCAGGCTGTACCTTAGGCAATTTGAATTGCACTATAGGAGGACTTTTGGTAAGACAGCCCCGTATAGTTCGCTTTCTATGGGTTTACTATTAAGTTTCAAGAAGTAGCTATGGGTCACAGGCTCGATTAAGCAATTAAAAAAGTCCATGATATTTCCTGGTGGGGAAAGGAAAAAAATGTACAGGTTGGGAAATCCTCAGTGTTTTCCATAAAGCCTCCAGCTATGCTTCCACCCATGATCGTATGTCATATGGATGGTGTCATAGCGTCCTAAGGGTGCTAGCTCACAGCGATGATATCGAATTCATGGAAGTGTATATGCTCAGAGAGAATACTAATGTTAACTCAGTCTAAATAACAACACTGCCAAAGGAGGAAAGCAAAAGATGAAATACAGTGGATTTCAGGAGGCAACAAACTCTCATTTATTAAGATCACAGGCATTTTACAGGTTACAAATCATAAAGCAGAAATAACTTTATAATATACAGGTCAGGAATGTGCCTGGGATATTGAGGAACTATTTCCTTGGCAATAATCTACCAGAGATAGTCAGAAGTGTGCATTTTCTGGCACAACAAATCATTGCTGATTAATTTTGTCTGCCTTTGTCTCAGGGAAGCAACGAGACACTTCACTGTGTATTTTGTACTTACTCTACTTCCGCGCTATTCTTTCTCAATGCATAATTTTTTTGCAAGACAGGCCAAACACAATACTCTTTGTTTTTCCTCTTTGACATCATTTTTGCCTGAACACAGCTTGCCCGCTCTCGGGGCGGTTAAGTGTGCAAAGCTGAGGTACAGTCTTCCGTGGCAGCCCGACCTGCGGCTTGAGCCCACCGGAGGA